>JBAMBM010000056.1:0-49097 GCA_037043425.1 Hirtodrosophila duncani | reverse complement strand
TCCGCACTCGGTTTGATTCGCTCACTTCTAAACCACTGATTATACGGCCTAATACGGGATCTGCCCAGATTCGCTGCTGCAGAGAAACGGTATCCATGTATCCTGGAGCAGGGCCTGTCTCGTTCCATTGTTGTAACGGATACTAAGTAAAGGGATCTTCTAAGATAAATGAAATGCAGTTTCTGAGCTGCCAAATTAGCACTTTGGGATGCAACCGGTCATTGACCCTTACTTCTCCATCTGATACACTTGAGTGTAAGCGAGGAGTCCGTTTTGACATCTCTCCTGCTCGCTCGCAGTTCTTATTCATCTATGTTGCCTTTCTATCGGCCACTTCCCCTCTTTGTTACCACGCCCTATCTCTTTCGCACTCTTTTCCATTGTCACATCGCTCTTTCTCTCTGGCACTCTTTACCGCTAGTTGCATTTCCAACTCCATATAACGGACACATTAACCATTGTGCGTCACCCTTGTTCTTGTGAAGACTCAATTTTCGTCTTCACACTAACCTCTTCTTACCAGATTTGAAATTCCCTTTTTAAATTTCAATCTTCCGCTTGTTCATCTTCTATCTCTGCCTTCTTCAGATCGCTGATATGTGTGGTCCGAACCTTTTCTCCCTTTATACCTAGAGTAACCAAATTTGGCGTGTAAGTTGCCCTTGTGAGGCGTCAGATCAAGTTTGTTTTACAAGTTTGCCACGCTCTCTTCCGCCCCCAGAAATCGATAGAAAACCTTATACCTCCTACAAATTCTAACGCATTTAGTTGAAGCTCGGTTTCTTTAATTTCTTTAAGATCGGTTAATAATTGTAAACAACAACGTAAAGAAAAACATTTTGTATGAGAACACCCCAAGCTCAACAAAAAAGTCTGGAGTCATCACACCAAATTTGGTAACTCTTTTGGTCTCCGTTACGTACATTTGCACGAACACAATATACCCGTTTAATCTACTAGATTTGTCCTGTGCTCTGAGATCCACTACAAGCACTGCAAGCCCAGCTGGGCCACTACCATGCCAACTATGAGTACAGCCTTTTCAAGGTATGGACCGACCGAACATAACAATTGGTGCCCAACGACTTTTTTTATTTCCTTGCTCGTCTAGTTCCCGTCTAGTTCATTTTGTTTTTTTTTGGTATGGGAGCTGATTTGATATTTTTGCCACCAATAAACTAGGATCGCTATTATGCCATTTGTGAGGTTAGAACTTGTAAGCTGCGACTGGAATATGGTTTGCTGGCTGATCATAGGCAAAGCCAGACAGGTTATGAGGCAATATACATATATGGGGTCTATAATGGAAGGATATAGGTGGGACGACGTCGGGCTTTAAAAAGTTGCAAGCAACTGCAGAGTTGAGGCTAGCGGTGGACCATAATAAGGCGAAAACCATGATAGCAAAGGAGGATATTTGCCACACCTTAAATACTAGGCGCAGACATACTAGGCGTACCGCCGAGGCGGTATAACTCCGTTCCGGCCGCCCGGGTATAACTCTGGGATCGCGAACTCACCGTCGTCGCACAGCCACTATGACTTCTCCTACCTAAATGCTGGGTAGCGACCTAGATATTCGTCACACCTAGAGCTCCGGTCTCCCTTCGCATTTTTATTTCGTTGGTCCTTCCAGACTCCCACAAGACTATGGCCTTCCTGTTGCCAACGCCGTCTCTACTCTTGATCCTTGCCGTTTCCGCTCCTTTTCCAAAAGGCCCTCTTCGGGTCATGATCCTTGCTCCTTGTTTCACTAGCCCACCGATTTTTATTTTATACGGCCTAACACGGGATCTGCCCAGATTCGCTGCTGCAGAGAAACGGTATCCTTGTATCCTGGAGCAGGGTCTGTCTCGTTCCATTGTTGTAACGGATACTAAGTAAAGGGATCTTCTAAGATAAATGAAATGCAGTTTCTGAGCTGCCAAATTAGCACTTTGGGATGCAACCGCTCATTGACCCTTACTTCTCCATCTGATACACTTGAGTGTAAGCGAGGAGTCCGTTTTGACATCTCTCCTGCTCGCTCGCAGTTCTTATTCATCTATGTTGCCTTTCTATCGGCCACTTCCCCTCTTTGTTACCTCGCCCTATCTCTCTCGCACTCTTTTCCATTGTCACATCGCTCTTTCTCTATGGCACTCTTTACCGCTAGTTGCATTTCCAACTCCATATAACGGACACATTAACCATTGTGCGTCACCCTTGTTCTTGTGAAGACCCAATTTTCGTCTTCACACTAACCTCTTCTTACCAGATTTGAAATTCCCTTTTTAAATTTCAATCTTTCGCTTGTTCATCTTCTATCTCTGCCTTCTTCAGATCGCTGATATGTGTGGTCCGAACCTTTTCTCCCTTTATACCTAGAGTAACCAAATTTGGCGTGTAAATTGCCCTTGTGAGGCGTCAGATCAAGTTTGTTTTACAAGTTTGCCACGCTCTCTTCCGCCCCCAGAAATCGATAGAAAACCTTATACCTCCTACAAATTCTAACGCATTTAGTTGAAGCTCGGTTTCTTTAATTTCTTTAAGATCGGTTAATAATTGTAAACAACAACGTAAAGAAAAACATTTTGTATGAGAACACCCCAAGCTCAACAAAAAAGTCTGGAGTCATCACACCAAATTTGGTAACTCTTTTGGTCTCCGTTACGTACATTTGCACGAACACAATATACCCGTTTAATCTATTAAATTTTTCCTGTGCTCTGAGATCCACTACAAGCACTGCGAGTCCAGCTGGGCTACTACCATGCCAACTATGAGTACAGCCTTTTCAAGGTATGGACCGACCGAACATAACAATTGGTGCCCAACGACTTTTTTTATTTCCTTGCTCGTCTAGTTCCCGTCTAGTTCATTTTGTTTTTTTTTGGTATGGGAGCTGATTTGATATTTTTGCCACCAATAAACTAGGATCGCTATTATGCCATTTGTGAGGTTAGAACTTGTAAGCTGCGACTGGAATATGGTTTGCTGGCTGATCATAGGCAAAGCCAGACAGGTTATGAGGCAATATACATATATGGGGTCTATAATGGAAGGATATAGGTGGGACGACGTCGGGCTTTAAAAAGTTGCAAGCAACTGCAGAGTTGAGGCTAGCGGTGGACCATAATAAGGCGAAAACCATGATAGCAAAGGAGGATATTTGCCACACCTTAAATACTAGGCGCAGACATACTAGGCGTACCGCCGAGGCGGTATAACTCCGTTCCGGCCGCCCGGGTATAACTCTGGGATCGCGAACTCACCGTCGTCGCACAGCCACTATGACTTCTCCTACCTAAATGCTGGGTAGCGACCTAGATATTCGTCACACCTAGAGCTCCGGTCTCCCTTCGCATTTTTATTTCGTTGGTTCTTCCAGACTCCCACAAGACTATGGCCTTCCTGTTGCCAACGCCGTCTCTACTCTTGATCCTTGCCGTTTCCGCTCCTTTTCCAAAAGGCCCTCTTCGGGTCATGATCCTTGCTCCTTGTTTCACTAGCCCACCGATTTTTATTTTATACGGCCTAACACGGGATCTGCCCAGATTCGCTGCTGCAGAGAAACGGTATCCTTGTATCCTGGAGCAGGGTCTGTCTCGTTCCATTGTTGTAACGGATACTAAGTAAAGGGATCTTCTAAGATAAATGAAATGCAGTTTCTGAGCTGCCAAATTAGCACTTTGGGATGCAACCGCTCATTGACCCTTACTTCTCCATCTGATACACTTGAGTGTAAGCGAGGAGTCCGTTTTGACATCTCTCCTGCTCGCTCGCAGTTCTTATTCATCTATGTTGCCTTTCTATCGGCCACTTCCCCTCTTTGTTACCTCGCCCTATCTCTCTCGCACTCTTTTCCATTGTCACATCGCTCTTTCTCTATGGCACTCTTTACCGCTAGTTGCATTTCCAACTCCATATAACGGACACATTAACCATTGTGCGTCACCCTTGTTCTTGTGAAGACCCAATTTTCGTCTTCACACTAACCTCTTCTTACCAGATTTGAAATTCCCTTTTTAAATTTCAATCTTCCGCTTGTTCATCTTCTATCTCTGCCTTCTTCAGATCGCTGATATGTGTGGTCCGAACCTTTTCTCCCTTTATACCTAGAGTAACCAAATTTGGCGTGTAAGCTGCCCTTGTGTGGCGTCAGATCAAGTTTGTTTTACAAGTTTGCCACGCTCTCTTCCGCCCCCAGAAATCGATAGAAAACCTAATACCTCCTACAAATTCTAACGCATTTAGTTGAAACTCGGTTTGTATATGCATAAGCATATAATCTACCGATTTGCCGAATTTCTTAAAGATCGGTTAGTAATTGTAAACAACAACGTAAAGAAAAACATTTTGTATAAGAACACCCCAAGCTCAACAAAAAAGTCTGGAGTCTGAATACCAAATTTGGTAACTCTTATGGTCTCCGTTACGTATATTTGCACGAACACAATATACCCGTTTAATCTATTAAATTTGTCCTGTGCTCTGAGATCCACTACAAGCACTGCGAGCCCAGCTGGGCTACTACCATGCCAACTATGAGTACAGCCTTTTCAAGGTATGGACCGACCGAACATAACAATTGGTGCCCAACGACTTTCTTATCTCCTTGCTCGTCTAGTCCACGTCTAGTTCATTTTGTTTTTTTTTTGGTATGGGAGCTGATTTGATATTTTTGCCACCAATAAACTAGGATCGCTATTATGCCATTTGTGAGGTTAGAACTTGTAAGCTGCGACTGGAATATGGTTTGCTGGCTGATCATAGGCAAAGCCAGACATGAGGCAATATACATATATGGGGTCTATAATGGAAAGATATAGGTGGGACGACGTCGGGCTTTAAAAAGTTGCAAGCAACTGCAGCGGTGGACCATAATACGGCGAAAACCATGATAGCAAAGGAGTATGTTTGCCACGCCTTACATACTAGGCGCAGACATACTAGGCGTACCGCCGAGGCGGAGCACCTCTATAGCGAACCTTCGGTTGACCCGAAATTTAAGTTGGGCTTAGCTCAGGGGTGCTTTGAGCTCGCTCCAACATATTTATATCGGAGTTTATGACAAACAAACCTAAATAAGTATAAACATGATTTATTGCTACATTGGCTTTGATCCTTATCTGCCCTGGCCGCAAATGAACAATTCGGTCTCCTACTCTGGGTCCCTGATGCACTCTTGCCGCCCTCGGGAGATTTGCGCCTTCACGCAATGGACTCTTGCCTGGCTGCGCTCCGTTCCGGCCACCCGAGTATAACTCTGGGATCGCGAACTCACCATCGTCGCACAGCCACTATGACTTCTCCTACCTAAATGCTGCGTAGCGACCTAGATATTCGTCACACCTAGAGCTCCGGTCTCCCTTCGCATGTTTATTTCGTTGGTTCTTCCAGACTCCCACAAGACTATGGCCCTCCTGTTGCCAACGCCGTCTCTACTCTTGATCCTTGCCGTTTCCGCTCCTTTTCCAAAAGGCCCTCTTCGGGTCATGATCCTTGCTCCTTGTTTCACTCCCGACAACTGTTTTCCGCACTCGGTTTGATTCGCTCACTTCTAAACCACTGATTTTTATTTTATACGGCCTAATACGGGATCTGCCCAGATTCGCTGCTGCAGAGAAACGGTATCCATGTATCCTGGAGCAGGGCCTGTCTCGTTCCATTGTTGTAACGGATACTAAGTAAAGGGATCTTCTAAGATAAATGAAATGCAGTTTCTGAGCTGCCAAATTAGCACTTTGGGATGCAACCGGTCATTGACCCTTACTTCTCCATCTGATACACTTGAGTGTAAGCGAGGAGTCCGTTTTGACATCTCTCCTGCTCGCTCGCAGTTCTTATTCCTCTATGTTGCCTTTCTATCGGCCACTTCCCCTCTTTGTTACCTCGCCCTATCTCTTTCGCACTCTTTTCCATTGTCACATCGCCCTTTCTCTCTGGCACTCTTTGCCGCTAGTTGCATTTCCAACTCCATATAACGGACACATTATCCATTGTGCGTCACCCTTGTTCTTGTGAAGACCCAATTTTCGTCTTCACACTAACCTCTTCTTACCAGATTTGAAATTCCCTTTTTAAATTTCAATCTTCCGCTTGTTCATCTTCTATCTCTGTCTTCTTCAGATCACTGATATGTGTGGTCCCAACCTTTTCTCCCTTTATACCTAGAGTAACCAAATTTGGCGTGTAAACTGCCCTTGTGAGGCGTCAGATCAAGTTGCCAAATTAGCACTTTGGGATGCAACCGGTCATTGACCCTTACTTCTCCATCTGATACACTTCAGTGTAAGTGAGGAGTCCGTTTTGACATCTCTCCTGCTCGCTCGCAGTTCTTATTCCTCTATGTTGTCTTTCTATCGGCCACTTCCCCTCTTTGTTACCTCGCCCTATTTCTTTCGCACTCTTTTCCATTGCCACATCGCCCTTTCTCTCTGGCACTCTTTGCCGCTAGTTGCATTTCCAACTCCATATAACGGACACATTATCCATTGTGCGTCACCCTTGTTCTTGTGAAGACCCAATTTTCGTCTTCACACCAACCTCTTCTTACCAGATTTGAAATTCCCTTTTTAAATTTCAATCTTCCGCTTGTTCATCTTCTATCTCTGCCTTCTTCAGATCACTGATATGTGTGGTCCGAGCCTTTTCTCCCTTTATACCTAGAGTAACCAAATTTGGCGTGTAAACTGCCCTTGTGAGGCGTCAGATCAAGTTTGTTTTACAAGTTTGCCACGCTCTCTTCCGCCCCCAGAAATCGATAGAAAACCTTATACCTCCTACAAATTCTAACGCATTTAGTTGAAACTCGGTTTGTATATGCATAAGCATATAATCTACCGATTTGCCGAATTTCTTTAAGATCGGTTAATAATTGTAAACAACAACGTAAAGAAAAACATTTTGTATAAGAACACCCCAAGCTCAACAAAAAAGTCTGGAGTCTGAATACCAAATTTGGTAACTCTTATGGTCTCCGTTACGTATATTTGCACGAACACAATATACCCGTTTAATCTACTAAATTTGTCCTGTGCTCTGAGATCCACTACAAGCACTGCGAGCCCAGCTGGGCTACTACCATGCCAACTATGAGTACAGCCTTTTCAAGGTATGGACCGACCGAACATAACAATTGGTGCCCAACGACTTTTTTATCTCCTTGCTCGTCTAGTCCACGTCTAGTTCATTTTGTTTTTTTTTTGGTATGGGAGCTGATTTGATATTTTTGCCACCAATAAACTAGGATCGCTATTATGCCATTTGTGAGGTTAGAACTTGTAAGCTGCGACTGGAATATGGTTTGCTGGCTGATCATAGGCAAAGCCAGACAGGTTATGAGGCAATATACATATATGGGGTCTATAATGGAAAGATATAGGTGGGACGACGTCGGGCTTTAAAAAGTTGCAAGCAACTGCAGAGTTGAGGCTAGCGGTGGACCATAATAAGGCGAAAACCATGATAGCAAAGGAGGATGTTTGCCACACCTTACATACTAGGCGCAGACATACTAGGCGTACCGCCGAGGCGGAGCACCTCTATAGCGAACCTTCGGTTGACCCGAAATTTAAGTTGGGCTTAGCTCAGGGGTGCTTTGAGCTCGCTCCAACATATTTATATCGGAGTTTATGACAAACAAACCTAAATAAGTATAAACATGATTTATTGCTACATTGGCTTTGATCCCTTATCTGCCCTGGCCGCAAATGAACAATTCGGTCTCCTACTCTGGGTCCCTGATGCACTCTTGCCGCCCTCGGGAGATTTGCGCCTTCACGCAATGGACTCTTCGCCTGGCTGCGCTCCGTTCCGGCCGCCCGGGTATAACTCTGGGATCGCGAACTCACCGTCGTCGCACAGCCACTATGACTTCTCCTACCTAAATGCTGGGTAGCGACCTAGCGCCCCTGATGATTTCGTTGGTTCTTCCAGACTCCCACAAGACTATGGCCCTCCTGTTGCCAACGCCGTCTCTACTCTTGATCCTTGCCGTTTCCGCTCCTTTTCCAAAAGGCCCTCTTCGGGTCATGATCCTTGCTCCTTGTTTCACTAGCCCACCGATTTTTATTTTATACGGCCTAACGCGGGATCTGCATAGATTCGCTGCTGTAGAGAAACGGTATCCTTGTATCCTGGAGCAGGGCCTGTCTCGTTCCACTGTTGTAACGGATACTAAGTAAAGGGATCTTCTAAGATAAATGAAATGCAGTTTCTGAGCTGCCAAATTAGCACTTTGGGATGCAACCGGTCATTGACCTTTACTTCTCCATCTGATATACTTGAGTGTTAGCGAGGAGTCCGTTTTGACATCTCTTATGCTCGCTCCCAGTTCTTATTCCTCTATGTTGTCTTTCTATCGGCCACGTCCCCTCTTTGTTACCTCGCCCTATTTTTTTCGCACTCTTTTCCATTGCCACATCGCCCTTTCTCTCTGGCACTCTTTGCCGCTAGTTGCATTTCCAACTCCATATAACGGACACATTATCCATTGTGCGTCACCCTTGTTCTTGTGAAGACCCAATTTTCGTCTTCACACTAACCTCTTCTTACCAGATTTGAAATTCCCTTTTTAAATTTCAATCTTCCGCTTGTTCATCTTCTATCTCTGCCTTCTTCAGATCACTGATATGTGTGGTCCGAACCTTTTCTCCCTGTATACCTAGAGTAACCAAATTTGGCGTGTAAACTGCCCTTGTGAGGCGTCAGATCAAGTTTGTTTTACAAGTTTGCCACGCTCTCTTCCGCCCCCAGAAATCGATAGAAAACCTTATACCTCCTACAAATTCTAACGCATTTAGTTGAAACTCGGTTTGTACATACATAAGCATATAATCTACCGATTTGCCGAATTTCTTTAAGATCGGTTAATAATTGTAAACAACAACGTAAAGAAAAACATTTTGTATGAGAACACCCCAAGCTCAACAAAAAAGTCTGGAGTCTGCACACCAAATTTGGTAACTCTTATGGTCTCCGTTACGTACATTTGCACGAACAAAATATACCCGTTTAATCTACTAAATTTGTCCTGTGCTCTGAGATCCACTACAAGCACTGCGAGCCCAGCTGGGCTACTACCATGCCAACTATGAGTACAGCCTTTTCAAGGTATGAACCGACCGAACATAACAATTGGTGCCCAACGACTTTTTTATCTCCTTGCTCGTCTAGTCCACGTCTAGTTCATTTTGTTGTTTTTTTGGTATGGGAGCTGATTTGATATTTTTGCCACCAATAAACTAGGATCGCTATTATGCCATTTTTGAGGTTAGAACTTGTAAGCTGCGACTGGAATATGGTTTGCTGGCTGATCATAGGCAAAGCCAGACAGGTTATGAGGCAATATACATATATGGGGTCTATAATGGAAGGATATAGGTGGGACGACGTCGGGCTTTAAAAAGTTGCAAGCAACTGCAGAGTTGAGGCTAGCGGTGGACCATAACAAGGCGAAAACCATGATAGCAAAGGAGGATGTTTGCCACACCTTACATACTAGGCGCAGACATACTAGGCGTACCGCCGAGGCGGAGCACCTCTATAGCGAACCTTCGGTTGACCCGAAATTTAAGCTCTATGTTGTCTTTCTATCGGCCACTTCCCCTCTTTGTTACCTCGCCCTATCTCTTTCGCACTCTTTTCCATTGTCACATCGCCCTTTCTCTCTGGCACTCTTTGCCGCTAGTTGCATTTCCAACTCCATATAACGTACACATTATCCATTGTGCGTCACCCTTGTTCTTGTGAAGACTCAATTTTCGTCTTCACACTAACCTCTTCTTACCAGATTTGAAATTCCCTTTTGAAATTTCAATCTTCCGCTTGTTCATCTTCTATCTCTGCCTTCTTCAGATCGCTGATATGTGTGGTCCGAACCTTTTCTCCCTTTATACCTAGAGTAACCAAATTTGGCGTGTAAGCTGCCCTTGTGTGGCGTCAGATCAAGTTTGTTTTACAAGTTTGCCACGCTCTCTTCCGCCCCCAGAAATCGATAGAAAACCTAATACCTCCTACAAATTCTAACGCATTTAGTTGAAACTCGGTTTGTATATGTATAAGCATATAATCTACCGATTTGCCGAATTTCTTTAAGATCGGTTAATAATTGTAAACAACAACGTAAAGAAAAACATTTTGTATAAGAACACCCCAAGCTCAACAAAAAAGTCTGGAGTCTGAATACCAAATTTGGTAACTCTTATGGTCTCCGTTACGTATATTTGCACGAACACAATATACCCGTTTAATCTACTAAATTTGTCCTGTGCTCTGAGATCCACTACAAGCACTGCGAGCCCAGCTGGGCTACTACCATGCCAACTATGAGTACAGCCTTTTCAAGGTATGGACCGACCGAACATAACAATTGGTGCCCAACGACTTTTTTATCTCCTTGCTCGTCTAGTCCACGTCTAGTTCATTTTGTTTTTTTTTCGGTATGGGAGCTGATTTGATATTTTTGCCACCAATAAACTAGGATCGCTATTATGCCATTTGCGAGGTTAGAACTTGTAAGCTGCGACTGGAATATGGTTTGCTGGCTGATCATAGGCAAAGCCAGACAGGTTATGAGGCAATATACATATATGGGGTCTATAATGGAAGGATATAGGTGGGACGACGTCGGGCTTTAAAAAGTTGAAAGCAACTGCAGAGTTGAGGCTAGCGGTGGACCATAACAAGGCGAAAACCATGATAGCAAAGGAGGATGTTTGCCACACCTTACATACTAGGCGCAGACATACTAGGCGTACCGCCGAGGCGGAGCACCTCTATAGCGAACCTTCGGTTGACCCGAAATTTAAGCTGGGCTTACCTCAGGGGTGCTTTGTGCTCGCTTCAACATATTTATATCGGAGTTTATGACAAATAAGAAACAGACAGCAGTTTTAAGCTTAAATAAGTATAAATATGATTTATTGCTACATTGGCTTTGATCCCTTATCTGCCCTGGCCGTAAATGTACAATTCGGTCTCCTACTCTGGGTCCCTGATGCACTCTTGCCGCCCTCGGGAGATTCGCGCCTTCACGCAATGGACTCTTCGCTGGCTGCGCTCCGTTCCGGCCGCCCGGGTATAACTCTGGGATCGCGAACTCACCGTCGTCGCACAGCCACTATGACTTCTCCTACCTAAATGCTGGGTAGCGACCTAGATATTTCGTTGGTTCTTCCAGACTCCCACAAGACTATGGCCCTCCTGTTGCCAACGCCGTCTCTACTCTTGATCCTTGCCGTTTCCGCTCCTTTTCCAAAAGGCCCTCTTCGGGTCATGATCCTTGCTCCTTGTTTCACTAGCCCACCGATTTTTATTTTATACGGCCTAACGCGGGATCTGCATAGATTCGCTGCTGTAGAGAAACGGTATCCTTGTATCCTGGAGCAGGGCCTGTCTCGTTCCACTGTTGTAACGGATACTAAGTAAAGGGATCTTCTAAGATAAATGAAATGCAGTTTCTGAGCTGCCAAATTAGCACTTTGGGATGCAACCGGTCATTGACCCTTACTTCTCCATCTGATACACTTGAGTGTAAGCGAGGAGTCCGTTTTGACATCTCTCCTGCTCGCTCGCAGTTCTTATTCCTCTATGTTGTCTTTCTATCGGCCACTTCCCCTCTTTGTTACCTCGCCCTATTTCTTTCGCACTCTTTTCCATTGCCACATCGCCCTTTCTCTCTGGCACTCTTTGCCGCTAGTTGCATTTCCAACTCCATATAACGGACACATTATCCATTGTGCGTCACCCTTGTTCTTGTGAAGACCCAATTTTCGTCTTCACACTAACCTCTTCTTACCAGATTTGAAATTCCCTTTTTAAATTTCAATCTTCCGCTTGTTCATCTTCTATCTCTGCCTTCTTCAGATCACTGATATGTGTGGTCCGAACCTTTTCTCCCTTTATACCTAGAGTAACCAAATTTGGCGTGTAAACTGCCCTTGTGAGGCGTCAGATCAAGTTGCCAAATTAGCACTTTGGGATGCAACCGGTCATTGACCCTTACTTCTCCATCTGATACACTTCAGTGTAAGTGAGGAGTCCGTTTTGACATCTCTCCTGCTCGCTCGCAGTTCTTATTCCTCTATGTTGCCTTTCTATCGGCCACTTCCCCTCTTTGTTACCTCGCCCTATCTCTTTCGCACTCTTTTCCATTGCCACATCGCCCTTTCTCTCTGGCACTCTTTGCCGCTAGTTGCATTTCCAACTCCATATAACGGACACATTATCCATTGTGCGTCACCCTTGTTCTTGTGAAGACCCAATTTTCGTCTTCACACTAACCTCTTCTTACCAGATTTGAAATTCCCTTTTTAAATTTCAATCTTCCGCTTGTTCATCTTCTATCTCTGCCTTCTTCAGATCACTGATATGTGTGGTCCGAACCTTTTCTCCCTTTATACCTAGAGTAACCAAATTTGGCGTATAAACTGCCCTTGTGAGGCGTCAGATCAAGTTAGTTTTACAAGTTTGCCACGCTCTCTTCCGCCCCCAGAAATCGATAGAAAACCTTATACCTCCTACAAATTCTAACGCATTTAGTTGAAACTCGGTTTGTACATGCATAAGCATATAATCTACCGATTTGCCGAATTTCTTTAAGATCGGTTAATAATTGTAAACAACAACGTAAAGAAAAACATTTTGTATGAGAACACCCCAAGCTCAACAAAAAAGTCTGGAGTCTGCACACCAAATTTGGTAACTCTTATGGTCTCCGTTACGTATATTTGCACGAACACAATATACCCGTTTAATCTACTAAATTTGTCCTGTGCTCTGAGATCCACTACAAGCACTGCGAGCCCAGCTGGGCTACTACCATGCCAACTATGAGTACAGCCTTTTCAAGATATGGACCGACCGAACATAACAATTGGTGCCCAACGACTTTTTTATCTCCTTGCTCGTCTAGTCCACGTCTAGTTCATTTTGTTTTTTTTTTGTATGGGAGCTGATTTGATATTTTTGCCACCAATAAACTAGGATCGCTATTATGCCATTTGTGAGGTTAGAACTTGTAAGCTGCGACTGGAATATGGTTTGCTGGCTGATCATAGGCAAAGCCAGACAGGTTATGAGGCAATATACATATATGGGGTCTATAATGGAAGGATATAGGTGGGACGACGTCGGGCTTTAAAAAGTTGAAAGCAACTGCAGAGTTGAGGCTAGCGGTGGACCATAACAAGGCGAAAACCATGATAGCAAAGGAGGATGTTTGCCACACCTTACATACTAGGCGCAGACATACTAGGCGTACCGCCGAGGCGGAGCACCCCTATAGCGAACCTTCGGTTGACCCGAAATTTAAGCTGGGCTTACCTCAGGGGTGCTTTGTGCTCGCTTCAACATATTTATATCGGAGTTTATGACAAATAAGAAACAGACAGCAGTTTTAAGCTTAAATAAGTATAAATATGATTTATTGCTACATTGGCTTTGATCCCTTATCTGCCCTGGCCGTAAATGTACAATTCGGTCTCCTACTCTGGGTCCCTGATGCACTCTTGCCGCCCTCGGGAGATTCGCGCCTTCACGCAATGGACTCTTCGCTGGCTGCGCTCCGTTCCGGCCGCCCGGGTATAACTCTGGGATCGCGAACTCACCGTCGTCGCACAGCCACTATGACTTCTCCTACCTAAATGCTGGGTAGCGACCTAGATATTTCGTTGGTTCTTCCAGACTCCCACAAGACTATGGCCCTCCTGTTGCCAACGCCATCTCTACTCTTGATCCTTGCCGTTTCTGCTCCTTTTCCAAAAGGCCCTCTTCGGGTCATGATCCTTGCTCCTTGTTTCACTAGCCCACCGATTTTTATTTTATACGGCCTAACGCGGGATCTGCATAGATTCGCTGCTGTAGAGAAACGGTATCCTTGTATCCTGGAGCAGGGCCTGTCTCGTTCCACTGTTGTAACGGATACTAAGTAAAGGGATCTTCTAAGATAAATGAAATGCAGTTTCTGAGCTGCCAAATTAGCACTTTGGGATGCAACCGGTCATTGACCTTTACTTCTCCATCTGATATACTTGAGTGTTAGCGAGGTGTCCGTTTTGACATCTCTCATGCTCGCTCCCAGTTCTTATTCCTCTATGTTGTCTTTCTATCGGCCACGTCCCCTCTTTGTTACCTCGCCCTATTTCTTTCGCACTCTTTTCCATTGCCACATCGCCCTTTCTCTCTGGCACTCTTTGTGGCCGCTGGTGTTGGCGCTGGCGTCTAAGGCTCAAACCTTTGACGTCAGGAGATCAACAGCAGTCGCGGGTTCGATCCCCGCGCTTGGGCTGGGTGTTCCGTGTTGTATATATATATGTTTGTGTTGTGTTTGTTTGTGCTCGTCCTCGTCCCTGTCAATTGTGTGTACCCCTCATCCCTTCACCAACTCACCCCCTCACCTACTTTCACCCCTCCTCAACAACTCGACACAAGTTAATGTACTGTAATTGCCAATGTAAAAACGCCATACAATATACTGATTGTCCACATAATAGGACAGATTGTATATAAAGATAATGATATAAATTTTTCTGGCACTCTTTGCCGCTAGTTGCATTTCCAACTCCATATAACGGACACATTATCCATTGTGCGTCACCCTTGTTCTTGTGAAGACCCAATTTTCGTCTTCACACTAACCTCTTCTTACCAGATTTGAAATTCCCTTTTTAAATTTCAATCTTCCGCTTGTTCATCTTCTATCTCTGCCTTCTTCAGATCACTGATATGTGTGGTCCGAACCTTTTCTCCCTTTATACCTAGAGTAACCAAATTTGGCGTATAAACTGCCCTTGTGAGGCGTCAGATCAAGTTAGTTTTACAAGTTTGCCACGCTCTCTTCCGCCCCCAGAAATCGATAGAAAACCTTATACCTCCTACAAATTCTAACGCATTTAGTTGAAACTCGGTTTGTATATGTATAAGCATATAATCTACCGATTTGCCGAATTTCTTTAAGATCGGTTAATAATTGTAAACAACAACGTAAAGAAAAACATTTTGTATAAGAACACCCCAAGCTCAACAAAAAAGTCTGGAGTCTGAATACCAAATTTGGTAACTCTTATGGTCTCCGTTACGTATATTTGCACGAACACAATATACCCGTTTAATCTACTAAATTTGTCCTGTGCTCTGAGATCCACTACAAGCACTGCGAGCCCAGCTGGGCTACTACCATGCCAACTATGAGTACAGCCTTTTCAAGGTATGGACCGACCGAACATAACAATTGGTGCCCAACGACTTTTTTATCTCCTTGCTCGTCTAGTCCACGTCTAGTTCATTTTGTTTTTTTTTTGGTATGGGAGCTGATTTGATATTTTTGCCACCAATAAACTAGGATCGCTATTATGCCATTTGTGAGGTTAGAACTTGTAAGCTGCGACTGGAATATGGTTTGCTGGCTGATCATAGGCAAAGCCAGACAGGTTATGAGGCAATATACATATATGGGGTCTATAATGGAAGGATATAGGTGGGACGACGTCGGGCTTTAAAAAGTTGCAAGCAACTGCAGAGTTGAGGCTAGCGGTGGACCATAACAAGGCGAAAACCATGATAGCAAAGGAGGATGTTTGCCACACCTTACATACTAGGCGCAGACATACTAGGCGTACCGCCGAGGCGGAGCACCTCTATAGCGAACCTTCGGTTGACCCGAAATTTAAGCTGGGCTTACCTCAGGGGTGCTTTGTGCTCGCTTCAACATATTTATATCGGAGTTTATGACAAATAAACCTAAATAAGTATAAATATGATTTATTGCTACATTGGCTTTGATCCTTATCTGCCCTGGCCGCAAATTAACAATTCGGTCTCCTACTCTGGGTCCCTGATGCACTCTTGCCGCCCTCGGGAGATTTGCGCCTTCACGCAATGGACTCTTCGCTGGCTGCGCTACGTTCCGGCCGCCCGAGTATAACTCTGGGATCGCGAACTCACCGTCGTCGCACAACCACTATGACTTCATCCTACCTAAATGCTGGGTAGCGACCTAGATATTCGTGACACCTAGAGCTCCGGTCTCCCTTCGCATTTTTATTCCCTTGGTTCTTCCAGACTGTCACAAGACTATGGCCCTCCTGTTGCCAACGCCGTCTCAACTCTGGATCCTTGCCGTTTCCGCTCCTTTTCCAAAAGGTCCTCTTCGGGTCATGATCCTTGCTCCTTGTTTCACTCCCGACAACTGTTTTCCGCACTCGATTTGATTCGCCCACTTCTAGCCGACTGATTTTTATTTTATACGGCCTAATACGGGATCTGCCCAGATTCGCCGCTGCAGAGAAACGGTAGCCTTGTATCCTGGAGCAGGGCCTGTCTCGTTCCACTGTTGTAACGGATACTAAGTAAAGGGATCTTCTAAGATAAATGAAATGCAGTTTCTGAGCTGCCAAATTAGCACTTTGGGATGCAACCGGTCATTGACCCTTACTTCTCCATCTGATACACTTGAGTGTAAGCGAGGAGTCCGTTTTGACATTTCTCCTGCTCGCTCCTATTCTTATTCCTCTATGTTGCCTTTCTATCGGCCACTTCCCCTCTTTGTTACCTCGCCCTATCTCTTTCGCACTCTTTTCCCTTGTCACATCGCCCTTTCTCTCTGCCACTCTTTGCCGCTAGGTGCATTTCCAACTCCATATAACGGACACATTAACCATTGTGCATCACCCTTGTTCTTGTGAAGACCCAATTTTCGTCTTCACACTAACCTCTTCTTACCAGATTTGAATTTCCCTTTTTTAAATTTCATCTTCTATCTCTGCCTTCTTCAGATCGCTAATATGTGCGGTCCGGACCTTTTCTCCCTTTATACCTAGAGTAACCAAATTTGGCGTGTAAACTGCCCTTGTGAGGCGTCAGATCAAGTTTATTTTAAAAGTTTGCCACACTCTCTCCCGCCCCCAGAAACTCGGTTTGTATATGCATAAGCATATAATCTACCGATTTGCCGAATTTCTTTAAGATCGGGTAATAATTGTAGACAACAACGTAAAAAACATTTTGTATGAGAACACCCCAAGCTCCCCATAAAAAAAACTCAAAAAAGTGTTGTATATTTTTGAGTATGTCGCGTATTAAATAAATAAATGAGTACGAGTTTCTTATAGTCGGAATGTCGACTATAGCTTTCTGACTTGTTATACACGTACTCTAGTATATTGTATTCGTGCAAATGTATTTCACAGGTAAAAATAAGCGTTGCCGACCACATAAAGTATATAGTTGGATCTCGGTTTTTAGATGCATAAGCACATAATCGTAAATGTACAATTCCTGTCTCCTACTCTGGCTGCCTGGTGCACTCTCGCCGCCCTCGGGAGATTCGCACCTTCACGGACTGGACTCATCGCTGGCTACGCACCGTTTTTGCCGCCCGAGTATAAGTCCCCGAGTATAAGACCCCGAGTATAACTCTGGGTCCCTGATGCACTATCGCCGCCCTCGGGAGATTCGCACCTTCACGCACTGCACTCTTCGCTGGCTGCGCTCCGAGTATAACTCTGGGATCGCGAACCGTCGTCGCACAGCCACTATGACTTCTCATAGCTAAATGCAGGGTAGCGACCTGGATATTCGTCCAGTTATTATTTCCTTGGTTCTTCCAGACTTTAACAAGACTATGGCCCCCTCTCTACTCTTGATCCTTGCCGATTCCGCTCCTTTTCCAACAGGTCCTGGATACTCTTCGGGCCCTGGTCAGTGCGCCTTGCTTTCTACTTCTTTTCCTCACTCGATCTGATCCGCGCACTTCTAGACCACTGTTTCACTCTAAATTCCGATTGATTTTTATTTTATACGGCCTCAAACGGCATCTGTCGCTGCTGCAAAGAAACGATATCCATGTATCCTGGAGTAGAGCCTGTCTCGTTCCACTGTTGTAACGGATACTATGTAACGGGATCCATGTTGTCTAGCGCAGGGACGGTCTTCTTCATAGATAAATTAAAGGCAGTTTCTACGCTGCCAAATTAGCACTTTGGCCTTCAACCCGGTCATTGAACATTACTTCTCCATTTGATAGGTTTGAATGTAAGCGAGAAGTCCATTTTGACATCTCTTCTGCTCGCTCCCAATTCTCATTCGTCTTTGCTGTCTTTTATGGGCCACAATGCCATAAAATGAATAAAAAAAAATAAAGATATAATAATATATATATAAATTAAAAGAAAAGAAAATTCAAAATAGAAGATATACATGATACTTTTGCCTACATTTATATATATTTGTATACTTGTACTCTAGTAGAGTAAACGAGTATATTGTATTCGTGCAAATGTATGTAAGATCAAGATCAGGTTTGTTTTAAAATATTGCCACGCCTCCTCCCGCCAGTGCAAATCGATAAATTCTTATATATCCCACAATTTTTTAGAGATTTTAGAATTAAAGCTACAGGCTGTATATCACCGGTGCTATGAAATCTATGAACTGATACGAACCACCAAATATCGGTGAGTTTTGCAGCAAATCCTTCGGCTGGCTTAAACAAATGATGCTCCCTGGTCCATACTTCTCACCTATATCCTGTAGTAGAGCCTGGCCTAATCCTGCTACGAATTTTCTAGACTCCTTCGAACAACTTCGAAAATTTATATTTTTAATGAATTTTCTTTTGGAGCTTGATGCTGTCGTCCTGTTCCTATTGCCGTGTCGTCATATAACGCGGTGGGTAGCCGTGGTTCCCTTCCCCTGCATTATAAACATAGGCGGATAACCCGCGGAGCTCTGGCAGTGCCTGATTAATGCTTGCCTACCGGGCTATTATAGTTTTTACTGTTCTATTACCTTTTTCCGTTGGGTTTTCCTGTGGCGTATATAGCGCCGTGAACTAATGCCGCGCAATCAGTTCTTCTACAAACCATTTAAAAACCTTCCCGGTGAATTGCATGCCGTTGTCGGTATTCCTCACCTTTGGTATTTTGAATCATGCCAAAAGGCTGTCCCGTACCGCTTTTTGTAAGGTGGTTGCCGTAGCCTGCATCAAAGGGAACAACTCCGTCCACTTTGAAAACCAACAGTATTGTGTTGCCGTGTTTTGATCTTGGCAACGGCCCTACGAAATTCGCACGTACAGTAGCCCATGGTTCTTTTGGTACTTGTGTAAGCATTTTGCCCCCGCCTGTAGCTGGCTGGGCTTATATCCTTGGCATGTCTGGCACTGGTGTTCATATTTTCGAATATCTCCTGTGTGTCCTGCTGTTACCGCATCATAGTTCTCATGCAGTACTCTCTTCCGTAGGCTGCAACCAGCTGCACGGCATCGAGTCCTCGGCATCCACCGGCATACACACTTCCTCTGCCATTGGCTGTCTTGATAATGCGTCCTACATTCAGCTTGTCCTTCTAATATGCGGACTCGAAATAATATTATTGCTGCTCCAAGACTTTCAATAGAATTGAGCCATTTTAGTGCCATGTGGTCTGTCACCACTTTAAAATGGTAACCCTCGAGATACGGCAGCAGTTTCCGCATTGCCCATACATTGGCTAAACATTCCTTTTCTGTTTAGTGTTAGACTCGCTTAGGATATCCCCCGCTCACCCTCGTCGGATGTTTGCGTGAGGATTGCTTCCCAACCCATAGTTGCTGGCATCCGTCTGGAGGATGAAATGTTGCTTGTTGAAGTCGGGGTATGTTAGTACTGGTGCCGAGGTTAGTCTATCCCGCGCTGTGTCAAATGCCCCTTGTCGTTCTTCGTTCTATTCCCACTTTGCACCATTCTGTAATAAGGCACTAATTGGATGCAGTGTAGTACCGAAGTCCGCTACAAACCTTCTGTACCTTGAGGCTAATCCTACGTACAGCCTTAGCTCTGTTGTGTTGGTGGACGGTTTTAACTCCGCGATCGCTTCTACGTTATAGGGGTCGGTACAATACCCTCTTCTGTCACCCTGTGACCGCGCGAAGTCGTCTGAAAACAAGTTGGTAACGTGCTCCTCCAGTGTTTAGCCTATCACTATGATCACTTGGTTCAGGGCCCGTTGAAATGTCGCCGGTGCTGAGACCTTTTCCGGGTAGTGTGAACGCCAATACCCATCCTTCAAGTCCAGACTCGAAATGTAGTGGTCTTCCTATAACTGATCCAGAATATGATGTACCCGTGGTATATCGGTGCACTATGCGCATTGCTGGATGGTTCAATATACCTTTCTTCTAGTAGCTGCCTGCCTGCTGATTTTTTCTGCATCTTCAGGTTTTTTTTGGAAAGTACCTCTGCTTTATTGGTCGGCATCTCGCATCACGATTTTGTGTGTAGTGATCTTCGACATGCCTGTCATCTTCTCTAACTCCGTCAGTTCCTTGGCCAGAAACTCCCTAGCTTTTTCTTCTGTCATCTCTGTTCCTTCCGCTGCCGCTTCTGTTACCATAACGGACAGCTTTCGGGTAACCACCCGTTCTTTCTTCCGCGCTCCGGTAATTTCATGACCATCCATCCCAATATCAGAGCATCGATCACTCCTGGAAGTATGAGTAATACGATGGGCATGGTGCGGTTTGCAAACTCTTTTTTCCGTCTGCAGCTGCGTGGTGGCTCAGCTTTTTTTGCCCCCTGCCAATGCTTGTGGCCCCTGTGTCGTCATAGCCTTGTAGTCTATACCTCCGATCCTCACCGTGACCGACAGATGCTCTCCTTAATCCTTTAGCTCTCCTTTCAGTGTCGCTGATGGGGGATTGTATCCTTTTTTTTTGCGTGGGCCCTTTTCCTGACTGCCGGCATCAGTCCCATGTTTTCACACCTATTCGTCTGAAATACCAACAATACTGCATCCAATGATTTTGGCATTCGGGCGCAAAATGGCCACCCTTCCATTTGTCCCAAATGACTGGCAGAGAGCGTTGTTATGGCGCATAACGCGGATTGAGTCGAGTGAACAAAATCCATAAAAAAGCTAACTGAGTGGTACATATGTATATTGACTATTAACTTATTAATATTTGCATACTTTATTTGATAATGCATCCCACAGTGTAAATTGAATTGAATGCACAAGTTGCGGTCCACCGGTTTTCATCGGTTCTTTTACCAAAAAATCGAATTACTGAATTAAACATCTTAAATATATATATAAATTTGGATTTCGATGTGCGTTTTTCGAATTTCAACTTTGTCACCTCGTATCTTTGACGCTCACGCCACCAAAATCAAAAAATCACGACTGCCATTTCTCACAATATCTCATTTCCTACAAAAATGTCCTACAGTTTAGGTAATAACATTTTCTTTTTGTAAAAGCAATAGTTTTGTCGTATAAGCACGGCAAACTTACCTCAACATGCGTTTTGCTTAACCCTTTCAGTTACAAAAATCAGAGAATTATGCTAAAAATCTGAAACCTTGCGCCTAGAATAAATTGGACCCCCTGAAATACAAAATGCAATCAGATTTCAGGTAGCTTGACCCACTTGTCCGTTAATTGACATCCTTTATATTGGACAAATATATTCAGCATAGGTAATTTTTTATTCTGAATTGTACTTTTTTAATTGCATGCCAAAACAGAAATCAGTTTCATCTTAACGCAAAGATACAACCCTGCATTTTGCAGCGTTTAGCATTTTTTGATTTTAGAAAATCACGAATGTGATTTTAGCCATCTGTAGGAAAATAAGTATCTTTGGCTGCATTTGGGATCTTTTCCTGGGCTTAAAGAAATTTTTCTCTGCCGGCGATCCACACAGTTTTGGTGTACCTTCACGGGAGGAGTTCTCGAGCGCTGCAGAAGTGGTTGGGGAAGAATGATTCACTGAAGTCTGTCGTAACAATGATAGTCTACCACGGGTTTTTGGCGACTCTTTTATGTCATGATATCTTAGAGCATCATTGGTTTTTACTTTCAATGAAGCATTGGCCACTTCTGCTCTGAAGTCGAGAGAATCCAAAATACAGCGTTTGGTAATACTTATCATAGAGCAATCTTTTTTGTATTCCATGCAACTACAAATCAATATCGATTAAGGGCATGATAATACAAACTTTCCACTTCCTGGTAGGCACATTTATTCGAAAATATTGAATGATTTGGTGGAGAAGACCTACGCCACCCATATTTTTATACTCGTACTCTAGTAGAGTAAACGAGTATATTGCATTCGTGCAAATCTATGTAACAGGCAGAAGGGAGCGTCTAAGACCCCATATAGTATATATATTCTATATATCAGCATCAACAGCCGAGTCGATCTAGCCCTTTCTGTCTATCCATCTGTCCGTCCGTGTGAACACCTAGATCTCGGAGACTGTAAGAGCTAGAGTGACCCAATTTGGTATATTATTGGCCCTTGTGGGATGTCAGATCCCGCCCCAGTAAATCAATAAAACCGTATATCTTCCACAAATGTTAACGCATTTAGTTGAAACTCGGTTTGTATATGTATAAGCACATAATCTGTCGATCTACCATAATCGGTTAATAATTTTAGACAAAATCGTGAAAAAACATTTTGTAGAAAAACTAACCCACCCCAAAAAAAAAAAAATATTTTTTTTTCATACTTTTGAGTGTGCCGAATATAGAATAAATGCTGAGTAGGAGAATCTTATAGTCGGAATATCGACTATAGTGTTCTTGCTTGTTATATGCGCACAATTTCTGGGTGATCAACTTCAACATATTTCTGTGATCTTTTGTGTACCAACGCCAACAAAGTTCACAAGCAGGATTAACGGGCTTATTGTCGTACCATCGCGTTAGTATGACGTTTCTATTCTCGGTGAAGCATTGCCCTGATGGTCCTCGACCTCGTTTTGTAGGTTTTTTTTTTGTTACCTAAACTGTAGGACATTTTTGTAGGAAATGAGATATTGTGAGAAATGTGATTTTGGCAGTCGTGATTTTGTGATTTTGGTGGCGTGAGCGGCAAAGATACGAGGTGACAAAGTTGAAATTTGAAAAGCGCACATCGAAATCCAAATTTATATATATATTTAAGATGTTTAATTCAGTAACTCGATTTTTTGGTAAACGAACTGTTTGTATGAAAACCGGTGTACCGGAACTTGTGCATTCAATTCAATTTACACTGTGGGATGGATTCTCAAATAAAGTATGCAAATATTAATAACTCAATAGTCAATATACATATGTACCACCCAGGTAGCGTTTTTAGGGACTTTTTTCACTCGACTCAATCCGCGTTATGCGCCATAACAACGCTCTCTGCCAGTCATTTTGCGCCCGAATGCCAAAATCATTGGATCATCATGGGATTGCTGCCGGCAGTCAGGAAAAGGTCCCACACAAAAAGGGGACGAGCGCGTGTCGCAGCTAAAGGATGAGGGAGAGCTAAAGGATGAGGGAGAGCATCTGTTGGTCACGGTGGGGGATCCGATCCTCACAGACTACAACGACTACGACGACACAGGGGCCACAAGAATTGGCAGGCGGCAAAAACAGCGGAGTCACCACGCAGCTGCAGACGAAAAAACTAGTTTGGAAACCGCACCAGGGCCATCGTATTACTCATACTTCCAGGAGTGATCGATGCTCTGATATTGGGATGGATGGACATGAAATTACCGGAGCGCGGAGATGACAGAAGAAAAAGCTAGGGAGTTTCTGGCCAAGGAACTGGCGCAGCTAGAGAAGATGACAGTCATGTTGAATATCACTACACACAATATCGTGATGCGCGATGCCGACCAGGAAAGCAGAGATACTTTCCAAAAACCCGAAGATGCAGAAAAAACCAACAGGCAAGTGGATGAGTTACTAGAAGAAGGTTATATTGAACCATAGCCCGCATAGTTCATCGATATACCTCGGATGCATCATATTCTGGATCAGCTATAGGAAGACCACTACATTTCGAGTCTGGACTTGAAGGATGCGTATTGGCGTTCACACTACCCGGAAAAGGTCTTTTCCATTGCAAAGTTATAACATTCGGGCTACACTCAGCACCGGCGACATTTCAACGGGCCCTGAACCAAGTGATCATAGTGATAGGCTAAACACTGGAGGAGCACGTTACCAACTTGTTTTCAGACGACTTCGCGCGGTCACAGGGTGACAGAAGAGGGTATTGTACCGACCCCTATAACGTAGAAGCGATCGCGGAGTTAAAACCGTCCACCAACACAACAGAGCTAAGGCTGTACGTAGGATTAGCCTCAAGGTACAGAAGGTTTGTAGCGGACTTCGGTACTACACTGCATCCAATTAGTGCCTTATTACAGAATGGTGCAAAGTGGGAATAGAACGAAGAACGACAAGGGGCATTTGACACAGCGCGGGATAGACTAACCTCGGCACCAGTACTAACATACCCCGACTTCAACAAGCAACATTTCATCCTCCAGACGGATGCCAGCAACTATGGGTTGGGAAGCAATCCTCACGCAAACATCCGACGAGGGTGAGCGGGGGATATCCTAAGCGAGTCTAACACTAAACAGAAAAGGAATGTTTAGCCAATGTATGGGCAATGCGGAAACTGCTGCCGTATCTCGAGGGTTACCATTTTAAAGTGGTGACAGACCACATGGCACTAAAATGGCTCAATTCTATTGAAAGTCTTGGAGCAGCAACAATATTATTTCGAGTCCGCATATTAGAAGGACAAGCTGAATGTAGGACGCATTATCAAGACAGCCAATGGCAGAGGAAGTGTGTATGCCGGTGGATGCCGAGGACTCGATGCCGTGCAGCTGGTTGCAGCCTACGGAAGAGAGTACTGCATGAGAACTATGATGCGGTAACAGCAGGACACACAGGAGATATTCGAAAATATGAACACCAGTGCCAGACATGCCAAGGATATAAGCCCAGCCAGCTACAGGCGGGGGCAAAATGCTTACACAAGTACCAAAAGAACCATGGGCTACTGTACGTGCGAATTTCGTAGGGCCGTTGCCAAGATCAAAACACGGCAACACAATACTGTTGGTTTTCAAAGGTCTTTTCCATTGCAAAGTTATAACATTCGGGCTACACTCAGCACCGGCGACATTTCAACGGGCCCTGAACCAAGTGATCATAGTGATAGGCTAAACACTGGAGGAGCACGTTACCAACTTGTTTTCAGACGACTTCGCGCGGTCACAGGGTGACAGAAGAGGGTATTGTACCGACCCCTATAACGTAGAAGCGATCGCGGAGTTAAAACCGTCCACCAACACAACAGAGCTAAGGCTGTACGTAGGATTAGCCTCAAGGTACAGAAGGTTTGTAGCGGACTTCGGTACTACACTGCATCCAATTAGTGCCTTATTACAGAATGGTGCAAAGTGGGAATAGAACGAAGAACGACAAGGGGCATTTGACACAGCGCGGGATAGACTAACCTCGGCACCAGTACTAACATACCCCGACTTCAACAAGCAACATTTCATCCTCCAGACGGATGCCAGCAACTATGGGTTGGGAAGCAATCCTCACGCAAACATCCGACGAGGGTGAGCGGGGGATATCCTAAGCGAGTCTAACACTAAACAGAAAAGGAATGTTTAGCCAATGTATGGGCAATGCGGAAACTGCTGCCGTATCTCGAGGGTTACCATTTTAAAGTGGTGACAGACCACATGGCACTAAAATGGCTCAATTCTATTGAAAGTCTTGGAGCAGCAACAATATTATTTCGAGTCCGCATATTAGAAGGACAAGCTGAATGTAGGACGCATTATCAAGACAGCCAATGGCAGAGGAAGTGTGTATGCCGGTGGATGCCGAGGACTCGATGCCGTGCAGCTGGTTGCAGCCTACGGAAGAGAGTACTGCATGAGAACTATGATGCGGTAACAGCAGGACACACAGGAGATATTCGAAAATATGAACACCAGTGCCAGACATGCCAAGGATATAAGCCCAACCAGCTACAGGCGGGGGCAAAATGCTTACACAAGTACCAAAAGAACCATGGGCTACTGTACGTGCGAATTTCGTAGGGCCGTTGCCAAGATCAAAACACGGCAACACAATACTGTTGGTTTTCAAAGTGGACGGAGTTGTTCCCTTTGATGCAGGCTACGGCAACCACCTTACAAAAAGCGGTACGGGACAGCCTTTTGGCACGATTCAAAATACCAAAGGTGATGAATACCGACAACGGCATGCAATTCACCGGGAAGGTTTTTAAACGGTTTGTAGAAGAACTGATTGCGCGGCATTAGTTCACGGCGCCATATACGCCACAGGAAAACCCAACGGAGAGGTAATAGAACGGTAAAAACTATAATAGCCCGGTAGGCAAGCAGGAATCTGCGCGAATGGGACGAGGCACTGCCAGAGTTCCACGTGCTATCCGCCCATATATATAATGCAGGGGAAGGGAAACACGCTACTCACAGCGTTATATGACGACACGGCAACAGGAACACAACGACAGCAGCAAGATCCAAAAGAAAATGCACTCAAAATGAGAGAAATTTTCTAAATTGTTTGGAGTCTAAAAAACGAATAATGGAATTTTTATCGGATATTAAGTGTGAGAAGACAGATATAAAGACTCCTCCACACGGAAAAGACTAGGGTAACTTTGATCAAGCCTATTGGTCACGTATCTGTCAACGAGAATTTCAGAGCTGCTAACTGAAGATGTAAGCCATGTCTCAGAAAAAGCTATATCTGCGTCATATGTAATGCTACCAGCGTGCAGTTTACACAGCTTAGTATGTCCAAGGAGACTTCGAACATTTGATAGGTAATTAATTGTTAGCGAGTTTTAATTGAGTTTTGAAACTTATGACTAAGGTATTGCAGCAGGATGTAAGCCATTTGCTCTATTCTGAGAAGGACGCTTTGGTGTAAATTCGTGGACTACTGTGTGCGGAGGCCAGTTTCAAGAATGAAGAGATTGTTCAAAAAGGGTAAGATTCAAAGACAATTTAAATGAAGCAATCTCTCGAGCGTGCTTTAAGTAGAATTTATATATGCCAACATCATTCGGCGTTGCGTGATTCAGAGTCCGAAAGATGTGGGATCTAACCATATCTTCGGTTACATTTGAAGTTAGTTACATAGATTTCCAGGGAGGAACAGCCGATGGCACAACAGGCTCAGATGTCCGATTAAGTGCAGCAGGAACAACAGCCCTGAGTAAAATATTAGAAGCAACGACATCAGGCGCAACCGATACCGATAGCATCGCAGTCCATAAGAACAGTTCTGCAGGTCCAGCATGTCCACTTCAGGCCAATATTTGCCAAATCCAGGGCAGGATGTATAAGCTATGGTGGTACACAGCCAACAATTAGTCGATATTTAGCGAGGAGTAATTTATTTTTGTGAGTACCTCGCTGGTAGCAGCAGGTCCATATAGTGTATATTGCAATAAAAATAAATTGATTTGAAACCGAAAACTGTTTTAAGATACTGTATTTACTCGCCAGCGACTTGAGCGGAGAGTTGTTATTCGCTGTGCATCACTTCAAAATAAAAGATAACAAAAGAAAACAACGATTTCCGAAAGTCTCAAACGCATATTGTGATGAGCGGGAGATTATTCCACACAACAAGAATTTACAGAATGTAAGATTGCAAGCACCGTTACATTGACTAGCAATCACCAGGGTTAGCAGTGAGCATTGACAAAGGCATAGAGCGTAATGCAACGGCACAGCAACACGAAAGTAAGAAAAAAATTCCAAAGAAAAAGAGAAATTCGCCACAACAACAATAGATTGGTCTAAAGCAAAATCGTATGCACAATTTCTAACAGATTATCTAAAAACTGTGATAAAACATATAGTCACTGTCTATAAAGATTTTAGCATATGTTAGTTTGAAAGTAGTACGTTGAGTTCACTGGAAGCTTAGTTTCTGAAAATTAGCTTAACCGACTTACAGCAATAAAGCAAAACGAAGAAGAGCACTCAAAAGTTCGACCGAACGCGACGAGTCTTGATTCTGCATCCTTAATAGTTTGCTCATTTACTTTTCGAGCGTCCAAACACAAAGCAAGCAGACGTTTCAATGAGTTTGCTACAAATTAACTTGTGATAAGAAGAATTTAAGTAGGCCAAACCGAAAGAGTCGGTAGCAGAGGTAGGAACAAATTGCTTGCCGTAGTCCGAGTGCATAAATTCAGGAACTCCAAACTGGTGGAATATGGGTTTCTCCAAAAAGCGTACCACTTCTGAAGCAGTGGCCTTCTTCATTGGCTGTAACCAGACATATTTGGTAACATGATCTAGGCAAACAAATATAAAGATGTTTCTAATTTTAGTCCTCGGATAGGGTCCCATGAAATCGATGTACAGCTTCTGCAGTGGTCTCTCCGTACAGTGTTGCTTACACGTCGTTTGATTTGTCGTTTTGCTGCTGCTTTAGCGTCATGTGACCTTCTCACAAAGTCCTTCCGGTACCGAGAGCTTACAAGCACGATCATCCTCTAACATATCACCGATCCTAAGTCTGGTACGTTTATACACGTAATCGTTAGAAACTCATATCGTTAGACAGCTTTGCCTGTTGCTCCTTTGCTTCAGTTATCAGAATCAGGTATTCATCTGATTGAAAGGCAGATGACTTCAGATCAATCTCTAGATCTCATGGCAAAAGCATAGGCTTGAAGTTGCAGACTCCATCGTGCAATTCGACCTGACAATCACACGGAAAGGTATACCTTCTACATAAGCGCGGAACTTTCCAATGCTCAATACTGCCGCATAACAACCCAATTCGGTGATGCTGTAGTTTCGCTGTACCTTTTTGAGCTTTGACGACATGAAGGCTATTTCGTATTTCCCTCTTCATCCACCTGGAAAAGCACACCACCTACTCCAGTTGCAGAAGCATCACACTGTTGAAGGGCCTTCTGAAAACCGTCGCTGATATTAAGGTCTCCTTTAGTGCTTTGAACTCTATTCTGCCCTCATATGATATAGCAAAGTCCTTGGCTAAGCAGTCATGCACTGGGGCGGGTCATTGCATCAGCCTATTTATGTGTCTGTTTTGTTGTCTGCTTTACTATGTGTTTTAGGAAGTGTGGTTTTAGGGAGTGTGGTTCGTGTTCATTTAACGGAAAGTCCCGTTTTGGCGGCGCGACAGCGTTTGTAGCTGTCGCCGAGCGTGGTTCGGTAGCGAAGACGAGAAAAAAGGAAGACACAGAGTTAGTTGTGTTACGGATCTCGGTGCGATCGAAACTTGCTGCGCCTAAAACGATGGAAATGAATAGTAAAAATAATGACGCTCCAACATATACTTAATAGTTCGCTTTACTATCAAGGTAACTGGAGAGCTCCAAAAGCTTACTTATAGCTCTTAACATCCTATCCAGTTCCGGAAATAGGAAGGCTTGCTTTGGGGGTAATATGGGATAGTGGCATGTTTGATAGTTACTCTTTCATTTGAAACTTCTATCACAAGCTTTTCCATATCCGTTGTTATGAGTCCCAACATTGTGCTCTTGTTGAGTAGTAAGCGTATGCGTTCAATATGCTGTTTCAGGACGTTCTGGTTCCTCCACGATCGATAAATCGCTACCAATTGCAGTCAAGTCAAGTGTCCACTTAGCAAAGAATCGGTTCTCATTATTTCAAACCACTATTTTGCTCAATATCATGATGATTTCTATAGCCTACATGACATGAAACTGATTTCTGTTTTATTTGCAATCATTGCCCGATCAAAAAACCCTTGCAAAACGAGGTCGAGGATCATCAGGGCAATGCTTCACCGACAATAGAAAGGTCATACTAACGCGATGGTACGACAATAAGCCCGTTCATCCTGCTTTGTTGGCATTGGTACACAAAAGATTACAGAAATATGTTGAAGTTGATCACCCAGCAATGGTGCGCATATATAACAATAAGCAAGAACGCTATAGTCGATATTCCGACTATAAGATTCTCCTACTCAGCATTTATTCTCTATTCGGTACACTCAAAAGTATGAACAAAAAAAATTTTTTTTGTTTGTTTTGGGGTGGGGTGTTTTTCTACCAAATGTTTTACAATTTTCTCTACAATTATACGATTATTGTAGATCGATAGATTATGTGCTTATACATATACAAACCGAGTTTCAACTAAATGCGTTAACATTTGTGGAAGATATCAGGATTTATTGCTTTGCGGGGGCGGGATCTGAAGCCCCACAAGGGGAGTCTACGTACCAAATTGGGTCACTGTACCTCTTACAGTCTCCGAGATCTAGGTGTTCATACGGACGGACAGATGGACTGACGGACGGGGCAAGATCGACGCAGAAGCTCAAAAAGGACATTGCGGACGTCCTTGGAGAGAACGCTGGCATAAGATCAGTCACACATGAGGCCCTCTTCTTAATAAGAGATCTGGACGAGCGAGCTTGTAAGCAAGAAGGATGTAGCAGGGGAAATAACTGCGCAAGCGCAAATCCCATCGGACACATGCCCCGTTAAGAGCATGCGAAACGCATACGCTGCGAGCGTTGTGGCCATCGTATCAGTCCCGTCAAACTTGGCAAAGAGGGTACTGGAGCTGGGTAAAGTGCGGATCGGGTGGACTCGATGCCGTAAAAAACCCCTAGACGCACGGGTCAGATGCTTTAAATGCCTCTAGTTCCGTCACACCTCCAGCAGTTGTAGGAGCACCACCGATAGGAGCAACTGCTGCATCAGATGCGGAGAAAAGGGACTCAAAGCCGCTGTGTGCACGAACGCCGCAAAATGATTTCTGTGCAGTAGCGCCTGCAAGCAAAATGCAGCGCACCACCAGCCAAGCATGCCCGTTGGCGAGTCAAAGCACAGGAGGTACCGGAAGAGCCAAAAAAATGGAAATAATCCAGTTCAACCTGAACCACTGCATGGCAGCTCAGGCTCTGCTGTCACAAACTACAGGCAGACCTGCCAGTTCTCAGTGAGCCCTACAAGATCCTCCCCAGCGCAAGCTGTGCAATAGACACTTCAGGGAAGGCGGCTATCTGGTGGTGCGGAGTACCAGCCGCCATCCTCACGAACGTCTACCCGACAGATGGCTTCGTCCGCGCGAGGGTAAGGAACCTGTGGCTATATAGCGTATACGTCTCGCCCAGCCTAACCCTCAACGAGCTCGTCAACTCACCCGACGCGTTGGTGGCCGATGCACGAGGCCGTCACCCGATGGTGATCGCCGGTGATTTCAACGCATGGGCAGTCGAGTGGGGCAGCGCGACCACGAACGCGAGAGACCGGAGCCTACTCGAGGCATTCTCAGTGCTGGACGTGGCTCTCCTAAGCCAAGGCAACGAGCACACGTTTAGTCGAGTTGGATTTGGATCAGTAGTTGACCTAACATTCGTCAGTGGACCAACTGCACAAACAGCAAACTGGAGGATAAGCAGCGTATACACAGCGAGTGACCCGTGGCTATTCTCTGCACAATTGGTGAGCGCACGGCTAGGTGGCAACCAACTGTTTTCCACTGGAAGACCTATCGAGCCGAGACCATGAATACTCAAGCCTTCGCAGATGGGCTGGAGCACCTAGCCCTAGGGGCTAATGCGGAAGTATGGCTTTTCAGCTCATGTCACTCATAGTAAGCGCACGCGACGCTAGCATGGCAACCAGGAGGGCGTATAGGCACCCCCACGAGCCAATCTACACCACGAGCCCTCGTCGTACAGGCCAATCTGACTTCTGGACTCGGCAGGGAAGATCCTGGAAAAACTAATCTGCACGCGCCTCGAACAAGCTATATATATAGGAGGTGACCTCTTACCGCAGCAGTATGGATTCCGGAAGGCGAAAGCTTAGCTTCTGGTGCCATTGCCGGTACTAGATGGAAGGGCGGTACCAAAATATATAAATATATAAAATATGGCCTTACCAGAAGGTGCACAGTTACTTGGTTTCGCTGACGACGTAGCAGTGGTGAACGTGGGCAAGGAACTACACGAATCCATTGAGTTGATAGCACAATGGCTCACCTCTGTTGACCTCGAGTTTGCTGACCAGAAAACCGAAGCAGCCCTAATAAGCAGCTGGGAGAAAGTGGAGACAGCTCACGTTAGTGTGGCAGGCAAGATTGTCCAGTCCAAAAGGGCCCTCAAGTACCTTGGCGTAATGCTCGACACAAGGCTGAGCTTCCGAGAGCACCTTTAATATGTCAGCACAAAAACATCAGCGACGAGCGAGGAGGATCTTGATGCTATATGCGGCTCCAGTCTGGCTAAATGCGCTCTAATCGACCAGCTATAGTCGTGGCATTTTGGCAACGCACCGTCTGGGATACATTCGGATCTGCAGCGCCTTCAGGACCTTACCGGACGACGCAGCCCACGTTATAGCCGGCGTTGCGCCCATATAAATAGCGGCCGAACGAACCGTCGTTAAAAAGGAGACACGTGAGGCAGCGAGAAGACAGACACTGCAGAGATGGTAGGAACGGAGGGATAAGATATGGTAAACTACTACCTGACTCAGCTCCTTAACGGGCATGGCTGCTTTCGTAGTTACCTGCACCGTTTTGGACACGCGCTTTCAGAAGAATGAACATGGTGTAGCCGAGGAGTGGTGGAAGATGCCGAACATGTTATGTTCAATTGCCCAAAATTCTCGTCCCAGCGACGAAAACTGGAACAGGAATTGGGATCCGAGATCTCGGTGACGAGGTTTATCCCGTCCATGCTGAAGAGCGTGTAGAACTGGCAGGCCGTCAGCAACTTTGGCATGGACGTAATGGTTGACCTGCGGAGAGCTGAGCGCGAGCGGCGCTCTATGGATTAGGCGGCGCCGAATCTTCTGCGAAGCAAAGCAGTGCTTCGCGGCCGTACCGCAGAAGGAAAGCCCCGCCTCTTCCAAAAATATATATATATACATAGCTTATAGTTTTTAGTTTTTAATTGTCTAATGTACATAGTCAAACTAGGGATAATAAATGAATTTCAAAAAAAAAAATTATTCTGATTTTCGAAAACCAAAAAATGTGCTCCTACGCCAAAACTACTGATTTTACAAAAAAATATTATTATCCAAATTGTAGAAAATTGTAGGAAATGAGATAATATAAGAAATGTGATTTTGGCAGCCATTTTTCCAAGATGGTGGCGTGAGCGGCAGAGATACGAGGTGACAAAGTTGAAATTCGGAAAGAGCACATCCAAATCCATAAAATCACGAATTCTCAAAACTCCCGGAAAACTTTCCGGGTTGGCCCTTTTTTTGCCCCAAATGACGGGCAGAGAGGGTTATGGCACATAACGCCGATTGACTCGAGTGAAAAAAATCTTAAATATACATATGTGTTTGTTTTGATTCCGCACATTTTGCGCCGTTCTAAAACTGGTACGATCCAAATTTGGTTTCCGATTAAGAATATATATAGTTTATGGGGTCGGAATCAGAATTAAATTTGGGCAACCGAGTTGGGGCCTCCTTAAATAAATAAAAACCAAGTTTGGTTAGATTTGGATGAGAAACAAACATTTTGTGTTAATTTGCAAAAACGGTTAACCAAACTAACATAAGAAAATTTCTTAGGAGCTCAATTCAAGATAAGACAACTTGCAAGCATAACAACATGTTAAGCTAAGCGCGATAACGAAATCTGCATAGCAAAGGCATGCGCTTATCGCCGTTGGCGGCTGCAGCGGGAATTCTGATAAGACGTTGTCCTTTCGGGAGTGTGGGAGTGAATATTTATTTTAGCGACTTATTGGAAGAGCGCTGTATTCGGAACTGATTTCTTAATACAAAACATATTTCACTTAAGCTAAGCCAAAGCTCGCATCACGCCATAATGTCAAGATCGGCAAGCCAACTCAGCAAAATCTTCGGCAATAACGGAAACTCTTGTAGCAAAACAAAAGTGTCCGGTTACCGCCGCTGACCATTGCAGCTATAGCGCGCTGATACAAAGTATGCAGCGCCGCAATTGCGAGGGCTGTTCTTTAACTTATAATATAAACTTATGAAATATCCTATATTGAGTGTTATCTGTTAACTACTCCCCCTTCAAGTATAAGGCCGTCCTCGGCCGACCCAATTCCGGCGACGACTTCGCAGACTCCTTTGTGTCGATGATCCGCCAAAGAGTGAGGCCAATGCAGATTAAAGCACAGCATATGGCTCCAATGATGAATGCCACACGATAAGCTTGATCGGTTCCGGCGTCTTTCTTGAATTGCTGTATCACCTCCAAATTACGTTCATTCAAACGATGAAGGTAAGGGAGGCTGAGGACATCTTGGCTGGCAGTGATGTTCAGCAAGGGAGAATTGGCAATAACCGGGACTCTATTGCGTACGTTATTGTGATTGTAAAACAGAGTCCCGTTAATTGCGAGTCGGTCTCCGAACATGATGAGATGCGTGCCTTGTACCTGGATCTCAGTGCCGTTGGCCACCTGAATCCTTGCGGACCCGTCGTTGAGGATGATGATTCCGTCATCTACATGGGTGATTGTTTCCAGGTTGCTCGGCTGGATCTCGCAGCATGCCGTGCCACCTGCATGGAGCTCTTTGGCACATGGACTCTCTAATGCCAGACGACAAAATGTGCCTCCAGGTGAAGCGGCGCAACTCTGCAGTGTGTGTGTTTCTCCATCGCATTCGGCTATGATGTTGTCAAACAATCGCAATATGATATAGTGTTAATGGATTGAAGAACTTTTACGGACGCAACGGACATAAGATCTCCTATGGGAGTGTTGGTGGGTTCCTCTAGCCAAATTGATTTCAAATCTGAGTGGGTCAAAATGTTTGGGCTAACAATGTTAGCGTTCGCAAGAGTAATAGCAAGCACTCAATATTGCAACTCCACTATCAGCATTCTGTTTCTAGACAGTGTTTTAAATAAATGGCTAGTGTCGACTTTTGAGTTTTTGGTTATCTCGAGAATTTTATTGACAGTAACTGTTAACTGGTTAAGCTGGTCTTGAACTCTAGTGTTTATTTCTATTTGTCTATTGTTGGCATTTTAGCAACTTTTCCGTTCTTCTTTTTAAAGAGGTTTGCCAGGTGGCTAATAATAAATTGAAAAACTATATCTAACTTATACGAGTTTGCTTCCTCCCTCTAATGAGGAGCTCGGTCCCCAGGTCTGCATCCACGGCCTTCTCATCACATAAAGGTGTGAGTTTGTTTCCGAGCCGTCGGTTGGACTTGACCAAAACTTTGTCACCAACGTCGAAGACTCTATTCTGCCGATAAGCGTTTTCCCTAGCTCTGAGCGCCGTCTGAGCGTTTCTGATCTTTTCTTGTATCTTCTCTTGGGGCTCATCTGGGTGCGCCTGAACTACATCAACTGGTCTCTGGTCGATGACCGAATGGATCGACTTATTGTAATCAGTTGTAGCCAGCAAAATGACTTCTACGGTGTCACTTATGCCTTTATCGATCTTTAGGCATCTGGCTATCTCTAACAGAGTGCTGTGAAAGCGCTCAACCTGTCCATTCGAGATGCTATGCAATGGTGGTGCATTTGAAATGCTGGCCCCATAGTTGTTTGCAAGCATAGTCACGATGGTCTCTGAATTCAATGACGGTTCATTGTCACATTAAATAGACCTGGCTTTTGGAAAAAAATTCATTAGTTGCATTAAGGCTGGCTTCAGATCCACAATGGTTCTTGAAGGGACCGGTTAGACAATAGCAAACTCAAGCAAGTGAGAAAAAATTTCCTGTCAGTGGAGAAAATGTCTATGTGTAACATCTCTCCTACATGTGAGGGTATCGGTGTCTCCCCAAGCTCTTGTTTTTTGGGGTGTCTATCATATTTAGCCCTAGCACATGTTTTGCAATTTTGCACTATTTCATTGGCTATTTTTGCCATCTTTGGAAAGTAGTACTCGGAGAGTACTTGCTTAATATTATCCTGTGCAGACCTATGGGCCCTATTATGCTCGGCTGTGAGGATTTCCCTTCTTTCTCCAATTGCAAATACGTCCACTACGCGATTTTTGCAGTGCCAGAACTTTGTGGCCGGATATCTTCGAACCAATGCATCTTGTATCATTGCAAGCGTGTGTAAATTACAGTATGATCTCCATTTGGAGTGAAACTACATCTTCCAGCTCGTCTAGCAGCGATTCAATGTAAGTATAGCTGATCAAGTAGCGTTTCTTAATTCCAAATAGAATAAAATTCTGTTTTAAGGGGAAACGCGCCTCTTCTATCACTATTTGGTTTTTGAAAACAGTTCAAGGGTTTGTCTGTTGTCTCAATGGTGTTGGTGAGAGATACCTCACTGTGGATCGTTGCTGCGCAGGACTCAAATTTAATATGCTATTACACTATAGGTAAAGGGTATAAAATTATCAAAAAGTGTCACATTTTGAGTGTGTTAAATATTAAATAAATGCTGAGTTCGTACTCATATAGTCGTATCTTTTAGTCGGAATATCAACTATAGCTATTTTACTTGTTTTAGTACCATGCCCGTGAACCGTTTCTTTGCTTTGAGAAACCATCTTCACCTCGTGGACACTTCTGTTATACAAATTAATGTTCTTCCAGTCCGGTTGTGGCTGAAGATTATGTTAAGAGGTAAACTATACCTCTTATTGCTGGCCTCGGGCTCAGACAATAAAACAAATTATTTAACGGCCAAACTGTTAACGGCCAAACTGTTAACCAAACTAACATAAGAAAATTTCTTAGGAGCTCAATTCAAGATAAGACAACTTGCAAGCATAACAAATGTTAAGCTAAGCGCGATAACGAAATCTGCATAGCAAAGGCATGCGCTTATCGCCGTTGGCGGCTGCAGCGGGAATTCTGGCCCCATAGTTGTTTGCAAGCATAGTCACGATGGTCTCTGAATTCAATGACGGTTCATTGTCACAGTAAATAGATCTGGCTTTTGGAAAAAAATTCGTTAGTTGCATTAAGGCTGGCTTCAGATCCACAATGGTTCTTGAAGGGACCGGTTGGACAATAGCAAACTTAGAGAACTTGTCGATGCAAGTGAGAAAAAATTTCCTGTCAGTGGAGAAAATGTCTATGTGTAACATCTCTCCTACATGTGAGGGCATCGGTGTCTCCCCAAGCTCTTGTTTTTATGGGGTGTCTATCATATTTAGCCCTAGCACATGTTTTGCAATTTTGCACTATTTCATTGGCTATTTTTGCCATCTTTGGAAAGTAGTACTCGGAGAGTACCTGCTTAATATTTTCCTGTGCAGACCTATGGGCCCTATTATGCTCGGCTGTGAGGATTTCCCTTCTTTCTCCAATCGCAAATACGTCCACTACGCGATTTTTGCAGTGCCAGAACTTTGTGGCCGGATATCTTCAAACCAATGCATCTTGTATCATTGCAAGCGTGTGTAAATTACAGTGGAGAGCATTTACGCATTTGGCTGAAACGTTTCTTATTTCCAAATAGAATAAAACTCTGTTTTAAGGGGAAACGCGCCTTTTCTAGCACTATTTGGTTTTGGAAACAGTTCAAGGGGTTGTCTGTTGTCTCAATGGTGTTGGTGAGAGATACCTCACTGTGGATCGTTGCTGCGCAGGACTCAACTTCTTGTTCATTTACAGCGTTGAGCTGCTGTCTTGACAAGGCATCAGCAACCAGATTGTCCTTGTCAGGTTTATAGAAGATACGTGCATTAGACTCGTCAATGCGCGCTTTCCACCTTTTGATCTTCGCATTTGGATTGTATTCCGAAACTGCGAAGGTCATTTTAGCAGCCATTTTTCCAAGATGGTGGCGTGAGCGGCAGAGATACGAGGTGACAAAGATGAAATTCGGAAAGAGCACATCGAAATCCATAAAATCACGAATTCTCAAAACTCCCGGAAAACTTTCCAGGTAAGCCCTTTTTTTGACCCAAATGACGGGCAGAGAGGGTTATGGCACATAACGCCGATTGACTCGAGTGAAAAAATCTTAAATATACATATGTGTTTGTTTTGATTCCGCACATTTTGCGCCGTTCTAAAACTGGTACGAGCCAAATTTGGTTTCCGATTAAGAATATATATAGTTTATGGGGTCGGAATCAGAATTAAATTTGGGCAACCGAGTTGGGGCCTCCTTAAATAAATAAAAACCAAGTTTGGTTAGATTTGGATGAAAAACAAACATTTTGTGTTAATTTGCAAAAAAAATTGGTTCTATGGGGGCTAATTGATGTAGTTGCCCGATCTGAATAAAAGTTGGTCAACGTAAGGAATCCTAAAATTAATACAAACCGAATTTTGTTGGATTTGGATGACAAACAAAAATCATTCCGAAAAAATCAATTCGATGGAGGCTATATGTATAAGGACCACCCCAAAAGGTTTGCGTGGCCACAAAATAAATATACTTAATCTGGCTCCATTTTATGGCAAAAAAATATGCAAATGTGAATTTCTACCCCTTATACTTTCCAAGATCTAGATTTTCATACATCCGGACGAACAGATGAACATAGCTAGATCGACTAGACTTATCGTGCTGATCAAGAATATATATACTTTGTTGGGTCGGAAGTGCATCTTCTGCCTGTTCCATACATTTCACAAATTTAATATGCTATTACACTATAGGTAAAGGGTATAAAATTATCAAAAAGTGTCACATTTTGAGTGTGTTAAATATTAAATAAATGCTGAGTTCGTACTCATATAGTCGTATCTTTTAGTCGGAATATCGACTATAGCTATTTTACTTGTTTTAGTACCATGCCCGTGAACCGTTTCTTTGCTTTGAGAAACCATCTTCACCTCGTGGACACTTCTGTTTTACAAATTAATGTTCTTCCAGTCCGGTTGTGGCTGAAGATTATGTTAAGAGGTAAACTATACCTCTTATTGCTGGCCTCGGGCTCACACAATAAAACAAATTATTTATCGGCCAAACTGTTAACGGCCAAACTGTTAACCAAACTAACATAAGAAAATTTCTTAGGAGCTCAATTCAAGATAAGACAACTTGCAAGCAACATGTTAAGCTAAGCGCGATAACGAAATCTGCATAGCAAAGGCATGCGCTTATCGCCGTTGGCGGCTGCAGCGGGAATTCTGGCCCCATAGTTGTTTGCAAGCATAGTCACGATGGTCTCTGAATTCAATGACGGTTCATTGTCACAGTAAATAGATCTGGCTTTTGGAAAAAAATTCGTTAGTTGCATTAAGGCTGGCTTCAGATCCACAATGGTTCTTGAAGGGACCGGTTGGACAATAGCAAACTTAGAGAACTTGTCGATGCAAGTGAGAAAAAATTTCCTGTCAGTGGAGAAAATGTCTATGTGTAACATCTCTCCTACATGTGAGGGTATCGGTGTCTCCCCAAGCTCTTATTTTTATGGGGTGTCTATCATATTTAGCCCTAGCACATGTTTTGCAATTTTGCACTATTTCATTGGCTATTTTTGCCATCTTTGGAAAGTAGTACTCGGAGAGTACCTGCTTAATATTTTCCTGTGCAGACCTATGGGCCCTATTATGCTCGGCTGTGAGGATTTCCCTTCTTTCTCCAATCGCAAATACGTCCACTACGCGATTTTTGCAGTGCCAGAACTTTGTGGCCGGATATCTTCAAACCAATGCATCTTGTATCATTGCAAGCGTGTGTAAATTACAGTGGAGAGCATTTACGCATTTGGCTGAAACGTTTCTTATTTCCAAATAGAATAAAACTCTGTTTTAAGGGGAAACGCGCCTTTTCTAGCACTATTTGGTTTTGGAAACAGTTCAAGGGGTTGTCTGTTGTCTCAATGGTGTTGGTGAGAGATACCTCACTGTGGATCGTTGCTGCGCAGGACTCAACTTCTTGTTCATTTACAGCGTTGAGCTGCTGTCTTGACAAGGCATCAGCAACCAGATTGTCCTTGTCAGGTTTATAGAAGATACGTGCATTAGACTCGTCAATGCGCGCTTTCCACCTTTTGATCTTCGCATTTGGATTGTATTCCGAAACTGCGAAGGTCATTTTAGCAGCCATTTTTCCAAGATGGTGGCGTGAGCGGCAGAGATACGAGGTGACAAAGATGAAATTCGGAAAGAGCACATCGAAATCCATAAAATCACGAATTCTCAAAACTCCCGGAAAACTTTCCAGGTAAGCCCTTTTTTTGACCCAAATGACGGGCAGAGAGGGTTATGGCACATAACGCCGATTGACTCGAGTGAAAAAATCTTAAATATACATATGTGTTTGTTTTGATTCCGCACATTTTGCGCCGTTCTAAAACTGGTACGAGCCAAATTTGGTTTCCGATTAAGAATATATATAGTTTATGGGGTCGGAATCAGAATTAAATTTGGGCAACCGAGTTGGGGCCTCCTTAAATAAATAAAAACCAAGTTTGGTTAGATTTGGATGAAAAACAAACATTTTGTGTTAATTTGCAAAAAAAATTGGTTCTATGGGGGCTAATTGATGTAGTTGCCCGATCTGAATAAAAGTTGGTCAACGTAAGGAATCCTAAAATTAATACAAACCGAATTTTGTTGGATTTGGATGACAAACAAAAATCATTCCGAAAAAATCAATTCGATGGAGGCTATATGTATAAGGACCACCCCAAAAGGTTTGCGTGGCCACAAAATAAATATACTTAATCTGGCTCCATTTTATGGCAAAAAAATATGCAAATGTGAATTTCTACCCCTTATACTTTCCAAGATCTAGATTTTCATACATCCGGACGAACAGATGAACATAGCTAGATCGACTAGACTTATCGTGCTGATCAAGAATATATATACTTTGTTGGGTCGGAAGTGCATCTTCTGCCTGTTCCATACATTTCACAAATTTAATATGCTATTACACTATAGGTAAAGGGTATAAAATTATCAAAAAGTGTCACATTTTGAGTGTGTTAAATATTAAATAAATGCTGAGTTCGTACTCATATAGTCGTATCTTTTAGTCGGAATATCGACTATAGCTATTTTACTTGTTTTAGTACCATGCCCGTGAACCGTTTCTTTGCTTTGAGAAACCATCTTCACCTCGTGGACACTTCTGTTATACAAATTAATGTTCTTCCAGTCCGGTTGTGGCTGAAGATTATGTTGAGAGGTAAACTATACCTCTTATTGCTGGCCTCGGGCTCAGACAATAATACAAATTATTTAACGGCCAAGTGTTAGAGACGCGACGTGCATTTTTGAACCAAACTAACATAAGAAAATTTCTTAGGAGCTCAATTCAAGATAAGACAACTTGCAAGCATAACAACATGTTAAGCTAAGCGCGATAACGAAATCTGCATAGCAAAGGCATGCGCTTATCGCCGTTGGCGGCTGCAGCGGGAATTCTGGCCCCATAGTTGTTTGCAAGCATAGTCACGATGGTCTCTGAATTCAATGACGGTTCATTGTCACAGTAAATAGATCTGGCTTTTGGAAAAAAATTCGTTAGTTGCATTAAGGCTGGCTTCAGATCCACAATGGTTCTTGAAGGGACCGGTTGGACAATAGCAAACTTAGAGAACTTGTCGATGCAAGTGAGAAAAAATTTCCTGTCAGTGGAGAAAATGTCTATGTGTAACATCTCTCCTACATGTGAGGGCATCGGTGTCTCCCCAAGCTCTTGTTTTTATGGGGTGTCTATCATATTTAGCCCTAGCACATGTTTTGCAATTTTGCACTATTTCATTGGCTATTTTTGCCATCTTTGGAAAGTAGTACTCGGAGAGTACCTGCTTAATATTTTCCTGTGCAGACCTATGGGCCCTATTATGCTCGGCTGTGAGGATTTCCCTTCTTTCTCCAATCGCAAATACGTCCACTACGCGATTTTTGCAGTGCCAGAACTTTGTGGCCGGATATCTTCAAACCAATGCATCTTGTATCATTGCAAGCGTGTGTAAATTACAGTGGAGAGCATTTACGCATTTGGCTGAAACGTTTCTTATTTCCAAATAGAATAAAACTCTGTTTTAAGGGGAAACGCGCCTTTTCTAGCACTATTTGGTTTTGGAAACAGTTCAAGGGGTTGTCTGTTGTCTCAATGGTGTTGGTGAGAGATACCTCACTGTGGATCGTTGCTGCGCAGGACTCAACTTCTTGTTCATTTACAGCGTTGAGCTGCTGTCTTGACAAGGCATCAGCAACCAGATTGTCCTTGTCAGGTTTATAGAAGATACGTGCATTAGACTCGTCAATGCGCGCTTTCCACCTTTTGATCTTCGCATTTGGATTGTATTCCGAAACTGCGAAGGTCATTTTAGCAGCCATTTTTCCAAGATGGTGGCGTGAGCGGCAGAGATACGAGGTGACAAAGATGAAATTCGGAAAGAGCACATCGAAATCCATAAAATCACGAATTCTCAAAACTCCCGGAAAACTTTCCAGGTAAGCCCTTTTTTTGACCCAAATGACGGGCAGAGAGGGTTATGGCACATAACGCCGATTGACTCGAGTGAAAAAAATCTTAAATATACATATGTGTTTGTTTTGATTCCGCACATTTTGCGCCGTTCTAAAACTGGTACGAGCCAAATTTGGTTTCCGATTAAGAATATATATAGTTTATGGGGTCGGAATCAGAATTAAATTTGGGCAACCGAGTTGGGGCCTCCTTAAATAAATAAAAACCAAGTTTGGTTAGATTTGGATGAAAAACAAACATTTTGTGTTAATTTGCAAAAAAAATTGGTTCTATGGGGGCTAATTGATGTAGTTGCCCGATCTGAATAAAAGTTGGTCAACGTAAGGAATCCTAAAATTAATACAAACCGAATTTTGTTGGATTTGGATGACAAACAAAAATCATTCCGAAAAAATCAATTCGATGGAGGCTATATGTATAAGGACCACCCCAAAAGGTTTGCGTGGCCACAAAATAAATATACTTAATCTGGCTCCATTTTATGGCAAAAAAATATGCAAATGTGAATTTCTACCCCTTATACTTTCCAAGATCTAGATTTTCATACATCCGGACGAACAGATGAACATAGCTAGATCGACTAGACTTATCGTGCTGATCAAGAATATATATACTTTGTTGGGTCGGAAGTGCATCTTCTGCCTGTTCCATACATTTCACAAATTTAATATGCTATTACACTATAGGTAAAGGGTATAAAATTATCAAAAAGTGTCACATTTTGAGTGTGTTAAATATTAAATAAATGCTGAGTTCGTACTCATATAGTCGTATCTTTTAGTCGGAATATCGACTATAGCTATTTTACTTGTTTTAGTACCATGCCCGTGAACCGTTTCTTTGCTTTGAGAAACCATCTTCACCTCGTGGACACTTCTGTTATACAAATTAATGTTCTTCCAGTCCGGTTGTGGCTGAAGATTATGTTGAGAGGTAAACTATACCTCTTATTGCTGGCCTCGGGCTCAGACAATAAAACAAATTATTTAACGGCCAAACTGTTAACGGCCAAACTGTTAACCAAACTAACATAAGAAAATTTCTTAGGAGCTCAATTCAAGATAAGACAACTTGCAAGCATAACAACATGTTAAGCTAAGCGCGATAACGAAATCTGCATAGCAAAGGCATGCGCTTATCGCCGTTGGCGGCTGCAGCGGGAATTCTGGCCCCATAGTTGTTTGCAAGCATAGTCACGATGGTCTCTGAATTCAATGACGGTTCATTGTCACAGTAAATAGATCTGGCTTTTGGAAAAAAATTCGTTAGTTGCATTAAGGCTGGCTTCAGATCCACAATGGTTCTTGAAGGGACCGGTTGGACAATAGCAAACTTAGAGAACTTGTCGATGCAAGTGAGAAAAAATTTCCTGTCAGTGGAGAAAATGTCTATGTGTAACATCTCTCCTACATGTGAGGGTATCGGTGTCTCCCCAAGCTCTTATTTTTATGGGGTGTCTATCATATTTAGCCCTAGCACATGTTTTGCAATTTTGCACTATTTCATTGGCTATTTTTGCCATCTTTGGAAAGTAGTACTCGGAGAGTACCTGCTTAATATTTTCCTGTGCAGACCTATGGGCCCTATTATGCTCGGCTGTGAGGATTTCCCTTCTTTCTCCAATCGCAAATACGTCCACTACGCGATTTTTGCAGTGCCAGAACTTTGTGGCCGGATATCTTCAAACCAATGCATCTTGTATCATTGCAAGCGTGTGTAAATTACAGTGGAGAGCATTTACGCATTTGGCTGAAACGTTTCTTATTTCCAAATAGAATAAAACTCTGTTTTAAGGGGAAACGCGCCTTTTCTAGCACTATTTGGTTTTGGAAACAGTTCAAGGGGTTGTCTGTTGTCTCAATGGTGTTGGTGAGAGATACCTCACTGTGGATCGTTGCTGCGCAGGACTCAACTTCTTGTTCATTTACAGCGTTGAGCTGCTGTCTTGACAAGGCATCAGCAACCAGATTGTCCTTGTCAGGTTTATAGAAGATACGTGCATTAGACTCGTCAATGCGCGCTTTCCACCTTTTGATCTTCGCATTTGGATTGTATTCCGAAACTGCGAAGGTCATTTTGGCAGCCATTTTTCCAAGATGGTGGCGTGAGCGGCAGAGATACGAGGTGACAAAGTTGAAATTCGGAAAGAGCACATCGAAATCCATAAAATCACGAATTCTCAAAACTCCCGGAAAACTTTCCAGGTAAGCCCTTTTTTTGCCCCAAATGACGGGCAGAGAGGGGCACATAGCGGATTGAGTCGAGTGAAAAAAATCTTAAATATACATATGTGTTTGTTTTGATTCCGCACATTTTGCGCCGTTCTAAAACTGGTACGAGCCAAATTTGGTTTCCGATTAAGAAAATATATAGTTTATGGGGTCGGAATCAGAATTAAATTTGGGCAACCGAGTTGGGGCCTCCTTAAATAAATAAAAACCAAGTTTGGTTAGATTTGGATGAAAAAATATAATTGTCCGAGCAGCATAAAATTTTGTCTGTGAATATGAAGGCTCATAAAATAGATGAGAAGCAAATTTGGTTTGATTCGGATGAAAAACAAACATTTTGTGTTAATTTGCAAAAAAAAATTGGTTCTATGGGGGCTAATTGATGTAGTTGCCCGATCTGAATAAAAGTTGGTCAACGTAAGGAATCCTAAAATTAATACAAACCGAATTTTGTTGGATTTGGATGACAAACAAAAATCATTCCGAAAAAATCAATTCGATGGAGGCTATATGTATAAGGACCACCCCAAAAGGTTTGCGTGGCCACAAAATAAATATACTTAATCTGGCTCCATTTTATGGCAAAAAAATATGCAAATGTGAATTTCTACCCCTTATACTTTCCAAGATCTAGATTTTCATACATCCGGACGAACAGATGGACATAGCTAGATCGACTAGACTTATCGTGCTGATCAAGAATATATATACTTTGTTGGGTCGGAAGTGCATCTTCTGCCTGTTCCATATATTTCACAAATTTAATATGGTATTACACTATAGGTAAAGGATATAAAATTATCAAAAAGTGTCACATTTTGAGTGTGTTAAATATTAAATAAATGCTGAGTTCGTACTCATATAGTCGTATCTTTTAGTCGGAATATCGACTATAGCTATTTTACTTGTTTTAGTACCATGCCCGTGAACCGTTTCTTTGCTTTGAGAAACCATCTTCACCTCGTGGACACTTCTGTTATACAAATTAATGTTCTTCCAGTCCGGTTGTGGCTGAAGATTATGTTGAGAGGTAAACTATACCTCTTATTGCTGGCCTCGGGCTCAGACAATAATACAAATTATTTAACGGCCAAGTGTTGGAGACGCGACGTGCATTTTTGAACCAAACTAACATAAGAAAATTTCTTAGGAGCTCAATTCAAGATAAGACAACTTGCAAGCATAACAACATGTTAAGCTAAGCGCGATAACGAAATCTGCATAGCAAAGGCATGCGCTTATCGCCGTTGGCGGCTGCAGCGGGAATTCTGGCCCCATAGTTGTTTGCAAGCATAGTCACGATGGTCTCTGAATTCAATGACGGTTCATTGTCACAGTAAATAGATCTGGCTTTTGGAAAAAAATTCGTTAGTTGCATTAAGGCTGGCTTCAGATCCACAATGGTTCTTGAAGGGACCGGTTGGACAATAGCAAACTTAGAGAACTTGTCGATGCAAGTGAGAAAAAATTTCCAGTCAGTGGAGAAAATATCTATGTGTAACATCTCTCCTACATGTGAGGGTATCGGTGTCTCCCCAAGCTCTTATTTTTATGGGGTGTCTATCATATTTAGCCCTAGCACATGTTTTGCAATTTTGCACTATTTCATTGGCTATTTTTGCCATCTTTGGAAAGTAGTACTCGGAGAGTACCTGCTTAATATTTTCCTGTGCAGACCTATGGGCCCTATTATGCTCGGCTGTGAGGATTTCCCTTCTTTCTCCAATCGCAAATACGTCCACTACGCGATTTTTGCAGTGCCAGAACTTTGTGGCTGGATATCTTCAAACCAATGCATCTTGTATCATTGCAAGCGTGTGTAAATTACAGTGGAGAGCATTTACGCATTTGGGTGAAACGTTTCTTACTTCCAAATAGAATAAAAGTCTGTTTTAAGGGGAAACGCGCCTTTTCTAGCACTATTTGGTTTTGAAAACAGTTCAAGGGGTTGTCTGTTGTCTCAATGGTGTTGGTGAGAGATACCTCACTGTGGATGGTTGCTGCGCAGGACTCAACTTCTTGTTCATTTACAGCGTTGAGCTGCTGTCTTGACAAGGCATCAGCAACCAGATTGTCCTTGCCAGGTTTATAGAAGATACGTGCATTAGACTCGTCAATGCGCGCTTTGATCTTCGCATTTGGATTGTATTCCGAAACTGTGAAGGTCATTTTGGCAGCCATTTTTCCAAGATGGTGGCGTGAGCGGCAGAGATACGAGGTGACAAAGTTGAAATTCGGAAAGAGCACATCGAAATCCATAAAATCACGAATTCTCAAAACTCCCGGAAAACTTTCCAGGTAAGCCCTTTTTTTGCCCCAAATGACGGGCAGAGAGGCACATAGCGTATTGAGTCGAGTGAAAAAAATCTTAAATATACATATGTGTTTGTTTTGATTCCGCACTTTTTGCCGTTCTAAAACTGGTACGAGCCAAATTTGGTTTCCGATTAAGAATATATATAGTTTATGGGGTCGGAATCAGAATTAAATTTGGGCAACCGAGTTGGGGCCTCCTTAAATAAATAAAAACCAAGTTTGGTTAGATTTGGATGAAAAAAATATAATTGTCCGAGCAGCATAAAATTTTGTCTGTGAATATGAAGGCTCATAAAATAGATGAGAAGCAAATTTGGTTTGATTCGGATGAAAAACAAACATTTTGTGTTAATTTGCAAAAAAAAATTGGTTCTATGGGGGCTAATTGATGTAGTTGCCCGATCTGAATAAAAGTTGGTCAACGTAAGGAATCCTAAAATTAATACAAACCGAATTTTGTTGGATTTGGATGACAAACAAAAATCATTCCGAAAAAATCAATTCGATGGAGGCTATATGTTGTAGTATGTTGTATGTCAAATGAGCATATGCCCACAGTATTGTAGAGTATACAGTATAACAAGTGGTCATATGCCCAATTTAAAGTAAGAGTATCATACTCATAACATAGCGACACTTTGTTGCTATGTATATACAAGCATGCGCGCTGAAATACGATCGTCCACTTATGCGGACTGGCAGCAGCCTGGGATCGCTAGCGTAAGCACTTTTCCAGTATGTGCCGTATGCATGTACTTATGCATAAACACATAACTACATACATACTGCAACTCTCTCACATATATAATACTTATACATAATATACTTAACCGTCTCTCTGCTGACCAACTGCCGGCAGCGCAGCGACGAAACTTAGGCTTACTTAGAACTTAAGAAAGAATGTAATAGGCAGAGATAAAGTGAACGTTGGAACCAGCACATTGGCTGCTCCAACTTAATAAAACAATTAATATTAAATCATATCGAGTTGTGAACATATTTTAATAACATGGCGACCGTGACGTGGGTCCTGCAGGACCTAGGACCATATATTCACACAAATGAGCAATGGACCAAATTGATGAACAACAAAAACAAGAAGGCCTGCAAAAATTGACAATCGACGCAACAATCGACACACAAAAAGTGAAAAGGGAAAAAAGAAACAGATGTGCCCATATCGAATTTAAGTTATAAAAGCGAGAAACCTGTGCAACCACCGGCGCCCCTCCAGCAACATAAGCAGCCTGTGCAGCCAGCACCGACACTCCTCCAACAATAGAAGCAGCCTGTGCAGCCAGCACCGGCGCCCCAACAGCAACAGCAACAAGCGTGAGAGGCAATCCGCCCCTTACGCCAGCGCGGGAATTGGAGAAAGAAAAGCAATAAGACTGAGTGAGTAGAGTGCGTGTAATGGGCAACCGCGGAGGTCAGAAAAGAAAGATCAAAAAAAGAATAGCACATATTAAATGGCTATTATATACAAATACCCCGCCCGCATGGGCAACGGCACAAAAACTAACTGCCGAACTTGACTTTCTGACAGAAACCCTCCAGCATAGAAAGCCAAATACCGCAACTCACTCAGCAAATGAAATTAAAATTATAAATGACAAAATAACAAAAAAAACCTCCATCTCCCAAGCCGCTGCCGAAGAAACCAAACGTCTGCCCAACAGACTGCCCTGGACCGTTATACGCTTCAGCATGTAAATCCACATGCATGAGACCGGCCACACCTGAGACAACAAGCCATGGACATCAGCAGCAGTAACAGCGCGAGGGGCACTCCGCCACTTTCGCCTACGAAGGAGCGTCAGCGCAGCCAAACCGGCGACGACCAGCTGACGCGGAGGACATCTGGAGGACGTCTGGAGGACAACTGCAGGAAATTTAATTAATTAAAAAAAAAATTGTTTTTTTTTGTAAATTGAGCGGGACTTTTTCTGCCCAATAGAAGTATAGCCCGTAAAGCTATACAAAACTATAGGTAGGCAAAAAAATTTGATTAATGTTAATTTTGTAACTATAATTAATAAAAAAAAAAATTTTTTTGTAAATTGAGCGGGACTTCTTCTGCCCAATAGAAGTATAGCCCGTAAAGCTATACGAACCCATAGGTAGGAATATTGTCAAAATAGACTTTGATAAATCATATAAGTCACCTACACAAAACAGGCAAATAAAAAAAAAATACTATTAAGAAACATGTAGAAGTACTAGTGGAGAGAGAAAAATGAAATCAAGATCATTGGTCCCAAGTATCAAAATTTGTAATCAGACTACGATCTAATTTAATATCAATTAAACTAAAGTTCAGTTTAGATATATCAGTACCGACCATACTTAACACTTCTCTAATAGTTGAAACTGGTGATGAACCGGAATCA
>JBAMBM010000052.1:0-13070 GCA_037043425.1 Hirtodrosophila duncani | reverse complement strand
TTAGAATAATGAAGTGTGGAATTGCAGATGCCTAGTTCACCAAGTCGCTACCCATGCAGAGGCTAAGAAACTGGGCCGCCTCACATAGGTCGAGTGGCACTTATGAAGTGGGATGTGATGTTGTGTGGTGCTGTTCTTCACAGTCTGGGCACATTGGCGATTGGACCGCAATGACACGTTCTCTGTAGCTCTGAAGGAGAGGACACTACCCTGGCCTAAACTGGGCCAGGGCGGTTCTCGACTTCCTAGGTAGGCATCTCTCTTCATTGGCAACCGGAGGAGGCGCTTCAGGATCTCGTTTTTAACGTGAGATGGAAATTGGTATTAGGCCAAGAACTTTAGGGAATGAAGCTCACTGTGCTCTTTTACAAGTAGCATGGTAGCTTCTTCATGCAGATGGTCCTGCGACTTCCTCGAGACAGCCTCTGGCTATGCGGAGTGCGGTTTTTTGGACAGTTTGCATAGTGCACCATCTGTGATGTAGTCCAGACTGTAGCAGCACAATTCAAGACGGGGCATCCAATAGCCTTATAGGTGGTTAGTATGGTTTCTTTGTGTTTACATCTCTTTGCGTTACTTGTGGTGTTGTTAACTCTTCCAAGATAGTACGTGTAGGTGACAAAAGCGATATTGGTTGTTAGGAATCACCGCATCCCGCTGGCTTGCCTGGCTTGAGTATCGGGATGATCCTGGCGACTCAAAATCCCCGGAATGGTAAGCTTTAGCATCGAGAGAATGTATATATCTGTCGGGTAGCTAACTGCGATGGGCCCGATAGCCTTCGACAGTTTGCGTCGGTTGATGTCAGCTTCAACTTCATTGAGGGTGAAGGAGTGATGTGCCGCATCTCTAGGAAGCGACTAAATGTGTCTTCGCACTGCACGGGCAGTCTTCCTTATTTCATTGGGATGCTCCAGGAACTGTCTGTCAAAGTAGTTGGATACTTTGTCTACTTTGTACTGCTGGACGTCATTAAAGATAATGTCCTCAAGTCCCTCATTGGGCGAGATGCCAGAAAGGCCCACCATAGTCTGTTCCAGTTGTTGTAGCCATTTGTTCCGTTTGTACTCGGGGACGAGTTTCTTAAATTCGAGTGAGATCAATTGGATGTCTGGGTCTGCAGGATTTAGACGTTTTTTTCATTTCTCAGGTCTGCTAGCTGGACTGCATTACGTCGGAAGCCTCTCCTAATGATCGATATGTGGTCTTTTGGCATGTAGCGCTTTCTCTTAGTATTGCTCCTCTGAAACTTCGTTCTCCGGCTGTGGCGTCAGTCGAAGAGGGCAGCCTCACAAGCTCCTGCTCCATTGCACATGTGAACTCTCTGCAGATAGCCTTCTTGTAGTTCACATAGGTGCGCTTGGTTGTATCCATGAAGCAATCTTCTTCTTCCACCGTGACCACGATAGGGATGTGGTGAGACATCAGCGCAACCATTGCCAACCACGTCGTCCTTGACAGTCAAACTGCACTGACGAGCTGGCACAATGCGCTGTTCATCTGTTAGGGAAGTTCCTATTTATAGTGCCGTAAGAAGATGTTTCGATTTGGTTGACAACTTTTATGCCTCTAGCATCATTTCCGAGAGGAGAGAACCACGACTTATGATGAGCGTTGAAATCTCCTAAGAAGATTCCCATATTCTGTCCATCGTGACAAATCCGAATTCACTCATCGAGCTGAGAGTGCATGACTAGGTGAGTTCGGTCTCCTAAACTGCTGTGATCTGTATGCATTGTCGATTCATGAAATCAATGATCTCGTCAACCTTGCCACGCAGTCCGTTACAATTGAGTTGTAGGATACCAAACCCACCGGCCTGCACTAATACAGTAATACACCTTACAGTAGAATTGTACTTACCACTGAGAGATATATCCAATGCATGAGACTTGGAGGAAGACCCCAGGTGCTGCTTAGCATCTTCTTATACTCGTACTCTAGTAGAGTAAACGAGTATATTGTACTCTTGCAAATGTATGTAACAGGCAGACGGAAGCTCTAAGACCCTATAAAGTTTATGTATTCTTGATCAGCATCAACAGCCTAGTCGATCTAGCCATGTTCATCAGTCCGTCTGTCCGTCCGTATGAGCACCTAGATCTCGGAGACTGTAAGATTTAGAGACACCCAATTTTGTATGTAGACTCCCATTGTGGGGCGTCAGATCAAGTTTGTTTTTAAATTTTGCCGCGCCCTTCCCGCCCCCGAAAACCTCAAAACTTTATGCCTTCCACTAATTGTAACGCATTAGTTGAAACTCATAATCATAACTCATAAAGCACATAATCTACCGATTTGCCCAGTTTTGTTAAGATCAGATGATAATTGTAGACAGAATCACAAAAAGAATTTTCTATGAAAACACCACAGCCTCAGCAAAAAATTTGTTTTTCATACTTTTTAGTGTTTCGAATATTTAATAAATGCTGAGTACGAGTATATTATAGTCGATATATCGACTATAGCGTTCTGACTTGTTTTATGTCTATAGAGCGTGAGTAGCATTCTTTAATCAGTTTGGTGTAAAGGAGTGGTCCCAGGTATCTTACTTGTGTTTTAGGTTCCAGCTGAGTGTTGCCAATCTTATGGGGATCCATTGCGGTACCTGGTACTTCTTGGTAAAAAGGATATTGATATTGAGTCCGACTTCTTCGGTGTACTCGTGTATCTCCCTTAAAGTTTAGTCCATGATGGAGGTGATGGTTGACGGACATGCTCCCATTATAAGTATGCTTTATTGACGACGCGAAGTCCCAATGTGATGTGATTGCTTGCCGGCGATCCATTATGACCCTATACCCCCCATTCAACTGTTTTTTTTTTTCGGAAGGAATACAACATTTTAGTTTTCATCCCAATCGAACCCAATTCGGTATTAATTTTAGGATGTCTAAACTCCGGATCGGGCCAATATATCATAGAACCGATTTTTTGGAAATTGGCACAAAATGTATGTTTTCCATTCAAATCGAATCAAATTTGGTTTGTATGAATTTTAAGGGGCTTATTACATACAGCGTATTTAACTGTCGAGAAATGTTGACCATTGCGTTCTTACTTGTTAACAAATTCTGCGTTGGGACTAATAAATATTTAGTCGATATTCCGACTATAAGTGAGTGGGGTGCTCTCATACAAAATGTTTTTTTGTTTGTCTACGTGGCAAAATTTTAAAAGAACCGATCTGACGAAACACTAGGGGAGTATACACACCAACTCCAAGTCTTATAGTCTCCAAAATCTAGGTAGGTGTTCATACGGCCGGACGAGAAACAGATGGACGCGCCAATATTTGGTTATTAACCAATAGTCTCTTCATCTTGTATGCGTGTTTATGAAATGGAGTGCAGACCAATACTGTGTTAAGTAAACAACTCAATCTCCATAAGCGTGTTTATACACAAATAAATACAGCAATCGGTTGTGTGTGTAAACGCTAAGAACTTAGTACATGCAGTTAATTGTTTCATAGTCGTTGACGTGGCAAGTTGGGAACAACTAAGCACCAATAAATGATGTTTTTACTGGCATTAGTTCAGATGGTGTTTGAACGATGTGATTTATTTAACTGATCGGGAAGTCGACGTTCCTGCTATTGGAGAACATATTGTTAATGCTAATAACATGGTGTAACTACGAATACTCAAATTGTTAATGCGGGCTGCTGATACGTATATTATATATTAATGCTTATGCTGCTGCTGTGCATGTACTTTGTGAACCAATCTATATCTATATTTATAAATTAAGGTCTGTCTGTTACTGTATACTAATACGTACCAGAGGATAAGATATATATGATAGGATACAAAGAAAATTCATTATATCTTTGCACCTATTGGACCGATCGTGATGATATTTTTACCGTAAACTAATATGGGCCGGGGAAACGGGCGTGGCACCGGATGACCCTCCGAATAGTGCTTTTAGATGTCCTTGAGGATCTTGGTGTCCTTTGTGAAGACAGCCTAAGACAGGACATCCTTATCTGAAGATCTGCACAGTAAATGTATAAACTTACTCCTTCACTCATTGTGTATCCCTCTGTAAATATGTTGAGATGCTGTTTCCACTCATCTGGGCAGATCCTGGGGGTCACGTGATCAGAGATTCTGACCGCTTCCCAATCTATGGAGCTATGCCCGTAGCCTTTAAATGATAGGCCTACAGTCGCTGCAAGTCGTTGAGCAGTCTTTCTCGTAGTATTTTGGCAAGGGGGTCGTATTCAGGGGGTCGATACCAAGTATTGATTCTTCAGGGGGTCGATACCAAGTATTGACTCTAGTGCCTTAGTTAGGATTGATCATACACCTTACAGTAGAATTGTACATACCTCTGCGATATATATCTAATACAGGAGAGTTGGAGTAAGACCCCAGATCCTGCTTAGCATCTTTTTTTTATGCCGAAAGTGCGTTAGTAGGCTTCTTTAGCCTCTGCTCTACATTAGGCTTCCAGGTCATCTATCTGAAAGTCCAGATCGTGGAAACTATAACAGATAGAGACTTCGAATTTACACTTTTATTTTCTATAAATATGTACACAGATCAAGATGATTTTATTTTTTGGCACGCACATTTTTTAGGAAGGCCCCCATAAAAAACACCATCTACTTTAGTGTTTTTTTCATAGGACTTTTGTTTTTAATTGGAACTGAACCAAATTTGGGGTTTATGTATCCTTTATCATCTTTAGGCATCTATAGTTGACGAACTGGCTAAATTTAATCTGGTTCGGGCAGCTATATCATATAACTCCCGTAGAATACATTTCTTCGTAATGAATTATGATTCTTCATCCAAGTCGAACTAAATTTGGTTTGTATTCATTTAAGGATGCCCAAATTTTATATAGATCAGGCAACTGTATCATGCAGCCCCTATAAAACCGATTTTTTCGGAATGAACGCAAAATGTTGTACATATTTCATCCAAATATAAATAAATTTGGTTTTTATCGATTTAACGAGGCCATACACTTAGAGACAAATTTTATTCAGATTTGACATTCATTTAACCGATTTTTTTAGGAATGAACACAAAATGTTTGTTTTTCATCCAAATCGAGCCAAATTTAGTTTGCATCTATTTCAGGAGGCCCCAGTCCGAATTTGTCCGAAGTTGATCAGGAGCGGCTTGCTATATTTTATAGCGGCTTATTAGGTACAGGGTATTTAACTGTCAGGCAAGCTCGACTGTTTCGTTCTTACTTATTTTATATATATTGGCAGTTTCTTTTACCTGCTTTATTTTTACTAATAACTATCCTTTCAAAAATTCAACCAAAATTTCTACTGAATTTTGATACTCGTACTCCTGTTGAGTAAACGAGTATATATATTGTATTCGTGCCAATGGAAGTGCGCTATCAAGTACATGATACCTAAACCTGGCAAAGACCCAAGTGCGCCAGCTTAATACAGACCCATAAGCCTACTCTCTCAAAGATCTGTGAGCGATTCCTCCTGGATAGGATGTTCGAGATGGTAAGATTTGCCAGAGCAATCAGTTTGGGCTTAGAAAAAGCCACGGCACTGCTGAAGCCGAGTTGGTTCGTTCTTAAGGAACGCAAAGGAAAATCTTCAATGCTCTCCAAGTTGGCTTTATGCAATTAGATACGTCACTCTTGAAGCTCGCAGTAAATGTCAATTTTTTTAATATGGGGTCTTTTAAGCGGAAGAAAGAAAATGGTCGGGGAAGATCCGTTCTGGATAAAGGCCCTGAGCCAACTACTCAATTTTCTATCTTTCGTACTTCCAGCCCGTAAAGCGGCTGCCTAATACGGACGCTAGAATGGGGATGGACACTCCGCCTACTCTGGAGAGGGTGGATGACGGGAAAATTGAAGGTTTCTCGTCTGCGCAAATGTCGGAAATTGCGCCCTGTCGAACTTTCCAGTGTCGCGCCCTCAGTATCGTTGACTTCATCCGACAGCAGCATACCAATTACTGTGGCTGCCCTGCCTAGACCTCCCATCAGCATTCCAAAGCCGACCGTCTTTATTTCTAGACAAGCCGTAGATTCAACATCAGAAGATGCTTCCGCCTATGTACAGGCTAAAACTAGTTTACATAGCTTGAAGATTAAGGTAGAAGAGTTACGGTTTAGCTTCTTTCAATATAGGTGTTCCGAAGGACTGTTTTGACACAATCTGTCAAAAAAGTTTCTGGCCTGAGCCATATTTGTGAGCCATATTTCTGTTTACTGGGATCATCTTAATGCTATTCATTCGATCGCGTCAATGCTTTCTGATACTGATCAAATGTTGGTTTTTGGTGATTTCAACATCAGTGATGTCTCGTGATCCTCGGTGATCGACTCAGCCGGTGTTATACCTTCAAGGCAAAACAAATTTGTTGACGGCCTACTTGAATTGTCCTTATTTCAAGTTAACTTGACTTAGTATTTGCTTCTGACCCTTCCATTTCAGTGGTCTCCGACCACTATGGGTATTCCTATTCCTGCTTTATCTGCATCAACTAACTTGTCAGCTAGAACATATTCATTTAGAAAGGCTGATTTCGCTATATCGGTCAGATATACGCTTATAGCTTACAAAGGTCTAATAACATCTCACCTCCTAAAAGTCACTAAAAGCTTACGGATTAATGAACTTAAATCTATTAAGCCTAAATATTTGTTGTAGTCCTGATGGTGTTCCTGGGTGTATTCTCAGATTCTCAGATGCACTTTGTAAGCCGATTTGGAAGCTTTTTGATCTATCTTTGAATTTTTCGTTTTTTCCTTCTCTGTGGAATGTGTCGTTTATTATTCCTCTCCATAAAAAGGGGAATAAGTCTGATGCCCAAAACAATAGAGGCATGTCAAAACTGTCTGCTGTTACTAAGCTTTTTGAAAAAATATCTACACAGTTATAACACTCTTGTGGTTCTATAATTTCATCTGCTCAGCAGGGGTTTATTAAGCGTACCACCATTAATTTACTGGAGTTTTCTTCTTTTGTAATACCAGGGTTTAAGAATAAAATGCAAACTGACGGCATTTACACTGAATTCAGCAAAGCATTTGACTCGGTAAACCACTGTTTACTTATTCATGAGTTGCATCTGCTTCCCATCCCATCTTCTTAAGTGGATCTCCGACTACCTTAATCTCAGAGCTCAGAAAGTTCTTATATCGGGACGTTGACGTACAATGTGCTGCAGGTTCAAGTGAACCCACGATACCAAGCCACGGGGCTTGTTACGCGCGAAGCCCAGGCGCAGATGCGTACTCTAAAACAGGTCGGACAAGGGAAGTATAAAGTAGTTTGATTATATTCGGATCGACTCAGTTGATGACTTGAGTGTTCTTTAAGACCCTACATTAAAATTCGACTTACACATTTCAATTACCGTTAATAAGACTGTGGGTGTTCTAGGTTTTATCAAGCTATGGTCTACGGAGTTTGATGAGTTTGATGTATACTTCTCTCGTCCGACCTATTTTTGGGTATGCATCGTGTGCTTGGTGTCCACAATACAAGAATGACCAGGAAAGCATTGAGTCTATTCAAAAGAAATATTTACTTTTTGCTCTTCGTGGGTTGAATTGGGACCCCAATAACCACCTCCCTTCATATTCAAGTAGGCTCCTGCTAATAAACCTTCCATCTCTTGAAAATCGTAGAATCATGCTTAATGTTATCTTTATACATAAGCTGATTAATGGTGATATTGACTCGCCATCTATAATTAGCCAAATTAGTTTTTGTGTTGATCGTAGAACTACTAGAAATTATCTATCTTCATCACTTTAATTTAAACCATCTCCTGTATGAACCTTTTCGTGTCCTTTGTTGTAATTACAATAATCTCTTTAACTTTATCTCTAATAATAATTCCCTTAACTCAAACAAAACATCTATAATAACGCATCTAGCTAGTACATAATGTAAATTGTTCATGGTTTGTTGTTTTTACCTTCATTGAAAGTGAGCGAGCAGGTCCGCGTTTTTTTCCTTCTTTGTGATTCGTGTCGCTCGTTATGCGGCTGCAGCCCTCGACCGGTTGGGCGGGAGATGGGAGCTTCTAGCCAGGGCTTCGCGCATAACAAGCCCGTGGCTTGCTATCGTGAGTTCACTTGAACGTGCAGCGCATTGTACGTCAACGTCCCGATAACAAAAACAAAAAAAAGCATTTGAGACAAAAGAATACTGCCCCGCAATATATTTTGATGTGTAGCAAGCATTTGATAGGGTGTGGCGTACTGGGCTTAAATATAATCTAATGGTTCTACTACCCGGGAATTATTACGATCTGATCTCCAGTGAACTGCACTCCAGAACAATTACATTGGGCTGTAAGGACAACCACTCGACAATTAGAAGCATCCAATCAGAAGTGCCCCAAGGCAGTGGCCTAGGACTTATTTTATACAGTCTCTACACGGCGTACATTCCCAGAAATGGCAGATGCTATCAATAGTTCTCAGAATCGATATATAGCAAAATATTAAATTTGATATTAACTTTAAAGTTTTTAACTTCGCTCAACGTAGAAAATTAAAAAAAAAAACTGTAATTTGTATATTATGTATTGGATTTTGTTTTAGTAAGTAAAAGGAATAAAATTTTAAATATTTAAATTAAATTTACACATGTTTTCTTTTTTTTTAGGCATACCGCTACTATTCTTTCATGACAGCTCAAATCTTCAATGTGAATTTGTCAGCCAGCTATTGTAGTCAACATTAAAGAAATTTAAGCACATTAAGCTTAGCAATAGTCTACGTTTTGTAACTACAAATTTTTGGGGCACTATGTCATATAGCCACCATAGAACCGATTTTTCGGAAGGAATAAAACATTCTTGTTTTTTTGCCAAATTGATTTTAGGATTCCTTACGTCTGTTGACGAAATTTTATTTGGATCGGGCAACTATAACATATAGCCCCTATACAACCAATTTTTTTCGAAATGAACACAAAATGTTTGTTTTTCACCCAAAATTCGATGTTGATCGAGTGCGATTTTTATACATTTAATAGCGGTTTATTAGGTATAGGGAATTTAACTGTCGAGCAAGCTCGACTTTTAAGTTCTTACTTGTTTTAACCTATCTTCATGTACTTCTTTTTATTTTTGCCTAATAAAGTGCAATTATTTTTATCATCAATACTAACTACTCTGTATGTATTATCCTTATCTAATTGGACCATTTCAGCTTAAGTTCTCCTATATTTATAATTATTAGTATATATTTTTCTAATAAAAATTTCTTTATTATGTTTGTGCTTTTGCAAATATTAGCTCGAATAGGCTATTATGGGTAAAGTAATAAGACTTTTAGTAATTTTCATAATGAAATGAAAATAATATTAATATATGTCCGTTTTGAGCAGACTCATAGTGCCAAAAAATGTTTGCCAGATCAAGTATATGTATATACTTTATGAATTCGTATATGCCTCCTTCTATGCGTTACAAATATCCTGACAAAACTGTAACACTGTAACAACAACAACAAATATAAACCAAAAAGTGCGACTTCTAAATTTTGAAAGCACGGCTACAAAACCATAAATCTTTCGATCTCACAAAGTGCTGATACATATTTTCCACCAGTGCTGACAATTATTGTCAAAAGACACTCCAATTTCTCAGTAATAATTTTAATAAAACCACAATATGTAATCCTTGGTACATACTACATATTATATGAGTTCGAAAATTCTCAAGCGAAATTTCCAAACCAGTGCTGATAAACGATATTTCAGCAATAGTGCTGGTTAAAGATGGTTTATCACCAGTGCTGGTCAAGGTTATATTTCGATATCGTTAGTGCTGCTCAACGATAGCTATCGTTATCTAACGTTTACCAGCACTGATCAACAATATATTCCCTAACTACTCCTATATTCTTTTAAGCTGGGTCTTGGAACAGGAACCCCATATTGGTAGGGCGTATCTAAACACTAGCAGATCAACATGAGGAAGCGTAGCGACGCATGCCGTTTTAGCTAGCGACCCTGTCGATACAGTGCCTAAAACTCCTGATCCGGCCAATCAAAATTTGTAGTCCTGCGATTTTTGGAACGTTTCTACTGCGGTATTCTCTCGGCCTAAGCAATACCAAACTAGACAGTTCGAAGAGGTAGGTTCAATGTCAAAGTTGAGATGCTTACATATCTGAAGGCAGTACATTTTTACACCTTCAGTGCCACCTGTCTGACAAAAAACTAACTTATCAGTTCGTGATGAAGTTGAATTTTGTATTTATCAAGGAGGTGAAAATATATTTCCAGTCAGTAAGTAGGTGAAATTCAATTTCTTAGTCACCAGTATAAAAGTGAAATTCAATTTATTTTCACCAAGTGGCAGAAATTCAAGTTCTGATTCACCAAGCTGATGAAAACCAATTTCCTTTTTTCGCCGTCTATGTATCTTTAGATGTTAGTTGATGCAGTTGCAGTGTGACCAAGCTTACTCTGTGAACCCAGTTTCAGTGTGACCAAATTTACTCACCAATTAACATTTAATATGCCAATTTACATTTCTCGTACCGATTAACAGTTTTATTATAGACGTACTGTAGTAGAGGGTCAGTATCAATAGGCGAGTCCATTACCACATCCGTTCGTATGAACACCTAGATCTCGGAGACTATAACAGCAAGAGTTACCAAATTTGGTATGTAGGCTGACCGTGTGAGGCGCTGATTTGTCAAGTTTGTTTTAAAATGTACTACATCTGGCCCTTGAAAGCCTACGACACGGCATTTGGATTGCTCCCACGGACCTACATGAGGAAAGGCGCTTGGGTTGAGTAAAAGTGACGCTTGAGTTCATCAGCCAAATTCTTGGAATAGCTTGTCTGTAAGAGCTGCAGGCAAGCAGTAAATTATTGACACACTACGACCAAACATAAATACGACTAAGAATGAAAAAGCAGAATCACAGTTGGATGTGACCAAGATGTGACCCAGCCTCTTCCACCCCAATGGATGGTTAACGGGATCCCAGCATTCTAACGCCTCATCTACGGCACAACGACTTCATTTGAGGATGAAATGAAATGTTAATTATAGATAATTGATATTTTAAGAGAATGTTTTGGTGATTCAAGTCATATCATACATTTTATAAACAGTTGATAGAAAAACTTAGAAACTTCCCAGACGACATATATGATTTTATGATTTGATCACCAATTTAATTTATACATTGTTGTTTGGCGAAATACTAAAGAAATCTCACAAAATATTACTTTTGGAAACATATTCAAAGGTAAAATCAGAGCAAGGCAAAATCACTAGACTTCAAGATTAGGTGAAACAATCAAAGCAGCGACCATTTTGGGATTTGGCCAAATTAATCAAAAGATAGTATACTAAGCGTTTCATATCAGACAAACTCGACAAACAAAGAAAATTTTAAAACATCTTGTAACTATTGCCAATCCACAGACCATTATGTAACAAGATGTTCAAAATTAAAAACGATGAGAACATGTCTCTAAAAACAGATTGTGCATCTCATGTCTTGGAAAACACCATGCACTAAAAGACTATAAACTCAAAAGGGCTTGTAAAATTAACAATTGCAGATTTACTCACAACAATTTGTTGCACACTCTTTTGAAACTAATCGAAAGGCTAGGTATCTAGTCGACAAGCTAACACGACAAATAACACAAACACCAATGATCAGGCAAATCGACAAACTAACACGACAGACAATGCAAACACCAATGGTCAATCAACTTCAACAACTGAAGTTAATTGCAATATAAATGTTAGCAATAACAAAGTTGTATTAAAAGTGATTCACACTAACAGTAGTATTGTTGGATCCAAGACGACTGTCGACACACATGCCATTCTTGATGAAGCATCGACAGTTTGTTGAACACCTTTGTTTGAACTATGCCGACTATGCCGTTAAGAATACAATGGACTAATATCGAGGTATATAAACAAGATGATTCTAAAATAGTTAGTTTGCGTATAAAAGGTAAAAATCAATGTTCTATACAATGCGAAAACTGAAGACGATTACAGGTAAGTACCTGGTTAGCGTTAAAGATTAGGCATATAAGAATGATCAGACAAGATAATTGATCTCTCATTGTATCACGTAAACTGAGGTATAAATGGTCCAGTTGCCAGTAAAACTTCTCTAGGTTGGATTGTTCATGGAATTGTAGATCCAAATATACATGATATTGCTACCAATTACTCATTCCACATCAGTGACATCCTTGAGAAAAACGACGAAATTGATGAAAACGACGAAATGCGGACTATTTCGAAAGTTACAACAATGCGTACTCTAGATTGTTACTGAATGAACAACAAATAGACAAGAGTCCTGACTATGGCAAAAAATACATGGAAACGATTGATTCATATATTTCAAAAGGCTATCTAAAGAAATTAAATCCATTTCAGCAGAATCTTCAAACACCTTTGACGAATTACCCTCCACATTTTGGAGTACTTAATAGTAATCAAGAGTTGACCCAAAACTTCTGATTGGGGATCTGTACCCTCTAAACTACATCGTGCAGACGAAGCGACTAAGATATCAAACATTGATTTTAATTATGTTAATAAGTTCATGGTTAATATGTCAACAATTTCTGCTAAATGACTACAGACAATGGCCGATAAGAAAGATGCCACTCAAAGAACAAAACAATGACGAATTTAATAAGACAATGTTAACATGGCTATTGTAGCCAAAAATGGAATTGTTTTACCTGATGCGATTTTTGAGAAAACAAATTTTAAATCAAAACGTTTGTAGTGCTTTAGCTTTAGTTTTAGTATATGCTCTCTACATTGGTAAATATTGCTCTGTAGTAACCGCAGCAGCGACTGCGCTCTGTTAAGGCAGGCCTATCTGCTGCCCCCTGAATTATTAAATAGAATTAAAACAACTAACGGCTGAGGAGTGCGTTTCTTGACAAAACATTTGGGGCCCCCGTCCAGTGTCCAATACAGCTTGTATCACCATTTGGATTGGTAATTGTAATTACCGGCATACGTAATTGGGCTTTCTCCTTTGTGCTCAGAGCAATCTCGCATGAACCAATTTGTCTACCCTTGCGGAGAATATTACAGTAT
>JBAMBM010000050.1:0-383560 GCA_037043425.1 Hirtodrosophila duncani | reverse complement strand
CTTGTTCTTCTTGGAGTATCTACTTCTACAACATAACTGTGCTTCGAGTGTATGTATATTCAGCAAACAGCAGAGTAATGGTTTGCTAGACGGAAGACTGAGAGGCGATCGCGTTTTGCAGCTCCACTGACAGCGATAGAAGGGAATGAAGAAAAACATAGAAAAGACCAAGAGAAAGCATAGCGAAGCAGAAATGAACACCAAGAAACAAGATAGGCAAGTGTAAGAAAAGGAAAGATAGAACCAGAGGCTAAGAAGCAAAGTGTGAAGCTCATAAGCTATCGATCAATTTCGATGTTGTCTATTGAAAAGTATGTTGGAAGCGCTATTTCCTAACTACTTACTGGCTATTAAAAATGCAATCCCTGGCAATGCCGGGCAAAAACAACTATTTATTATATGAAATTCAATTCAATTCTGACATCATTAAATTATATTTAGAGTACTATATAAATCTCAACCCACAATTGTTTCAAATTTTAACTAATATGCGAAATTCTATAACATAACATAAATTCTATCTGTTATGATGCACTCACATTTTACATGTCACTCACAAAAACAAAAAAGACCTTAAAGTACTCATTTACTGCTCACGCACTCTTTTATGTATTTGCGATATTTACTGTTAATCACGCCACTAGATTCTTCTGCCGTCTCAATTGTGTTGCTGCTTCATCGCTCTTGCTTTTCGATATTTACAGCTAAGCACTGCACTAAATTCTCTCACACCTAAGCCTAGCTCTCTGCTCAATTGCTGCTGCTTCTTCTTTTTTTGTTTTGCGTGGGATATTTCCCGCCAAAAACCGCAAAATGTAAACAACATTTTTGCAAAACTCATTTTATTCCCAATTTGGATATGCAATATGTCACATTATGCCAACTTTTATTAGCTGGATAAATTAATATTTAAACATAAATCTACATTTATTTAATTCCCAATCAGCAGCAACAATTCAGCGTGGCCGTGGCCGCTTCTGTATTAACCACAAAGCCTTTTGCAGATGCTCAGTATCATGATCCGTTTTTTAAATTCAACAACTACACATAAAACGCAACACCGTGAATCGTTTCATTACATTTGATATATTTGTTTTGTAATTTTTCTAAGGACAAACTTACGCGCACGTATAATACCAACGTAGACGCGCAATTATTTTATGCAAACTAACCCTCTGGAGAGAGTTTGAGCTTAACAGGGTGTGAGAGTTGATTTTTTTTTCGCTAGAAGTTGAGTGCAACTGTTAAGTTTAACAGCAAATACAAAGGCTTACATGATAATTAGGTGAAAATTCAAAATTTGAAAGTACTAAATAAATGTAAACCTTTTGCTCTGAAGCAATTAATAGGTAAATATCAGACACAATCAATAAAGACAAAAAGACAGAAGAGAAATATGTATAATAAGTACCAATTGCTAAGATGAGTGTTTATCAATGAAACTGAGTTTCTTCAGTATTAGTTTTGCAAGTCAGAAACTAGAAACTAGCTTTAAATGTGAGATTTTAAAAACAGCAGCAAGTTTTATATTTATAATTTCAGCTACTGATCCTTGCTTTCACAAGAGCGTAACAAGATTTTGAACAAAAGCTTTCTTCATATATTTATAATAAATATATATAATATGGAATTTATGTGCACATTTTTCTAAGTGTAATGCTTGATACCGGATGTGGTAAAAATTTAAACCAATCTCAAGCAGAGATGAACCGAGACTTTTTTGAGCTACTTAAATTGAATTTGTCTCCTCAATATGGGCAAATTTTTAAGTCTAGCAAAGCTAGAAACTATGAAATCAAATTACCATATTCACGCACACAAGCACAGACACACTCGCTGCCTCGCACACAAAGGAAATCAAATTTGCGTTTTTCGGCTAATTTCGCAAAAACCTAAAACGCAATTTACTTGCCATTGAAAGATGGTATAAGCTGAATACGAGAGCACTGCTGCCGCATTTCAATATTTTAGTAAATTTCGTATTTATTGCGGTTGCCATTCGACAGTCGAAACTCAAACCAAAGCCGTCGACAATGAAGCACACACACAAGTGGTAGACGGTGGGTAGGGGCAGGGGCAGAGGCGGGGGCCAGCGCACAGGCCGCACAGTACCGCAAACTCGTTGGCTGAGTGCCTCTCAATGTGCGCCAACCGCAACAGCACACAGAAAGTTTCACAATCGAAAATGATAGCTGCGGGCTCAAGAAATTTGCTAGCTGCAGTTGCTCTTAAGCCCAATCCCAGTCCCCTTTGAATTGTTTCCATCTAAGCCAGCAAATCCGCATAATACGAATATGGCAAAATTTGACGGGCAATCTTATGTCATGCCCATACCCCTACCACCGCATCCGGCCGCCATTTTGTGGCAGTGGCAAAACCATACGCATTCGCGCATATCTTTATTGCCGTTGCCTGATTGCTTTCCAAACGCTAAAGGAGTTTTCATCAGAAATCAATTGTAATCATTACAAAACAAACGAATACAAATGGAGCTTTCGGATATGATGTGCAACGAATACAAATGAGATAGATACAAGTGAGATAGAAAGAGATGGGGTATTCCCTCTTGTCGTGCACTTCGTTACTCTAGACAAGAGAAATGGACCACTGTATGTGGACAAGACAGAAGAGCAGACCTTTAAATGCGATTAGATTCCGCAATCAGCAGGTGCCTTCGTTAAAATCCTTCATACAAAGGTACCATATGAACCCAAAAATTAAATTGATTACACATTATTTTTCCTAATTTCTAGAAATTTCCATAACACTGCCCAATGTAAGCAATTTTATTGGTGATGTTATTAGAAAAGCTACGAAAAATCATTTAATGCATTTAAATGCATTTAATCAAAATTGGTCCTTTTGATCACTTTACCAAAGTGCATTAATTTTATTCAATATATTTTATTAAATCTAGTCCGAGCTACATATAATGTCTTTCTTTCTAAGTAACATTTTTAAATATCTTAAATTGACAGTGAAGAACTCTTATATTTTATTCCATAACATAATTTTTGAAGTAGAATTTGAATTTTCCACTTATTGCAATCGGAAGGGCAAGTCCAACGGTATGTAGGCTGCTATTTAACAGAATGATTGCGTAATGATTATCATCACTATAACTGTTAATTAATTAAACAATTTATTTAAATTTGCTTCATTGTTTGCTAAACGAAGCGCATAAAAGCTCGCTCACGATGGAGTCAGAAATAACAATCTTCGTTGCAGGTGAATCTACCTATTATATATTCTCTGAATCGTGCCGTTATTTTCATTGTTAAGGAATTCTTTACATGATTGAGCTTTTGAACCTTTAAACCTTTAAAATCACTAAAATCAAACTTAACGTACAAAGAAATAATCAGACAATTAACCATATTTGGTATATATTCCTGGAAGAAAGATGCATCTAAGTCCAGTGGAAACTTCTGCTTATAGCTTTAAGGGTATACAAATGCTTCGCGTAGCAGATGACCGCTCTTTCCCGCGTTGTTTAATTTAAATGTGTATGCATATCCTTTCTTTGCTTTAATCAATAAAATTGAAGTGAAGACCAGAGCCATAAACGAATCACACTTAAACGGCTCAACACGTGAAATTTGTTCATTTGCGCCAGCCAAGTGCATGAACAAATGCATGATTGACTGCGCCTCTCTCTTTATTTGTGTGTGACACACACACACACACACACACACATACAAAGAAAGAACGCATGACTGTGACGTCAAAAGGTGCGGCAAATGAAATTGAAATATAAATACAATCGCATTGGGCGCATAAGCAGCGCAATCAAGCGCGAAATTTGTGCGAAACGACGGCGCATAACTGTGCAAAAGCGCCAGAGTCTGATGCTGATGCTGCTTCGTCTGGAGAGGGCGGCTGGCAAGTGGCCGAAGGGGGCGTGGCAGTCTGTCAACTGAAATGGTTTGCAGACATCATTTAAGACCCAACGCACATACACAAGCCATAAACATAAGCACAAACTGGTACGGACAAAGATGTAAGCAAAATGGCGTTGGCCAAAATAAAAAGCAAGCTATGGCAGGGGCAACTGGGTAGAGGGCTCAACTCAGACTCGCTCAGCGAACGCGTTGACGTTATTGACTTACTGTCGTGGCATGCAAATAACAATGCAAAGCCCAAGCACAAGCACAAGCAAAGGCCAAAGCAACGAAAATATTTTCCAGGCGAGACAAAAATTGGCAGCGATGCGAGCCAGCTGACAAAAACAATGCGACGCGGGGCCCGACAGCAATACCCAAACAACAACTACAACAACAATTGCATAATAACAATGTCAGCTACAACAACATCAACAACAATCTGTATAACAAGGCATTTTGTGCGCAGTTTAATTTATGAACTGAGTTTGAGATCCGCACACAAATTGATTTCCGAAGCTCAGGCCAACTCTGCTCCTGTGTCTGTAGGCCCCTGTCTAACCCTAATGCAGAGATTTTTTGTGTTTTTCTAAAGGAAACTATAGAATTTGCAGTCTTGTTCTTCTTGGAGTATCTACTTCTACAACATAACTGTGCTTCGAGTGTATGTATATTCAGCAAACAGCAGAGTAATGGTTTGCTAGACGGAAGACTGAGAGGCGATCGCGTTTTGCAGCTCCACTGACAGCGATAGAAGGGAATGAAGAAAAACATAGAAAAGACCAAGAGAAAGCATAGCGAAGCAGAAATGAACACCAAGAAACAAGATAGGCAAGTGTAAGAAAAGGAAAGATAGAACCAGAGGCTAAGAAGCAAAGTGTGAAGCTCATAAGCTATCGATCAATTTCGATGTTGTCTATTGAAAAGTATGTTGGAAGCGCTATTTCCTAACTACTTACTGGCTATTAAAAATGCAATCCCTGGCAATGCCGGGCAAAAACAACTATTTATTATATGAAATTCAATTCAATTCTGACATCATTAAATTATATTTAGAGTACTATATAAATCTCAACCCACAATTGTTTCAAATTTTAACTAATATGCGAAATTCTATAACATAACATAAATTCTATCTGTTATGATGCACTCACATTTTACATGTCACTCACAAAAACAAAAAAGACCTTAAAGTACTCATTTACTGCTCACGCACTCTTTTATGTATTTGCGATATTTACTGTTAATCACGCCACTAGATTCTTCTGCCGTCTCAATTGTGTTGCTGCTTCATCGCTCTTGCTTTTCGATATTTACAGCTAAGCACTGCACTAAATTCTCTCACACCTAAGCCTAGCTCTCTGCTCAATTGCTGCTGCTTCTTCTTTTTTTGTTTTGCGTGGGATATTTCCCGCCAAAAACCGCAAAATGTAAACAACATTTTTGCAAAACTCATTTTATTCCCAATTTGGATATGCAATATGTCACATTATGCCAACTTTTATTAGCTGGATAAATTAATATTTAAACATAAATCTACATTTATTTAATTCCCAATCAGCAGCAACAATTCAGCGTGGCCGTGGCCGCTTCTGTATTAACCACAAAGCCTTTTGCAGATGCTCAGTATCATGATCCGTTTTTTAAATTCAACAACTACACATAAAACGCAACACCGTGAATCGTTTCATTACATTTGATATATTTGTTTTGTAATTTTTCTAAGGACAAACTTACGCGCACGTATAATACCAACGTAGACGCGCAATTATTTTATGCAAACTAACCCTCTGGCATGTAACTGCCGTTAATAATGACCTGTTTAAATTTGTTCTACAATATTATCAAACCAAATTCGGGATGTATCCATTTGAGGATGGCCCACGTCCGTTGGCGTAATCTGATCAAGATCGGAGAACTATATCATATAGCTACCAAACCTAACGCCCACCGACCAGATTTGATCTAGATCGGCTATATATTTACAATGTGAATGGTATTTAAGCTTTGGCAAGCCGAAACAAGAAAGGACGGTTTTTGTTTTTGGCGATAGCTTTGAAAAGGAGAAACTAGTTCGCATAGAGGCAGACAGGCGGAAATAGCTATATCAACTCGGCTTCTCTAGCTGATCAAGGGTCGGAGATACTTTCATCTATGCGTTACTAATATCGTAACAAAATTATAATACCCTCTGCAAGGGTATAAGTACACTGACACCCGCACACATACTAGAAAGTACTTCTATAATTTTGCAATCAATTGCAAAAAATTTCTTATTAATTCAAAAATTTCTTATTAATATTAGACCCTTTGCTGTTGTCGCAGCGCCTAAACTCGCATTTTGATTTTAATTTTGATTTTCGTTTTTATTTTCTTTCTTCTTTTGGCAAGGCGAAGCCATAATGTTCACAAAAATAAAGCAAACAAAAAAAAACTGCCGTTGTCGAGCGAACTTTGAACATACATACATATGAGTGTTGCGTTTGTGTGAAAAATACAGAAAAAAATTCAGGCTATTATTGGTGTCTCGAACAAACATAAAACGAAAAGCAAACGCAGTCATGGCCCATGGTACACCAAAGTGATGGGGAGCAAAAAAGAGAGAGCGAGCGGACGCTTAGCAACATTGCACATATTTTCTGTTCTAAGGCCGGTTGGTCGTGTGTGCTGCGAGGGGGATGGCGGATATGTTAAAAATTGTTGTTACAAATGTGTAGTAGCATAAAGTTTGCTTACAGAAAGCGTTTTAGAACTTTGCTATGCTGCTGCGCATGTGCCCTCCCCTCTTTGCACTCTTTAATTAGAAAAGCTTATGTAACCATCACATATACTATATAACATACACTCCCTTCAACTTATTATCTTATTTATCTTTTAAACTAAAGATCATTTAATTGTTGTAATTATGCCAATGGAAACACTTAATACTAAAACTATAAGTATATTTTTTTTTAAATCAAACACAATTCGTCAAAATTCGGGCCCCTTACTTTGCGCAACTTGAATATGACTTAGATCCATTTTTTCGGCATATGGACTCATTGACTCGTTGCTCAAACTTTTTGTTAATTTCGAATATTTTATTATAAAAACAACCGAAGCAAGCTTGCATACCCTTTCAGATTCGGTTGAATTCGGTCAGTATACGTGGTGTCTTTTAAGACAGACATTTTCGATTTGGATAAGAGACATCCATTTTGCTATACATAGAGCTCATTCCCAATCGGTCGGTTACATGGGAGCTTTTCATATATAGTGGTCCGGAGATGTTTCTTTCTATGCATGACAAATATCGTGACAAAATTATAACACTCTCTGCAAGGGTATAAAAACTCCGAAATAAAATCACGCATTAAAATTATGTTGAACTTTTTTCTGCATATATATATCACACACACATAAAGCGACAATAAGCTTACGTATACAAACTCGACGAGTGAGGGGAAAACTAATAAGATTGAATTCTTTTTTTTTATGAATTTAGCCAAGTTTTTTCTTCTTTGCAGCTTGTTGTATATACATATGTATTGGTTTTCCTGCGTAGTAGCAGTAGGAAGCAAAGTTGGCCGCACAACAAACATTCGCCGACTCGTACATACATACATACGAATATATCATTCTCTTCCTCTTTCTCCATTTGAGAGTGTAATCTGGTACTTAAAAAAAAGTACTTAGGCTGCAAATGTGTGTGTGTGTGTGTGTCTTTGCTTTGAGAGGTGCCAAGTTCGACGGTGTTTGACATCGAACATATGAGAGATCTAATATGTGTGTCTCTAAGCACAGCAGGCGTGAGAGTGGGCTTGTTGTTGTTGACAGAGATGATGTGGCTTGCTAGTAATGCTGCTCTAATAGACTGGTTCATTAATTAATAAGTCTGCTATATATAAATTTCGTGTGCATATGTTTGAAAAGGGTCCACGCCTGCAGACCTCTTTTTAACCCATATAATCCCATCCCATTCTGGAGATTTCAAAATTTTCCCTCTACTCCCAAGCCCCGCACAAAATGTTTCTCAGAAAAATATAATTTGCTGTTGGTATATGCCTGTAAATGTGGTGAAAAACGTTGCCTGAATTTTGCAATAGATTAAGAGATTGCGAAATACTCATCTCACCTAACTGAAAGTGATTGGCCACACACACAGAAATCACGACAATTAAGTGGCCAAAAGAAGTAGTATAATAGTAATTGGCAAGGCAGCGTTGATTTTGTTGATGACTTTGCAAGAAGGAGACCAAGGCCTGCCCAGTACAAGGTGCACACTTAATACATTTGTTATAGTAAATATATCATATTAAGGCAACTACATATAAAAAAGGCTAACAAACAAAGCAACATTTTTCTCCGTCTTTCTTTTCTGTTTACTTTTGCATTCTCTACACATACTGCGCAAAAATCTTATTTATTATTGTTCTTGAATTGTTTTCGTTTTCTTCTGCACACGTGCGTAGAATGCAAACAAATGAAATAGTGAAATTTGACATCGTTGCGTCGAAAAGTATAACAGTAAAACGAATGATTAAAAGAGAGCGAAGCGAAATGAAACAGGAATAGTGCCAATGCTGCTTCGCGAGTCTGTCGGTGTGTTTGTGTGAGCATTATGTTTGTGTAAAACATACAGAGAAAATTTCCCGCTATTTTTCCGCAACTCGAACAAACATAAAACGAAAAGCAAACGAAACCGTCATGGCCCAACGTACCCCAAAGTGAGAGGCATGGTATATATTTTATGCTCCAACGTCACTTGGTCGGGTTTTGTGTGTGTTATGGGAAAACAAAGATGGCGGCCAAGTAAAAGCAAAAGGAAATAAACTACCATACTCCAAATTCGTTCAACATACATTTCACTCATTTGTTGAAAACTAAAACCAAAAAATATACTTTGTTGCTGCTGGTTTATATATGCGTGTAAATCTGGCTTTGGTTTTTCTATGCATGGAAAAAAATGGTACATTTTATGTAAAACAAATGTGTGAGGCTCCATCGGGTTCGGAATGCATATGCGTGTAGGTGCCGCTATTTTTAGTAAAGCAAAAAATATTCATGATTTTGTTTCAAAACGATCGGATATAATCTTTGTAGGCGTTAAACTCTCATATTTTCGTGTGCGCTTTGCTCTTCTATGCATGAATGAGAGCCGATGTGTATGTGTGTGTTGATGAGACCTACTTTTTTTGGTAGATACGGGGGATGGTTTGCTGCTGGTATAAATGCATGTAAATATCTGGAATGAGTTTGTAGTAATTTATTTTTTTATTATAGTCGGAATATCGACTATAGCGTTTTTACTTATTTTTCTTTGGGTGGGGAGGTTTTCATCCAATAGTTCTTTTGCAATTTGATATACAATTTTTATTCGATCGTATTGAAAATTGGCAATCGGTCGATAATCTGCTTATACATATACAAATTGAATATTTACTAAATTTGTCAAACATTTTAGGAGATAGGTGTTTTCGTTGGGGACGGGAGGCACCACATTAGGGGAGTCTACCAAATTTGGTGATTCTAGATTTTATAGTCGCCGAGATTTAGGTGATAAAGAAAAGTCTTGTTAAAAAAAAAAAAACAAGAAAGGAAGGAACATTTTTGAGCGTGCGACAAATATTAAATAAATGGTGAGTACGCCATAGCTATATCGAATTCCCTCGTCATGCTGATCAAGGAAATATATATATATATACTTTATATGGTCGGAAATGCTTTCCTCTATGCGTTGAAAACTTCATGACGAAATTAATACACATTCACAATTTTTGTGAATGTTATAACAAGAAAGGAAGGCTAGCTTCGTTTAGCCGAAACTTATATAAAATATATATAAACTTATATAAAATACTTAAAATAAAATTTACGCACGCTGCCTACTATAGCAATCCGATCTGAATCAAATTAAGTCAGCAAAGGTGGGGCTCCTCAAATGGATTCGAACCGAATTTGGTGTGATTTGGATATACGATGGCCTATACGATGGATGCATCAAAACTTTCCAACCAAGCTCCGCCAAGTTGTTTCGGGTCGTCAAATATGTGTGAAGACTTGGGAGCGGTTTGCTATATTTAATAGCGTTTTTTTTTAGGTACAAAGCGTTTACAGTGCGTTCTTACTTGTTTTAGTCTGATTTGGAACCAAATTTTTTTCTATATGTAAAAAAAATATTTTCTAAATTTTTTAAATTTATAAAAATAAATTTGAGAAAAAATTTCAAAATAATAATTTTTTATAATTTTAGAAATATTTTTGGCTATTTTATTTTTTGACTGTATTGCTGCTGCTTCTTTCAATGTGTACCCCTTCCCCCTTTCCATTGAACAGCACTGAATAAGTTTTGTACGGCGCTGAAGTTGTTGTTGTAGTTCATTGGCAGCTACCAATGCCTTGCCTTTTGGGTGACCTTTATGTGCTCTGCACCGCGCCTTCTCCCCATCGCCATAGCAATAAAATGTATGTCATATTGTAATGCTGATATATGCTTTAAAGGGTCGGAAATGCTTCTTCCTGCCTGTTACACACACTTGCACGAAAACAGTATTCTCGTTTTCTTCTCTAGAGTACGAGTATAATCATAGCGATGAAATATTTTTGTTAATATAAATCAGCTATAAGAATCAAGATTCTAACAATTCGTCATTACCATTATTTATAAATAATAGCTATCAATAATTTTATGGAGCTTGTTCGATTCACTTACCTTACCTTTCCGCTTAGGAATTCCCGACACAGCAAAACATTCTGCTCGATTTAAATCCAAACAGCCGTTAATGCATTGGCTTTCAACTCATAGATGTTGTTGGCATTAAAATGTAAACACAAAAAAAAAAAAAATCAGTGTAACAGTGCTTTGCTTGCTTTGGATAGCCTCGCTCAATTGCTTTTGCTTTCTCTAGCTTCTCTCAGTTTCAGGAGGTGCTTCTATGGACACCAAACAGCACCAAACAGTTAATAAATATTTTCAGCTGATGCTTAGAAACTTCTGAGGCCAGACATGCTTAGAAACTATTGCATTTTACACTGCCATACCATACATGTTTATAAGCAAGCATTGAAATCAGCCAGTAAACGCAATTTGAGCAGCGATCGAGAGAGCAGTTTTGAGGGAGCTTTGAGAAAGAAGCGCTCTGAGCCATTAAGCGCAATCTGAGCAGCCAATCAGAAAGCAGCTCACTTTAACAGTGGCGACGGTGCTCAGAAACACTTTATAACACTGAATAACACTTAAATATCGGGGAAAAGAATCGATGTTTGAAAAATTTGAGCGACATCGATGTATCGATTAAACATCGATGTTTTTCCAGCACACACTAATTGTACAGTCGCGAACGCTTATTTATATATAAATATAAATAGTTGTATTTCGCGGCAAAAGCAACGTAAAAAAAAAGAAGCGAAGGACGTGTGGTCTCTTATTTGCAAAGCCGGTTTGCATATTCTAGAAGAGCTAGCTGTATTCTCGTACAATGGTTAAGGTGGGAAAAAAGAAGCTGGCACAAGCACAAGAGCTGAAAAAATCAGCCCTAGCAGAAATGGAAGAAAATCCTCAGAAAAACGGCAGCGGTAGCGGCGGGGATCCTGAAAGTGGTTCTTCTACTGTTAGCCATAGTTCGTCACAGAAGCGCGGTAATAAGAAGCGAAAATCCTCATCGAAAGTGGACAAGAGCGAGAGCGACTCTGAGGCCGGCGATAGTGATGACCTGCCCCTTAATGGCAGTAAGGGATCCAATTCAAGTGCGCCGCCGGCAAAGAAGCCGCGCAAACAGGCCAAACCCAAGGCCACATCTAGCAAGGTGGCGGTAGCAGTGGCCGCAAACAATGGCAGCAAAAAATCAGGAAAGTCATCCAAATCAGTTATTGATAGTGATGAGGAGGGGGACATTGAGAATGATAATGACAATAGATCGGAGGGGAGGTCTGATGAAGTTGACGGCGAAAATGAAGAAACCGAATTTGAGGTAGGTAGCAGTTATATTTCCGATTTCCAGTTTGAATTGTCTTTATTCTGCTTTCAGGTGGAGGCCATTGTAGGCCATAAAACTGTGCGTGGTGTTTCTTTTTATTTGGTCCACTGGAAGGGATATGGCAACGATTCTGATAGTTGGGAGCCAGCTGCCGAATTAAACTGCGATGATTTAATAGAAGATTTTCGCAAAAAGGTGAGTCGAGTCCCTAAATTTTCCAACTGTTGATTATTAAAACGCTCATCTACTAGTCGGTCACCACGGACAAAGTTAAAGGAAAAGGTAGAAAGCCAGCAGCTACGTCTTTAGCCGCTAAGAAGTCCTCATCTGGCGTCCGTGGGCGAGGAGGCAAAGCCGCTAATAAAAAGGTTTCTAACGATCCAGATAAGGAATGGGTGGTCGAACGAATCATTGATTATGTGGAGGATGATGAGCATGGCGGCCTTTATCGCATACGCTGGAAGGGATTTTCAGCCAAAGATGACACATGGGAGCCCCAGTCTAATCTATCCTGCGAGGGTTTAATTGAGAAATTTAAAAAAGGCCTCAAGGACAATGTAGATGCAAAGCAGTTACGGGAATCGCCGAAGAAAACAAAGCGGCTGGTCAATGAGACCATTCCACGTTCCAATTTGCACAATCGTATTGAGCGCACATCCAAGCGTGCTGCAGCCAAGAATCGGTAAGATATCCGCATCGGATCGTTGCTTTCACTTTTCCGCAATGCTTAATGATTGCCGTCTCGCTTGCTCTACTTTCTTTCTGTGCAGCGTTTTCTATGGAGAAGATTGAATACCATGCATACCATGAAACCCCATTTAATAACGTATAACAAACCGTTTAATTAGAAATTTAGTCCTGAAGCACTCAAAAGGAACGCGCTAGTGCAATTTTTATGTACTATGTATAATCTTTAGTCTACACACAACAACAGTTCAGAATGTCATTATTTAATGGATACATGGATCGCATCAAAGTGAGGTTAAACCAAACGGAGTTTATCTGCTTTCTGTTTTGGTCCCATACATGACCGCATACATAATAAGTTCATATACATACCTATTTAGGTATTTACGATGTACATTCATATATGCATATGTATGTACAATGTACGTCGTACATACATGTATGTATTCAGGTGCAAAACTTTCCCTCTGTCCACTATTAACATTACAATTGTCGTCTATGTTTGTATTTGTAACTTCTATTTATGTCATAAGTCAAAAGTAAAAAAGGATTCCAATCCATATTTAACTTCAAAATGAAAGAAAATGATAGATATATGTATAAATGTGTGTACTATGTATAAAAAATAACGGAAATCATTAAATTGTAAACAAGAAAGAGAGGATACTTTTTATTCTCGTACTATCGTAGAGTAAACGAGTATATTGTATTCTATGTAACAGGCAAAAGGAAGCGTCTCCGCCCCATAAAGTATATATATTCTTCATCAGCATCAACAGCCGAGTTGATCTAGCCATGTCCGTATGGACACCTACATCTCGGGGACTATAAGAGTTAGAGTTACCAAATTTGGTATGTAAACTCTCCTTTTGGGGCGTCAGATCAAGTGTTTTTAAAATTTTACAATTTTTTTGAAACTTGGTTTATATATGTATAAGTATATAATCTACTGATTTGCAGGATATAATTACGATCGGATAATAATTGTAGACAAAGTTGTAAAAAACACATCCCACCCCCATAAAGTATATATTTATGATCAGCATAACAAGCCGAGCCAATATAGCTATGACCATTTGTTTGGTCTGTTTTTATTCGAACAGTTTCAAAGCTATCGACTTGTCATTTTCACCGTAGGCTCCTTTTTGCTGTGAGCTGCTCATATGTAAAACTATAAGATAATCGTTCACCATTTATTTAATATTTGACGCACTCTCAAAAGAATGCAGCACTTGAGTATAAAAAGAAAGAAAAACTTATTCGCAAGGGGTTCAGAGAAGGGGAGGACGTTGCCCCCTCAACTCAAAATTCACTATAAGTCGGACTAATGGTACCGAAGACATTGATATCGGACGGACGTATTTTGTTGAATTCCAATACGAAACGAAAAAGATTTCATACAAATCGGATAAAAACAAAATAATATTCTATACTAAGTATGCAATATGAACCGTTTTAAGAAACTGTATAATAGATATAAAGGTCCAATGTTAACATACAAGCAGCTTACTACAGCAAGAAATGTATGCTGAAATTTTCAGCTCCAATACTGAGAGCGTAAATCCCAAAGAAAAAGGACAGAAACACTTGGAGCTATTGACTACACAATACTTTCTTTTGTGCTTTAGACATATTGAGACAAAATTCGCCCGTAAATAAAACTTTTGCCGCCTTAAACTGGGCAAGTTCCTTCCCGTTTACGTTTCCATGTTCTACTATAGCTTATTTTTACTCCAACTTTCTACTAAGTACTGACTTCAAGATTTTAATTTTCGCATAACGGCTTTATTCCATTGTTTTTTTTTACGTTTGGATAATTACTACACATTTTTTTTGTAATAACAAAAAGCTCGACTAAAACAAAACTAGAGGCCGGCATCCAGACCAAAGCCAGGACCTATTGGCTCCTCGGATAAGGAAGTTGGCTCGCCCATGGGTTCGCTAGCGACTAATACGTGGTCCGGGTGGCGAGGGTCTATCTGCCTTCCTCCTGAAAAGATCACAGTTAAGAGTCCGCGGCGGAGTTAATCAGTTTTTCTAAGCATGCTTATATAGTAAAGGGTATTTTGCATCTGTGTAGATGTATGTAACAGGAAGGCGTTTCCGACGCTAAGAAGTACTTATGTATATTCTTGATAAGATCAACAGTCAGATCGTCCTAGCTTAGTCGGTCTGTCTGTTCTTTTGGCACTTTCCCACATACCTATCCGTCTGTCATTTTGACACTTTCTTACATAGATATCATGAAATTTTTTAATAATTTTATCATCCCCGCCAAAGTATTGTAATCGGTTTATTAACTATAGCGACCATTGTCACAAGAATTTGGAATGTTAATGTTTAAATTACATAACACAATCCGTAAAATAAGCAGATCTCATTTGGTTTGTCAGCTCCTCTGTTACATACCATAGCGGTCAGTGATTTGGCGGCACAACTTGCGAGCATTGTGGCTTAGCAAAAGCTAGGCAAACATTTGTTTTGCTAAATGTCTAAAAGTCTACTTGGGTGTTAATATTATTGAGGTAATCAATGTGTCGCTATCGACCACGATTCTGAAACTATCGAGTAGTCTAAATATCGAATACCTTAAACATTTCGATTACGATGTCAGGTCACACTGACTTGGCTGAGGCAGACAAGAACAGACGAAGTTAAGAAAATTGTAATGGTTTTAGTTTTATATGTTGTTCTTTAAATGTATTGTTAAAAGGGCACGCGACACTAAACACAAAAAACTTGCAATAGACGCAATTAGTGAGAAAAACGTACCATTGCTCTTGTGTATTTTCTTTTGATTTATTGATTAAAATTTTGTGAACCCATGTTGGCTCGCAGGCATAGGCATACACACACAAAGAGCCGCGCAAATAATAAATTTATAATATCTTTAGAGGTGACACGCTCAATCAAGTAAATAATTTAGACTAGGTACAAAAAATACGCGGAACACAAACACAAAGCAATACAAAACGCCATCGCCATCTGTGTACATTAAATGTGTGAGTGTTAGTAAAGGTAGCCGTATTACATATTTACTATGTATTTTATTTATTTCTTTTTTCAGACGAAAAAGTGCAACACAAAAAAAAAATGTCTACATCAGCCAAAACAGCCAGTGGCAACAAAGACGGTAAGGATTGAATTTAAAGAAGAATGTAAGTATTTATTTATAAAAATAAATTAAATTTTTTTTTTGCCACAAGCCATAAATGATAACAAGAGCATAAGAAGCAGAAGCATCACTGGCACTAGCACTATGCGCAATCTAAATGGCAAACACAACAAATCTTTGAAAGGGGAGCAGCAACAACAACCGCTTTTGGATCAGCATCAACAGGAACCACAGCCAACTGCGATAGCAAGAGTCGCTGCAACGCAAAAGCAATCCATGTCTGCAGATGAACGGAAGGCCACAAAGAAATCTCTAGTCATTGTTGCGGCCATATTTGTGGCCAGTTTGGCAACCATGAGTTATGTTTACGCAATATTTCCCGAACTCAATGTGTAAGTGTGTTAACGAAGGAAAAAACTGTTAAAACCTTTGTCTAATAGCTCTGCACACAATGCATAATGGCGTGTAAAGTAAGCATCTAATCACTAGTATTTGTGAGACAATTTTAGTTGCCAGCTCATCTCTCATTAACAATTTCGCACTTGTACACACGCAAAAGTCACGCTACCTTTACTAGCATTCTTTTTTTTTTGTTTCTTCATTTTCTACTTGCAGATCTGAAAAACAACATTTAAAAATACCGCGAGATATACAAGATGCAAAAATGTTGGCTAAAGTACTCGATCGCTATAAGGATATGTACTACTTCGAAGTGATGTTTGGCGTTGTTGTCGCCTATGTATTGCATCCTTTTGTAAAAACAATTTTAATTTTCACTCACATAAATGCAACACGTGCTTATATTTTAGTGCTTCATATATATAGTATATTCATATGTATAAACAAAAACGCGGTGGCGGTGAGCAAGCAAGTTCTTCCGACACACAACATCTGGTGGTGCTATTTTTTCTTAAACTCTGCTCTTTGGTAACTTTTTCAGCACACTACATGAACGGATTTCGACTTCGATCAAATAATTGACGCAATCTCTCTCCATGTCCATGTTTCATGCAATTGTCATATAATGCACGTGTTTTATACCCCGCGCTCATTGAGTACAAGCGTATATTTAACCCTTGTAAATGTGTGTAAAAGGCAAAATGAAGCACTTTCAACCCCATATATAATATATATATTTGATCAGGATCGACAGGCGAATTGATCTAGCTTTGTCTGTCTTCCCGTCCGTATTAAAAGATTCATCTCGGGGACTATAACAGCTAATCACCAAAACTAGTATCCAGACTACCCCGGTATACACGCAGATCGATAAACGAGTATATTGTATTGGTGCAAATGTATGTAACAGGCAGAAGGAAGCGTAAAAGACCTCATCAAGTATATATATTCTTGATTAGCATCAACAGCCGAGTCGATCTAGCCATGTCCGTCTGTCCGTCCGTATGAACACCTAGATCTCGGAGACTGTAAGAGATAGGGAGACCCAATTTTGTATGTAGACGCCCCTTGTGGGGCGTCAGATCAAGTTTATTTTTAACTTTATACAAATTTTAACGCATTTAGTTGAAACTCGGTTGGTATAGTTACATATTCATTGTTAATCAGATAATAATTGTAGACAAAATCGCAAAAAACATTTGGTATGAGAACACCCCACCCAAGAAACAATTTTTTTTATTTCATACTTTGAGTGTGCCGAATATTGAATAAATGTTGAGTACGAGTATCTTACAGTCGGAATATCGACTATAGCGTTCTTACTTGTTATACCCTATACATATAGTACAAGGGTATATTAAGGTTGTTGGAATGCATATAACAAGCAGAAGAAAGCGTTTCCCATAAAGTATATATATTCTTGATCAGCATGCAAACGGAGCTTATCTGGCCATGTCCTTGTGTCCGTATGTATAAAAATCTAGGTCTTGGAATCTATAAGAGATATAGACTTCAAATTTGGATTTTTTATTTTCTATAAATATGTGCCCAGATTAAGTTTATTCTTTTTTAATTTTGATACCCCCACTTTTTAGGATAGCCCACATACCAACACAACGCCCGAATTAGAGTTTTTATTTCATACCTGTTTTAGTTTTCATTGGAATTACAGAAAATGTTGGGCTTATGTGTCATCTAGTCATCTACGTCAACTGAATAATCTTGATCCGGATTGGGCAACTATATTATATAGCCCTCATAAACCGATGTTTTCCTGGAATGAACACAAAATGTTTGTTTTTCATCCAAATCGCATCAAATTTGGTTTCTATTATTTTAGGAGGCCACACGTCTGTTGACCAAAGTTGAGCAAGATCTTATATATTGAATATCTTACATCTCTTTTCTTGGAATTTTCTTTAACAAAGACTTACGACTTAACTTACAGCCTACAAACTTTTGCCATTCCTGGTTCACTATTCTTGTCGATATTACTTGGATTCCTGTATAAGTTCCCCATTGCCTTGTTTCTAATCTGTTTCTGCTCTGCGCTGGGAGCCACTCTTTGTTATACTTTGTCAAATCTGGTTGGGCGGCGACTAATACGTCATTTCTGGCCCAAAAAGACAAGTGAATGGTCCAAGCACGTGGATGAGTACCGAGATAGTCTTTTCAACTATATGCTGTTCCTAAGGATGACACCCATCTTGCCCAATTGGTTCATCAACTTGGCTTCGCCAGTCATAGGTGTCCCTTTGCATATTTTTGCTTTGGGCACATTCTGTGGCGTGGTTCCGCCTTCGGTAATAGCCATTCAGGCAGGCAAGACTCTTCAAAAAATGAGCAGTTCGAGTGAGGCCTTCTCTTGGACATCGATGGGTGTATTGACACTTTGCGCATGTGCTTCCTTGCTGCCAGGATTACTGAAAAATAAATTCAAGCATAAGAAGGAGGAGTAGAAGCCAAACAAATCTATGGAGAAGTGTACCAAAAATAAAGAAATATTATTAGCAAATACATAATAATAATACCTAATGATACAAATACACACATAATAAATACATATACATACATAAATAACTGTAATTACATTTCTAACACTTGCTTGTACGAAAGAGAAAAGGCGAGAGAGAGAGAAAATGTAGAGATAATGTACTCTTAATATGTATGTATATGTAAACGACATTATATTTCCAAAATCGAACCAACACCCAAAATCTACAACCGAATCGTGTAACATGTATTTATATGTGTCCCCGATTTAACTAAATATATGCCATTCCTGGTTCATACATATTTACATTGTGTAATTAACTCTAAAATTAAAGTCCCACGAGCTTTGAATACAGATTTATCCCAAATAAGTTTTAAGGATTTTCAGAAAATAATCTTTTTGGTTTTGTTGTACTCGTACTCTAGTAGAGGAAATGAGTATATTGTATTCGTGCAAATGTATGTAACGGGCAAAAGGAAGCGTTACCGACCCCATAAATTATATATATTCTTGATGAGCATCAACATCCGAGTTGATCTAGCCATGTCCGTCTGTCCGACTATATGAGCTAGAGTTATTAAATTTGGTATGTAGACTCCCCTAATGTTTCGTCAGATCAACTTTGTTTTAAAATTTTACCACGCCCTCTCCCGCCCCCACAGATCGATAAGTCTGTCGAATATTAAATAAATGCTGAGTACGAGTATCTAATAGTCGGAATATCGACTATAGTCTTCTTACTTGTTTTTATTACTATCTGGGCATTATATTTTTATACTTGTAATCGTTAAGAGTATTTTTGCAAATATATGTAACAGGCCAAAGGCAGCGTTTCGACACCATAAAGTATATATATTCTTGATCAGGATCAACAGCTGAGTCGATCTCGGCCATAATGAAGGAATACGTAGATCTCGGAGACATAACTAGAATCACTAAATTCGGTATGTAGACTCCCCAAGTAGCTTCTGCTCCCGTAAATCGATAAAACCGATATCTCCGCAATTTTTAATAAATTTATTTGAAACTCTGTTTGTATATATATTAGCGCGTTATCTAGTGATCTACCGAGTTTCATAAAGATCGGATAATATTTGTATTAAAAATTGCTTATAAGAACATTTTGTATGAAACCCCCACCCAAAATAAAAATATTACATACTTTTGAGAAGTCTCAAATATTGAATAAATGCTGAAAACGAGTACCTTATAGTCGGAATTTCGTGAGTGAGTACGTGTACTTTCTTACTTGTTAGTATTTTTTTTTAAAAAAGATTTTTTATGTAACATAATTTAGGCGAGATGCGAGTCTACAGAAAATGCAATCTAAAAGAATATCTATGCGTATGTATTTGTAATAACTTCAAAGAACAATTGACAAAAGTGTTACTTTCTCACATGAAAATTAAACAAGTAAGAACGAACAATACAGTCGATTAATTTAGACTTTTTGTACCATTCACAAAATGGTGTATTCATTTTGCAGATATATATATTCTTGATCAGCACGACAAGGGGAGTAAATATACACACGTCCGTCCGTCTGTCTGAACCCCAAGATATCAGAACTCTTAAGAGCTACAGACCTCAAACTTTTGTTGGGCATTTTGTAGTATTTCAATTGGAATGGAGTGAACGGAAAAGCAATTTAATACGCAGCTAGCTCATTACAGTAAAATACAAAATGGGAATCCACGTATCACGGATAATAGAGTAAATCACGGTTAATAAAAGCATACAATTAAACACCCAGCATCCCGGTTAACAGGGTTCGCGGTTAAAAGAGGCCCGAATAATCGAGGTTCGACTGTAATTAATGAAGTACACCGATATATAAAATGCTATTAACATCACATATCACTAAGTCAAGACTCTCCCATTGTTAATCGCAGCCAAGTCAACTCTTTCTAGAGCGATCTCTCTATCGTTGCAGTTGTATATTGTAGAGCCCAGAGCAGTTTGGGTATCGCAAAGTTATAACTCCGACAGATTGCTTATATTTTTATTTTTTCAAAGGTTGTACCACAGCCCTGACTATGAAGGTCAAACTTACCCAAAGAAAAAATGTTTTAAAGCTGGCCGCATCAGCATATTTAAATGAATGAAAGTAAAATTAATGAAAACGCTGGAATGTTTTCTTCAGAAAACTGCGATTTAATCAACAAGACTAAATATGGAATATATAAAGCTCAGTTAATATATTCTGCTTGTGTTGTCGCAGTCTGATTTTGCCTATGCTGTGACAGCACCGAAATCACCAGATAAAATATTATCCATCCGAGTGTTTGCACTTTCGCAATGAATTAGAGTCGAAATTTTTGACTGCAGCACATTGACTGCAGCACATTAGCAACCGGGTCTGTAAAAGTAGAATATTATAAAATAATTTTTTGTGTATTGCTGTTCTCCTCTACAGATAGACTTTAAAATACTTATGTATTTGTCAGGCCATCTAGTTTGAAAGGGCATGCATATCTTCTTATGCATGATGGTAAACAAATTAACATACTTAATTACTAATTCAGTATTATATACGGCACAAGCGAATGAAGTTTATGGCTGGCGCTATGAAAATACATTGCTATTTTATATGCTGTTCAATTGCCGTCTCCCATATATTGACAGTCCCTGGATTATGACAAACGTTAAAGCTACTTCCAACAATTATTATGGGCAGTTGCCTCGCCACGCGCATGACGATAAGTATAGTCCGGAGCATATTGGTCAGGAAATATTGTAATTTTTGATAAGTATTGATATGACTTTAAGGTACGAGATTTGCGACCCAACTCGACCCAACTATGCCAAATTTCAATGCAATTGAAATTTATGTGTATAAATGTAGGCTTTATTATTCGTTTTTCCGGTATTGTTTTTTCTCCAATAAATAAATAAGCATTAGGAAGTATATAATTAGTGTTTTAAGCTACATTCGTAATTAGCGCAAAGCAGTAAATCTGTCTTTTGCTTTGTTTGTTAAACATTCTGTATCTGATTTTGTATCTTTGTTGGCTCGACTTTTCTTGGTTTGAATTTATGAATTAAGTTAGTGTTAGTTAAAAATGATCAATATACATAAATTGCATTTTATATAAGGTTTACCTTTTGTTTTACAATATTTTGCTATAGCTTCCGCGGCTCTGTCAAGTCTCAATGCAAAAATAAGCTCTCTTTTATAATAGATTTTTATATATCAATGTTTATGGTTCTCGTTTGTTGCTTGACATAAACTTTTACTTAGCGCTTGAATATATTGTTATTTTTATTACATTTGTTGTTTTCTTTTGCTTTGCTTCGTATTCAAAAATTTGTATTGTATACACATTTGTTTGTTCGATATTAATTATACATTTTTGAATGCGTTTTATGGTCAATTAAATGCATTTTATTTTCGCTTAGTAGTTTTTGATTGCAATTTTCTAACAGACATACTAGTATGCATGTAGAATAGCTGTACATAAATAAAACATACTTAGAAAAAAATGCTGTGAAATCTTACATTCTTTTTTTTTGGCATAATTCAAATTATAAATGTAGTTAATAAAAAAATGTAGTTAATAAAATTACTTTACAAAAAATATATACATGTATATTGTATTGTATGCATTTTAGAATATTCATATCATATGCTCATGCTAAAGTATCGCTGTTTGACAAGACTTCAAATAATGGCCACACATTTTCATACTGCACTCACTCTCACTCTTTCAGTATTTTCCCTTAGAATGTCTTTTAACTATTTAATTTGCCTTTATGCATGAATATTCTCATTTAAAAACTAAGTTGTGCACAAGAACGAGAGAAGAACCAACCAACTCTGGCAGTTTATGGGTCCCCTCTTCATGTCAATCTCTGCTTTAAATCACCACTGTCGTATGAACTAGAGACAGAATCGGAATTCAAATTCGACCCAGCCCAGCACGTCCCGGAATCAGGTTGTTCATCCCTCCAATCAAGAGTGTTTTAAAATTTGTCCTGCGGGTCATTAGTTGTTAATTACTCTACTTCATGTTAACAACTATTGTTTCAATTTATCATCTTTGGCGGAGATCGAAACATTTTGGACAAAATTAGAATAATTGTGTTTCACCAACACGCTGACCAAGAGCCAGCTAAAAAGCAACCAAGTACAAAACAAATCAAAGAAAGAAGTAGAGGTTATTCTGGTTGCTTTGCTGTTTTTAAAATCCTTTCCAAAAATATGGCCTTAACTTCTGCTTACAGTTGTCAAACAGTTCAAATTTTCGTACAATCACACTGTTTTATAGACGCACTCACACGTTTAACTTCAGTCTTTTTCATATACATGCATACATACAGACATACACATACATATGTAAAACACATACAGAATAAAAAACAAGAAAGGAAGGCAAGCTTCGGCTTGCCGAAGCTTTCATACCATTCACATTGTGAGTATATACTCGCTTCTACGCCAGCTGCCTACTATAGTAATCCAAACTGAATCAAATCACGTCAGCGGCCATGGGGGCTCCGCAAATGGACACGATCCTAATTTGGTTTAGTTTGAATGAAAAACAAAGAAGTTATGCTACTACTTAGTAGCTTAGTACTTGTTCATTCCGGAACAATATGGGAGCTAAATGATAAATGTCTGATGTGAATGAAACTTGAAGCTTTAAAAACTTCTGAGATCTTTGTGTTGGAACAGACGCACGGACGGACAGACGGACATAGTTGTCATGCTAATCAAGAATATGCTTCCTTCTATGCTTTGCAAGCTAAATGACATTCTTTTGTGAATGGTATAGAAAAAAACGAATAAAATAAACTCGTTATGCCTAAGCTTTGCGTTTAGATTAGCTTTAGATAATGAGTAAGTTTGATTAGTTGGTTTAAACTAGAATATACTTGTTTATAAATCCGTATATTCAGCCTGCACATATTGGGTTGTTGCGTGAGTACTGAAGATACTCTTTTTTATTTAGATATTATATATAAATTGGTGTCTCCTGACCAGTGAGCAAACGAAACATTGATGTAGGCATTGTCTTCATTAAAATCTAAATTAGAAAAAATGGCAAATTAATAAGTGGGGCTTAAGAAAGACGTGAAAATTAGTCAACTCGCCTCGCCTACGGATGAGGATAGGAGCTTGACTATGGTGTCGTGAGGTACAGCCACCACGCTCTGATTGTTGATCTCAATAATACGATGGCCAACGCGAACGCCGCCTCGCTCAGCTATACCTCCACGCAATAGGCTACAGATCTGCAATACAAAAGAATAAAGTGTTTACTTCATAACAATGTGAATGGTATGTGAACTTCGGCAATCAGAAGCTAGCTTTCCTTTCTTGTTTAGTTTTATAGATTCGTTTGAGTAGCGCTTCACTCACTTACCACGCCATTTTGAACACTAAAGCCCAGCTGGAATAAGGCCTTGGGCCTGAGTATTTTCACCTCGACCACCGGAGGGCAGGGCACAACTGTAAATTTAACGGCAGTTTGGTTTTTGGCATTGCGTATGTAGCTCTGGCAGGTAGAGAGCGGCAGTCCGACAAGACTCATACCATTGATGGCTATCAGTTGGTCGCCAATGTTTAGCTGGCCACAACGGGCAGCTGCTCCACCCGACATGAGGTTGGCAATGACAACAGTGGGCAGCATAGAGCCCCAACCGCTTTCCACAATCACGACGCCGAGTATTTCACCCTTGGCCTTAGGGACAACAACTTCTTTTTGTAGCTCTTTTTTGGCAAATATTTCTAGTTCGTCGCCAAAGATTTCCTGGCTGTTGAGCACCTCTTGGTAATCCATTTCTTTGGCTAGGTTCTCGTTCTCAATTCCATTGGCTTTGAGAAATTCCATGTAGGCCACCTGAAAGGCCTGACCGATGGATTGGGCTATAAACTGAGCCTCATCGCTCTCAAACACATGACAGATCATCTTGGGCGTGCGATTGTTCTTAACACCGCTGTTCTCTTTATCCCTTTCTTTCTCCTCATTTGCAGTCACGCTGACAGTGGCGAGAGCATCGCACATACCAACGCCACTCCCACCGCCTAGACTAGTGGGCACAAAGCGTCGGCGGGCCATTAAAACCACCAAATCACCAATATCAGCTATATAGGAAATTGTCCGTAAAGCATGATCCATCATTATTTCTTTGAGATCCGTGTTCAGCACCATAATTTTCTCGGTTGATATAAAGAGATCCACTTCAGTGCTGGGTTGGCTTTCGCCTTCGGGCGCCTGTGAAATGAGAGAAACATAAAGTAAACAAAGGAAATTAGCTTCGGGTTTTGTTCTAGATGGATGGTTGCAACAGTTGAAATGAATAAAATTTGTAATTTTGTATCCCATATTTCTTACCAGAGCCTTCGGAGTGCGCAGCATGGTTGTGGAAGGGACGAGAAAAGCGAAGAGACTCAATATACAGACATTTTCAAGCACACTGTTGTTGGTAGAGTCAAGTGTAGGGGCGGACGCAGGGTCAGGGAAATGCATGTTGAATAAGGGGGACAGAGAGCATACACACCTTTATACGGGAGACGGCCTCTTCAGCTTGCATCATTCTCGTCGATTTGGTGGGTTGGCCTTCACACACCAGTTGGGTGGAGCCCAAATAGCGGGCTCGAAAAAGCACACCTTCGATTAAAACTTTCGGTTCCAACATGCAACGTCCTGGTCCCAAATATCAAATATATACTTTATTAAAAATACATATTACAAATAGGTATAGTGAAATAAATCATAGTGGGGAATACATCGATATAATACACTAAGATAGTAATACAAAAAGAAAGAGATAGACAGAGAGAAGTCTTCCACTTACATGGTAGGAGGCACCGCGGCGGCGGCACAAAATGAAATGGAATTTAACAAAAGTTCAATGCAGCAGTACGAAAAAAGAATCGAGTTGCACAAAGTATAAGATATATATATATATATTCTCCGGCGTTGCCTGCGTTATCCTTTGCTATTTCGTTAATCCCATGATCGTAATGAAGCGATGTATCACCTATCTCTATCTCCCTCGATTCAATGTGCAAAAATATAAAAAACGTTAACAAACACGAAGTGATGACGCTCATTTTTCCAATGTATCGTATGACGAACTTAGCTTACAGGTTGTGTCTGCCCGCTATTTGAATCAATTTTTATACCATTCACAAAAAAATTGTGTTGGTATATTAATTTTGTCAGAAAGCTTGCAACTCACAGAAGGAAGCGCTTCCTACTATATAAAGCATACATATTCTTGATCAGAATGGCAAGGGGAATCGATATGGCCATGCCCGTCTGCCTGTCTGTCTGTCCGTTAGTTTCGACACAAAGATCTCAGAAGTCTTAAAAGCTACAGAAATGAGAAACACACTTAGGTCCTTAATTTATCTGTTTTTCATTCAAATCTAACCAAATTTTGGGGGGTATCCATTTAGAAAGCCCCAAATTTAATCACATTTTGTGTATTTGTTCCCCAGTCAGTCAGGACATGGCTTTCAATAAATACGGTATATACGATACGGGTATATTAGATATGGATTATTGTAGTAAGGCGATTGAGAGGTGTGCATTTACCTATACTATTATGATTACCAATTATGGGCTTATACATATTTTCCCTCTACAAATACATATGATATGGAGATTGCTTTGATTTTGAAGCCGAAGGTGTTTTCGTATTAGCCAATTATATTTCAATATACTTACCCTCCTTGTTGCGCGACTTGGCCTTCTTATCGCTGTTCGCCGAATCTTTAAAGGATTTTATGGAGCCAGTTGGACTCTTTGAGTATTGCTGTTTCTCCGGTGAGCTTATTGAATTATCTGCATTGGCCACAATCTCACAGATATCCGGCGAATTGGGTATGAGCGAAGTGCCGATGCCCTGCCTAATGGTGGCAGTGGAATAGCTTTGTGGCTTGGCTTGAATATTGGCTTTCAGATTGCTATTATTGTCGCTGTCCATCGCCATGCCAATAACAGCCAACCCGTTGGCATTTTTATCGGCCGTGGACTGCAACAGAGAAAAAAGGTGGAATAGGAAGCTACTAGCAAGCACTGCCCAAACATACATCAGTGAAGAAATTATGCTCATCGTGGCGCTGCTGACCCAACAGGCGGTCTGTTTCCAAATCTGTGTCCGCCTCTTCCTCCACCGCCAGGGCTGCCACAGCTACCGCCAAGGTGGTACTCGTGCTCCTGCGGGGTACCCAAACAGGCGAATCTGGTTCGGGGGGCAACACCTCATCACAGATTTTAAGCTTATCCGGTTGCGTCTTGGCTCGTTGCAGAGCTGAGCGAATCTCTTTCATGGCCTCTTGTATTTCGATTGCCGGATGATGCGAAGCTGCCGCTTTTGTGGTCTTTATGATAAGGGGCGGTGCTTCTGCAGCAGCATAGACCGCTCCGTAATGATTATCGCTATGTTTAGAAGCGCTTTGGCAATCGTCGCTCGTAACCATTTTCTGCTCTTTGGACAGTGAAAGCGACGGTAGCTGAGGCGTGGGCGGTGTTGGTGGAGCAGCTGCAGCAAAGTCACTGATTATCAGCTGTGCCTCCTGTGAGGCATCTGTTACTGTGGTGACTGTGGCCAGACTAATGCTATTGTACTCATTTTCTGCATCCGCAGCAGCATCTAGAGCATCCCCCTCACTCTCTGCCTCTCCCTCAGCATGCATATCTACTATTCCATTGCCATTGTGCTCCTGGATATGCGGCTGTTGAAACTGTTGCTGATAAGACTTCGACTGGTTTTGATGCTTGTCCTGAATGACGGATATATTGTTGTCCGTGTCGGAGGCATGACCACTGCTAAGACCATCTTCTAAAACTGGCATGCTCGTGTACAGCTTGCCATAGTCTGTAGTACAGCAGTTAAGGTCATTGGACAGGCTGTCTAAATCTCCGCAATTGGAATCGTAATCAGTTGTCTCCGGCGACAAGGTGAAGTTTCGCGAATGGTGTCGCAGATTAGTCTCCAGTTCAGTGTCAGCCAGTTCTGCCAGATCTCCACTGCTTCGACTATTCGAATCGATATACAACTCAATGTCATTGTGATCTGGATAACCACCAACGCCCACATTGCGCTCGATGGGCTGAGAATAAAATATTAGATATGACACTGCACAAAAAGAGAAAAGTCTAAGCGTTACCTGCTTTATGGGCGAGCGATGAACCATGTACAGCTCATCTTTGGGTATTCTGGCCAGGCGTTGCCCAATATAGGCCTGTTCGATATCGATATGTTTGTCATCGTCGAAGACACGCATTTTGGGATGCGGATTATGCTGACCCAATAAGGAGTGTATGGATAAATGATGCATTAATAGATGGATGGATAAATAGCTTTGGGTTATTATGACTCCCATGAATTGAAAACTCACCGAACTGGCTATATCACCGGCATTACTTTCCTGTTCCGTTGAGTAATCGGTGAAACGGAGTTTTTCATCATCAGGATTAGCCTTAAAGAACTCTTCCAATACTTTACGCGTCTCCGAAAATTCATATAGATAGTCAAAGGTGGGTGTTGTCGCAGATGCAGTAACGCCAGCAACAGAAGTAGGGATTGGGACTGTCGCTTCCTCATGACCAATGAGATCTATTAGATTACCCACAGAGGTCTTGTTGCCAACATTGTTGTTGTCCAAAGGACGCTGCTTGACCACACCAGACGAAACGGAAATGGGCACAGGCGAGGGTTTCCAGCTGGATTTGGGCGAGACGCGTTGTGGAAATCCTGGGGGACGCTTGGGGTATACAGCAGATTTTATGCCCATCGGCGGCATCGGCTGGTTTCCGAATCGACGCGGAGAACCCTCATACTCAGCTATGGGTAACTGCCCAATCATTTTGGTGACCTTCAGGATATCATCGTTGCTATCAGGGGACAAAGGAAGCATTATCGTAGCAGTAGTAGACTTGTTGATCCAGTTGGTGTCAATATCGTCGAACACAACAATCTCGCCATTTCGCAAACACTGACCATCAGCTTTGCCTACATCTGTTGGCGAACCAGGACTAGACAGACTCTAGTGGGAGAAGGAAAGGAAAGCTTTTTATATATGAAATGGAAAAATACTTAAATGATGACTTCAACAACATCGTCCACTCAGCAGTCACCTGTGGCTCAGTTTGGCTACCCGGGCTGCGACCTACATGTATCTGATGAGGATACGATCGCTGATATAAGTAAGAGTATTGATGCTGCGACTGTTCACTTTTTAGTTGTTGTAGCGACAACTGCGGTGATGACCGCGTTTGCTGATCATGAGGGTGCTGATGCATTGCCTCATAAGGAAGCTGCGTGTTTAGATCTGGCGAATTAAGGACGGTGCTGGCTGGCGTCACATTCGGACTCCGTGTCCGCATCTCCCATACGTAGCGCTCTTGAGCTGGAGATACTGTTGGAGCTAGCTTTCGACAATCCATATCCGTTGCCTTATCCATATCCACTTCAAAGCCGAAGGTCATGTGCAGCTCGGCGTGGCGCGAGTTGGCATTGGTTTCCGTGGAACTGTTGTTGCTTTCACTACACGAGTTCATGCCGCTGGAATATTCACTCTGGATCTATATGTATTTGTCTATCTGCTTGTCAATTTGCTGCTGCGTCTAGCTCTGGCGGTTCAACAGCTGGCAACATACTGCCTCTTCCGATGCCTACAGGAAATGAAGAAGAGCAGTAGTGTGATTGATCAGACAATGATTGGTTTATTTCTGCCCTGAGATTAACTGCAGCCCAGCCACAGCTTCGATTGTTTTTGTTGTGGAGCTTCGAAAAATCAATGCAGAAATCTACCTAGATAAATAAAAATACAAAAAGGCTACGAATGTATCGAATTGCGATAAGCTACAAAACAAAGGATATTTAACAGAAATTGTAAACCTTAGATTACTGTGAACATTTTAAACTTCGCTCAATGACTACAATTGTTGTTCAGGCCACTCTCTCGAGCTAGGCTGAAACACACGGGCATGCCTGTCTCCTCTTTATACTGTTGAGGAATATATATATATATATATATATATATATATACATATATATGTGTGTGTGTATATATCTTAGCTTCAATCTGTGCGTTGAAAACTTCCAGGCAAAATTAGTATACGTTTTGTGAATGGTATAAGAAACTAATCATCAGAAGAAGTAGCAAGTCGGCTGAAGACTGAATTTGCCCTTGCGTTTGGTTAATTTTTCATTGCAATGTTTGCGTTGGGGTATAAGCATAATCGGGTGAATAAACATGCATGCATATAAATCTAAATCAATTTGCCCGGGAGTGCTAAAAATCAATAGATTTTATGATTTTTTTGGGTGGCACCTGCCATCGAAACAACAGCAACATTTGTTTGTCCTCGTTGGGTTGGGATTTCGATTGCGAAGTAGTGATGTACTTACCCCTAACACACACATTCACGGGTACTCACAAAAAGCTTGCTTTGTTTAAAAACACACAATTACCATTTAGTTGATAATGCACTTGGCTAGTGGGTGGTCGTTGCAAGTATAATGATCTTGGTGCACTTGTTTTTATATTAAAACTTCTGGTTCATAAAACAAAAATTGTATCAACAGTGTGACCGAATCTCAATGGGGCCAAATACCATTCCGATTACATACTTTCAAAAATTCAATTTCGATATGACCCGAAATTAGATTGTCGGGACACAGTTCTAAAGTGCTGGTAGCCAATACTGATACAATAACTTTTGGTTTCGAAGTGAAAAAATATCGCCAGCATCGATATATCGATTAATACTAACAAAACACGTTAATTGTTATCGATTAGTGTTATTTTAACAGAGCAGAGACTATGTACTTGAGTATATATCACTATATATCAGTATATACCCTTTGGTGTTGCATTGTTAGACGTTTTGCAACGCGCGCGTTTTTCGTTAATTTTTTTTTGTGTACTTAAAAATTGTTAGTTATAATCTGATATATAAATATAACATGATAAAGTGGTGCTAATGTCATAAAAAAAACCAAAATAATTAATAGATCCAAAAATTGGGCATATCTTCGCCGAATGTTTTTAACTTCGTTTTGCAGACACACATTTACTTGTGGCTGCCCTAGTCCTACATAAAGTGGGCTGTTTTAAACAGAACCGTATCCAAGGGATACAACATTTATCAATGCAGCAGGGTGTGTTGTAAGGGAAGCTTTGTAAACCTGATAAAAATCAATAACCCATGCGAGTGCACAAAGTCAAAAACAAGTAAGAACACTATTGTCAATATTCCAACTATAAAATATGTACCATGTATTCGACATTTATTTCACCAAAGAATAAAACAACTCAAATGTGCGTAGGCTATATATATTCATAATATATGATTAACTTCTTGATTATTTTGAATATGCAAGGTTTGTTTTCGTGTTTTCTCATATAATTATTACCTACCTCTTATCTTCTCCAAGATCCGGGGTTTTCTGGACTTGACTTGGATTGACCACGTAGGTTGTTGATCCTGATCAAAAATATAAACAAATAATTAGTTAGAGAGTACACACGCAAAGCAAAGCAAAGCCAACAATAACAACAAATCAGAAAATTCAGTGTAAGTCGCGCTTCCGTCACTAGGTTGCTTTGTCGTTCATAGTTTTTTGTTTTTTGTTCTCTATTGTATTAGTTTGTATTTACACTTTTCCAGCTGTCATGCACTGATTCTGATATATATATATATACAATGCCGATTCCTATCTACTTATTCACAAGTAGTAGTACTTAGCAGATACAAGAGAGTATCTACTGAGTGACTGACTAATCATGGGTACATCTGTATGCGCTGTATGCGTTCTTTTTATCTAATCGGACGTCAATTCTGAATTCTCCAGTTGATTCATAATCATACGAGAATGAAAACATTGTTGGGCAATTTTTTTCCGAACGATTCTTAAAATGTTGCCTCTACCACAATAGTCTGTATCTGTATTCTATATATAGACATGTGCATTCGTCAGTAGAACACAAAAGTCGCTAAACCAGTTTATGACGGTACACGCTTAGGAGGAGGCCAACGTTAAGTGCTGAGAAACAAACGGCCAAAATAGTCAGAGTCGAGTGTAAAGAAAACAGTCGGCAAAGGCAAAGGGAAAGACGCTTGGAATGGAATGGACGGGGAAGCCAGCAATATAAACACGAACGGTAACAACAATAATGACTAAGTGCAACTACTTCCTACATTTTCAATCAACATCTTTCACGCCGAGCAAATTTCAAAGTCAGCCAGCGCCTAATTTATGGAAAACAACAACAGTAAAAACACTGGCATTAAAACGAAGAGCCACAATTCAATAGGTTGGACAATACCAAATGTTTCCAAATAAAAGAAAAGCAAGCTCTATCAAAATCCTATCCTAGATAATAACGTAAAGCTAACGATAACTCCAATGAAGAAACAACGACTAAGAACGCTAAAGCTGCTCGGCAGTTAAATAAGCTGTATGATACATGATGTAGTGATGGAATTTGGTCAGCGGACGTGTTCATTCTGAGTCGGCCGGTTATATCACCAAAAAAAAAAAAACGATAATATAAATCTATCCGTTGTTGAATCAATACGAAACAATAACGAATGTGGGATAGTCCTGGAATTTATTGAGCTGACTCCATTCGGGTTGAAACGACAACGGTCATTTCAATCCTGAAAATATTGAATTTACAGTGTTTTAATCCCATTAAATATATATTTTATTTATTATTTATTTATATTTTATATATTTATATTTTATTTATTTAAATTTTATTATCCTCTTGTGGAGGGTATTATAATTTTGTCACGATTTGTGAAAGGAAGCATCTCTGACCCCGTAAGGTATATATATTCTTGATCAGCATGACAAGCCGAGTCGATAGAGCCATGTCCGTCTATCTACCTGTCTGTGAACTAGTCTCTCAGTTTTGAAGATATCGATTTGTATTTGTTACCATATAAGCCACCCATATGTACAATTTTTTTTGGATATATGCTTATCAGTATATAAGGATACATTTTATCGATATCATATATATTTATATATATTTTTGATCAGAATCAGCAACGGAGTTGATCTGTATGTATATACACCTGGATCGCGGAGTCCCCTAGTGTAGCGTCAGATCAAGCTGAGTTTGTTTTAGAATTTTGCCACGCTCCCTCCCACTCCCGGGTATCATATGGTCGGAATTTAGACTACAGTGTCCCTACGTGTTTATCTTAGCTTCATTTTAATTCAAGCATTTAATGAGATCTCTAATGCATCTCCTCGACACCACACTTCTTTGCTTAACTGTTGTTGCGTAACAGTTCTTAAGCTGACAATTCAATGTACGTAAACGTACTGATACATGGTACCGTTGTGCGGATGTTGTGCTCATGTGTGTGTGTGTGCACGTAGTAATGCATTTAGATAGTAATGCATGTACATGCTTAGCGTTTGCCTTTATTCCATAGTCACTTTCCTTATTATTTGTCGTTGTGTCTGCTTTTAACAATGCACAAAATTATCGTAAATTTCTGACAACGCCAAAAAAGAAAGCTACCTAAGCATTATCGAAGCAAAAATATAGTGTCTTTGGGACATATATTTCGTATTCGTGAACCATAAAGGAGTACAGGAACATAAAAAAGACAAATTCACTCCTATGACAGCCATATGATAAAACGGATATAGTCGTATATTTTTCAATTTAATTCAATTTTGATCATAATATATATATATAGTAATTAGTAATTAGAAGTCGGTCCTATGGCATCAATGTACAATAAATAAGAGGAAAAATATATTTTTTGGTAATTTTAAGCAATATTTTTTTCTGCTGCGCCTCCGCCTGTTGATCTAAGTTTGCTGTTGTGCTAGTGATTTTCAAAAAGTTGTTGTTGCTCTCTTGCTTTACAAACTACCAAAACATTCTGTGCTTTTCTAGAAGTTTTTGGATATAGCCGATATCAATCAATCATCAGTTCTGCGTTGAAGAATTATGTCACGTGAATTAAATTCTACGCCTGAAAATGGCCACTTCATTTATTGCTGGTGCATTAAATTGGCGTTCATGTTGCCCAACACGTCTTTTATCTGCCTTAATAACAATCTTGTATTCATCAGCTGGCACTTGTTCAAGAGCAGTTTTGAACAACCGTAGGTTATGTTGTTCAAAATCTTTCCAATGCAGGGACAATTTTGCGACCAACACGTGTAATGAAATAACAAAGATGATAAATTTGTTCATCATTGTTTCCCTTAAGTTAGATTTGAAGAAATTTGCCCATTGCAGCTCGATGATACGTTTTTAGTTTTATTTTTTAAATTTTAAGACTCTACAATACTTCCATTTTACCAATAGCCACAGTTGGATGGATGCTATAGTTATAGTTGACATCGTAACGGGCGTAGTCAGCGAAGAAAGGGAGTCCATTGCCATCCCTCCTGCAACTGAAAGCTGATCATAAATATGACAAATAATATCGATGAAATTGATATTGGCCCCATTTGGGTAGAGCTGGCCACGAGCTGACTACCTCTTTGCTGGCCGAAGATAGCTTCCTTCCTTGTTTGGCTTGACGGCATAGAAATTGCTTCACATTATGCTCTTCGCCTTAAGTTTTCATTATACGTTTTCCACAACATGAGGCGACGTTTCAATAAGTTTATTTATCTATCAGCTAATTATAATTAATTCATGTATAGCACATACATACATACATGCGCTCATAGTTCACATATACGAGTTTGTAATTAGCTAAAGCGGAATGTCATTATGTCAGTCAAAGCACTCATTTTGCCAGAGCCTTACAAATTTTACAAAATACATTTTTTTTAAATTAAAATTTGTTTGAGAAAGTAATAGAGTTGAAATTGCAGGCCGCTGGGTGTAACAAATAACAAATCGCCGAAAGTAAAAGTTCAACTTTTTGCTTTGTTAGTTTCTGTCGTTATTGTTGAACAGTAGCTAAAGAAATCCCATGAATAACACAGCACAACAAAATCGAACTTTTTTTTGTTACATAAAATATTGTAATGGTTGTTTACTAATTCGAGGTCACTGATCTTTAATCTACCGTTGGATTTATTCTATCCGCTCGAGTTTTTTACATAATTTCAGTCTTACCTTCATATTAATTTTGTTAACGTATGTCTCCTACAATTTTCTACATATTTAGTTTGAAATCGGCTTGCATATGTATATATTTATGTTTTTTATATACGTATATATATGTATACTTCTGCATAACAAACTCGGTCTGATGAAACGATATATGAGAGCGCTAAATAAAGGCTTTTAGACCCAGAAGTTCCTTAATTTGGGGTACGACCCTAATTTTAATAGTTCAATATCAGATATTGGAAAAAAAAACTGGGTCCATTTGTTTGCATTATTCAAAATGTCTTGGACAATAGAAAAGGAGATGATCCTTTTCTGCGTTGAATAGATGTTGTCTCACTTCCAACAAATTGGATGCAACATGAGCATCACTGTACACTACCTTAACAGTCAGAAGATGCGTTTCCGACCCTATTAAGTATATATATTCTTGACCAGCATCAACAGCCGAGTCGATCTAACCCCTGTTTGTTTCAATATATATATATGTATATGCAGATTATCTATTATCCACCCACAAAAAAAAGACCAAGTTTTGCATACTTTTGAGAGTGCGGCAAATATGAAATAAATGATGTGTCGGATTTCGACTATAACGTTCTTACACACTTGATAAGTTAGTTCATGTATCTTGTTATGTCCTTGCAGAGTATCTTTGTAAACCTAATGTGTTTTACGTAAGGCAACGACTTCAATTGTTACGAAAATGGAAAATTCCCTCTATAGAGAAGACCGCAATTAAAATTGTAAGTACATACTTTTACAAATTCGAATTTGTACACCACTCACAAAAAATGTGAATGTATATTATTTTTGTCATGAAGTTTGCAAAGCACAGAAGTGTGTCCGAACGTATAAAGTATATATATTCTTGATTAGCATAACAAGGGGAGAGTATATAGCTGTGTCCTTCCTTCTGCCCATCTGTCCGCCTGTCTGTTTAAGGACAAATATCTCAGAAGTTTTAAGATGTGAAATTGGAACCAGGCGCTTCTTATATCTATACGGTTGAGTTTTAATTTCATCCGGATCGGACCACCATATTAAATCTGTAAATTTACCGTTGTAATTGGGTATACACCTGATAATTAAATAATTAAGAAAAAGTGATCAGAAAACTCGTAATTCATAACTGAAACATGTGTCCATTAAACATTGGAGAAAACACTCATTCCTCATTCCGATAAGAAAGAGTTGACTGGGAAAATTAGAAGATTTTTAGTGTGCCCCCGAAGGCAAAAGAAATATTTTTTCTTCTGCGGGTGCATGAGTGTATGCGAATGATCTATGGTCTTCCTACAGTCGGTCTCCACCGACCTTAACCATAAGAGAGACACAATATCTACAAAGTAAGAAAGTTATTGTGAAAGTCCCGGTTTTACGATAATACAGTAAGCATTTATTTGATAATTTTCGAATAAAACTCCTAAGAGTATGCAATATTTATATAGTATTCGAAAAGTAAAGGGTATAATATTATTATCTGATCGTTATAAAATTTGACAGATAGATGAAGCGCTTGCACATATAGAAACCGAGTTTTAATGAAATATGTCAGATATACGTTTTCATCGAATTACGGTGGAACGATCCTAATCAAGGATATATATACACTTTACAGGTCCGCTTCCTATATTCTTCCTATATTTATAAATTATATATTTCTCTCTATAATTTGGCATTAAGAAAACATATAATATACAGTTTTAACTTGATTGTAGAGGAACACTTGTATACCCTCGATTAATCAATTCATTTCTTGCATGCACGTAATTGAAATGCTGAAATGGCAGTAAGAAAAGGGATGTGGTTAGTCGAAGTGAGGAGCATGTATAGTAAATAAGGTATACAAATTATGATGGTTCAGTTTTAAAACCCACCATCTTCTTTTAATCACTCAACAAGGTGGGACACCGATTAAGTATGATGGTGATGGGAAATTCTGAGTTCTCGCTGCGCCTTATGCGATACGTACCATGCAAAACTTGTCCAGTTAGCTGGTTTGCAGAAAGCACGGACAGTGCTTTACGATGTCCAGCAGCTGGTACGCCTTGACATCTTGACAACTGCTAAGCGCAAGATATTTGTGGACGCGCAATCATTGAAGCTGCCCCCAAATGATCGCAACGTTTGAATCCCGTGTCACGTATCCAGTGCGAATCCGCAAACCTGCTGCAGTACAGCTGGACAGTCTCCACGGCTTTAGCCTTGTGTTCGAGTATGTAGTCCATACTCATCAAGGCAACTTTGCTGATTTCACAGTGGGTGAGCTCTAGGAGATGCAAATCAGGTAGGGCTATAATCTTATTTTCTCCTGACTGAAGATTGAGATAGGAGGAAGACATCCTGTAGCTGACGGTACTTAAATATGTTTTCGAGGTAAAGAGACTGATTGTTGCCCTTCAGAAAACGCCGTTTGAGTGTGTGACAGTGTTCTAGTATTGCGGTGAGAGCCGTCTGAGCTACATCAGCATGAAGAATAGGCAGCTCCAGCTGTTAAAAATGCTGGATGAAGTAGACAAGGACATCGCAGAATAACTTTAATCGTCGAATAGTACGCAGTAACTTGGATGGGTTATGCATCGGTCATTGGGTCACATGAGTAGTACAGATTATGCTTGATCTTTCGGTTTGGCCTGCAGGTTGGCATGGTTGATATATTATAAGCCGGGGTGGGTTATGTCGCAATGCTGAACATTGTGCAGTACCTCTGCTCCGAAAGTCTACGAAGCTCCTTGTGCACCACCAGCTATTTTTAAATAGGTTCCGCAAAGCGCAAAGCCACAAAGCGTTCGAACGAAAGTAATGCTTTGAATTAAATTTTAAATACGACGCAACTATGAGCGTTTTCAAGTATGCATACAGTGCGTATGTGATGCACAATATTGAATACTCCTCCCTCATTTGACATTCATAGATACAAGCAGCGCAGTGCCCCAGCCGCACCCGTGGCTCGCTTTGCATTGCCATGCATGCCCAAAGATTCACACGCATTTGCCTCTGATTATTAGAAAGTGAGCGTGAACTTTCCCAGCGACTTGTATGGTTGGATATTGTAAGCCACGGCTATCATCATTATATAGTCCCTTCAACTGCACTCCACTATTGTGGAATTAGCATAATAATTGTGTCGACCGCTTATAATTACGAGCATTGCATTTTTTACTCGGCCCGCTCAGTGGTTCTTAATTTGCTTTAGCTTTTGAAGGTTGTGGGTTTTGTACATGTGTTTATGTTTGTAGGTTTGCTTTTAATTGTAGATCAAACGCACAGACAAACACAAATGCAGTCGTGCCAGTTGTTGTCTATAGGAGGTGCATCTATTACTTATTGTTCCGGAATGAACACTTAGTAGCATAACTTTTCTGCTTTTTAGCCAAAGCAAATCAGATTCGCCAAAACTAGCATGCCCTTCTTGTTTTTGTTTTTATACTCGTACTCTAGTAGAGTAAACGAGTATATTGTATTGGTGCAAATGTATGTAACAGGCAGAAGGAAGCGTCTAAGATCAGCATCAACATCCGAGTCCGTCTGTCCGTGCATCCGTCCGTATAAACACCCCACCCAAAAAAAAAAAAAAAATTGTTTGTTTGAAAAAATGCTGAGTACGAGTATATTATAGTCGGAATATCGACTATAGCGTTCTTACTTGTCTTTATTTTTACCATGTGCGGTGTACTTACGATTGCTAACTACCCCTTTGGACATTATGACATAGGTTCCAGAGCAGTGTTAGCCAGTGTAACCGTTTGCCCGGCCTTGGTGTTTTATGTATAAATACGGTTCGGTTGACCATAAGAATTCCCGGGAAGTATAAACCATTGTTTGTTATACCTTTATTCTGAGTGGGGCTTTGACTATTAGCGTTCCGCTCTTGAGCATCTGACGAAGCTTCTCTGCTGCCACTGCTTCAGCTGCCTGCTTATTCAGGTTACTATACTTTCGTATGGTGTCACGCATTGGGGGTCGCAGCTCTTGTTGTCGTTTGTTTCGCTTATAAAAATGGTTGGCTTTGTTTCAATTTTTGGTTTTTCACTTTTTTCAAGCCGTAGTAGTCTCCGCAACAGGGTTAATCTCTAACGCGTCAGACTATGTACAAGGGCAGTCTACATACCAAATTGGGTCTCTCTAGCACTTACGGACGGATGGACGCACAGACGGACATGGCTAGATCGGCTCGGCTGTTGATGCTGATTAAGAATATATATACTTTATGGGGCCTTAGACGCTTCCTTCTGCCTATTACATACTTTTGCACGAATACTATATACTCGTTCACTCTACTGGAGTAAAGATTGTTGCATACTATTGAGAGTGTGGTCAAATATGAAATAAATGTTGAGTACGAGTATCTTATAGTATCTTATAGAGTATCTCTATCTTATAGAGTATCTCTATCTTATAGAGTATCTTTGCGACTGTTGCGTTCTAGTTTTATTTTTGGCCGATGCTGCTGGTAGAGTTTTAAATTTACGCAGTAAATTTATAGAAATAAGTACGTGACAAAGTAACTCACGGGGCGTATAAGGAGTGGCAATGGTGGGAATATTAGACGTGGAGAGCTAAGCATCGAGCTTCGGGATACTTATGCCAGATCGAAGACTGAGTAATCTCATTTCTGTTGTTTCTCTCGGTTTTTTGTCTGGAACAGTTGACTCACAACAGCACCACGGCGCGTGGGATGATCATGACTTTCTATTGGTGGTCCCATTGGTTCTGGATAACCTGTTTTGGTGGTAAATAAAAACTGCCATTGCCTCGTGTATATTCCATCCCTAACTGAAAGTCCTTTTTTCAGCACATTTGTTTACGATTACAGATGTGGACACATATCCAATTAGTAATGGAGTGAGCTTAGAGGTAACCACGCAGCAGCTGAGAGGAAAGCATGACATTAGGATAATTGCTTTGCCTTTGTCCTTAAAGGGCCGACTAACCACAAAACTTTACCAGACTACGGCTAGTCAAATGTGGACGCAGACGGTTACACAGAGTAACATAATGATGGACCCCACGTTTATCCCAACGACCCCCTACGAGCAGGAGCAGAATGAGGAAAATGTAGCGGATATAGATGATGGGCCAGCAGCTCCCATTGCAACTCCAAATTATGTGGCGGATGAAGCGACTGCAGGGCGACATTATGTGGAAGCCAATGAATTTAAGCGATCTGCCGAATTTTCGATCAATGCCCAGCCTGATCCTGAACCCAAATTGGCTAACTATACGAATAGTAGCTGTAACACAAGGTGAGTCTGAGGGAGTATTAAGGGCCACATATCTGATAGTTCGTAGTAACTGAATTCACCATTTCAGTAAAATTTCCAACAGCAGCGACTCCAAACACATAGCGAACAATAGCACCCCCAGTTCAATAACAAACCCAACAACAGCCAAAGGCACATCTTCACTCACAACAATCACGACCAGTGCTGTAACGTTGATTATGTCCCGCAGCACTTTAGCTAGCAGTAGCGGCTCTGCAGCCACACCGTCTACGCCCAAAATCCAAACAGAGTGGCTGGATAAAGTGGATCTCGAAGTTCATAAGGCTCCATTCACTCTGGAAAACGCCAACAAAGAGGACGAACTGCTTCGTGCCGAAAGCGAGCATCGTTCGCGCAAATCGAAGGTCTTATCTGCCGAATATAAGCACATCAATCGGTACATCAACTTCTCTAGTGACACCAAGAGTTTGCTCACAAGATCCGCTTCGGCAGCGCCTAATATGGCCGGCTACGATTCAGATGACGGTAATATATCATCCGAGGCACTGGCAATTCAGGTGAATATAAATTCTTTCAGTTGGACCGGGTGTAAATATAAACAAGTAAAAAAGTTATAGTGGATATTCCGACTGTAAGATACTCGTACTCAGCATTTATTCAATATTCGACACACTCAAAAGAATGAAACAAATTTTTTTTTTTTGGGGGGTGGGGTGTTCTCATACAAAATGTTTTTTTTACGATTTTGTCTACAATTATTATCTGCTCTTAACAAAACTCAGCAAATCGGTAGATTATGTGCTTATATATATACAAAGATTAAAGTTTTGCGGTTTGCGGGGGCGGATGGGCGCGTGGCAAAATTGAAAAACAAACTTGATCTGACGCCCCACAAGGGGAGTCTACATACCAAATTGGGTCTCTCTAGCACTTACAGTCTCCGAGATCTAGGTGTTCATACGGAAGGACGGACAGACGGACATGGCTAGATCGACTCGGCTGTTGATGCTGATCAAGAATATATGTTCTTGATGGGGTCTTAGATGCTCATTTCTGCCTGTTACATACATTTGCACGAATACAATATAGTCGTTTATCCTACTAGAGTACGAGTATAATAATATGATATCATAAATATAATATCATATACGGTACTTAAAAAATGTGTCGTTTTTCTTATACAGCGTACATATTTCCTGGATGTGGGCGCTATATCGGCCATATGCTTCACCGTTTTCGGTGTCTGCTGCACAGTGGGTACCATCGGCATTGTGTTGTACAAGCGGCGGCATCTAAACAAGCCGCAGGCACTCAGCGAACCCGACTCCAGTGTGTACATCGATGATAGCACCATGCGTGTAAGTGTAAGGATTCGTAGCCCAATCGTAATATTGTATTTTACCCTGTATACATAAGCACTTATAAGAGCCGGCAAAAAACCAATCCAATGCACCCTACCATTAACCAGATTATGCAACATTTATTGTTTATACACATATACAGTCCCCTGATGACGATCTCCGAAAGAGATTGAAATATATTGGGAAATTAAAACAATTGTTTTTTATTTGCCAAACCCCAGAAATATATACGTATACTTAGGAAGACTGAGAATCTTATTCAGAATTAATGCTCTTACTTTTTATTCTCTAAGCATTTATATGCCATTCATAAAATGGGATATTAACTTTGTCTTTAAGTTTGCAAGAAAATTTTTTGCAATTTAGCATCAGAGAGAGCATCTGAGAGGTCCTACAAATTCTCACTACCAAGACTTATTAGATTTTAATAAATATGTAAACATATGAAACGGAACTACATACATATTTGTCTTTTTTTTTTTGCCTCTACAGGATAACTCGGATGAAATGTACAGCCTGGATAATGATTCGTTTCTTAACTCATTGGAAGCAATGACAATACAAAACTATTGGACGGATACGGTCAAGCATACGAAGCTTTAACTTCTGTTATTTGTTACACCTCCCCCCTCCACCACACACACACATACATTCATAATTAGGCAAGTCGATTGCGGTTTGTTACATGTAAGTAATGTAGATTGGGGTTCGTATGCCCACCTCTTGCTGTGGGTGAGAGGTGGCCAAAACTCCTCGTGAATTTGCTTATGTTAGGTTCTCGGTGCACCTCGGCGTGCCTGCTCCCGCCAATTTGCCTGGTTGTGTAGTGCGGGCGAGAGGATGTACTACCCAAATTAAGCAACTAGTTTAAGCCAAAAACTACCAAAATTATACTTAGTCTGTATTTTAATTTTAAAGTAAGCCACCTCTCTTCCTAGTTTTTAACAATCACCCTGTGCAGTACTGGCATTTGTAATTACGTAAGGTTTTCGCTCTCTTTGGGAAGGCATTAAAATTATGTTGAATGTTTTTGTTGACTCCGCGCCCCCCTCTCCCCTCCTTTCTCAATTACTTTACTATGTATTATGTATTATTATTGTATGTCTGACAATTAAATGCAATCATTCCTTCCATTTTAGCATATAGTGCAACTTGATTAGTAATTGTATTTAATTATAAATCAAACAATAATTAAAACTCACGACGAAATCGTATATAAAATCAAATACAAACTGTTTAACTTACGCTTAAGTCTTTCTCAATATTTGCTCGTTGAGAAATGTATTTTTTTTTTTGTAGCCAACAAAAATGCTGCAAATATTATTTGGATATTTATACCTTGTACCTAAGGTACAATTACATAAAGAGGTAAGGGTATATTATAATTTTGACAACATGTATACAAATCTAGATCTTGGAAACTATAAGAGATGGAGACTTCAAGTTTAGACTTTTATTTTCAATAAATATCGTTTTTGTCACGCCCACTTTTAGGGTGCCGCCTATACCAACCCACGGCTCACTTTAGTGATTTTATGTCCTAGTTTTTTTTTTTATTTAATTGGAATTCAACCAAATTTAGCGATTATGTGTCCTAGAGGCATCTACGTCAACTGAGCAAATTTGATCTTGGTCGGGCAGCTATATCGTCTAGCCATCCCCAATTTGGGAATGAACACAAAATGTTTGTTTTTCATCCAAATTGAAATTTGTTTGGTGTGTCTCTATTTTAAGAGGTCGCACGCCTGTTGACCAAATTTTAGTCAGATCAGGCAATTATATCATATAGCCTCCATAGAACCGATTTTCTGGAATAGTCACAAACAGTGTTTTTCATTCAAGCCACACCAAATTCGTCTGTGGTCCAAATTTTATTCAGATCGGGAAACTATATAGTTACATCATATACACCACCTATATCATATTGCCTCCAAACTTATCATCTAGGTGACTAGTCCTTACTTTAAACAGAAGTAGTAGCCGCATCTATACATTCACTTGCAGAAATACAGCGACAAGAAAAAGAAGATTTCAAAACGTATTAAATCCTTTCTTTTTTTAAGTTGTCTCATTACCTGTTCATGCGGGATAAATGTCAAAATTGCTTTGGCCGTCAACTTCTTCAGAAGCTAGGAAATGTTTGGAGAATTCATTTAATAACTTTAAGGGTCTAGCTAAGCTGAAGGAGAGCAACAAGTGCCAACGCCAGCACAACCGTTAATTTAAGATTTCCATAAGCAACAGGAACTCATAATAAAAAAGAAAAAATATATATATATATACATATATCGATACATCAATGAAACAAAAACATCGATAGAGCGGCATATATCGATACAATGGTAAAAGAGTTGGTTCTGGGGCCAAGCTACATTATGGTATTTTAACTTTAGTATTTTTCTTATTTTGCTTGTGCAATTCGTACAACATGTACTCACTCACCGCATACGGTCACATTGTGTTGTTTTTATTTTAAACAAAAGGAACATTACCATTTAATTTTCGTAATTTTCGGCTTCACAAGTCCAACCAAAAAGTATAAAAGATTACTTGTTTCTGTATGAAACGCGCGTCTTGGTGTTTAAAGAAAGGTAAGTTAGAGCGGCTTTATTCCCGCTCTCGCCACCACGACGCCATTATCACATCAGCATCGGCCGACATGCCTTTTTACTGATTCCAATCAAAATCCCTTTGGTTGTGTATGTTCCGTTAAGATATAACGCCAACACCTCTTGCATCTTCTTTCTATGCACCAGCGACGAAGCGACAACGCGTTTTGTCGCAAGCAGCGCTAGCAAAACCTACCAAATGTCCTACTTTGGCGTCCACATTCCGTCATCGTCATCTAAGGCTGGCTTTGAAGGTACAACGGCGCAATGTGCGGGTTCCATAGCGGCTGTAAACATCAAACCATCCTCCGAATGGGATACAGCTAGGGACAGTGGCAGTGAAAGTGTCACAGCAAGCGATTCAAATGCTGTGTCAAACAAATATGAGGATCCCGATTATCCACGTAAGTCAGGCATTATATGCACATGCATAGAAACAGATGTGCATATGTTCATACATACAGATGTATACGCAACACCATATACATGCGATTTCGTGCCGTAATGTAAGCAAAGCGCGCGTTCAAAGCCCCTGAAACTACGTAGTTCAGTTGTTGCGCATCGATGGTTGTTGTTAGGTTGTGTTGTTTTTAAGAGATGATTTGCAAGAGCAAACGGTATAGCAAACGCAACAATTCTTTGATTCTCACTCACAAATATTCTTTGAGGTTGCGCAGGCGGTTAGTGGTGCTAATGAAAGTGGAAATTTGGCTAAGCATGAATGTTAGTTGTCGGGCGATCCTTGTGTTGCTCAATTATGGGCTTCATAGATAAACTACAATATTAGATCGTCAACTAGGAGAGGAATTGCTTAAATGTTAAATAACAGCGAATGTTAGACTTTGTGGGCACCTTTCCGTCTCTTCGCACTTATTGAAAGACCAATGGTTCTATCTCATATAAGCATTTTAAGAGAGGCAAAGTGCTCACGGAATGTCGAAGAGCATTTGAATAAGAAGTAGAGTTGACGGTCTATCAGTTTGTCTATGTGAGCTTGGGCCGCAAATTGAGAGTGAATAAAAAGCAACTACGTGACGTCACATGCTTTTTTATGCGCTGTGTTTAGCAAAAGATAAAAAAAACAGGCAACATAATATTTACTTCGATTATGGTTTTATTATTACTCGTTTTCCTAGACTAAAGGCGTATTCGTGCAAATGTATGTAACAATCCAAAGGAAGCGTTTCCGACCGTCTAAGATCCAGCCTTGAGCGTCCGTATGAACGAATATAACTGGGAGACTATAAAACCTAGTCACCAAATATGGAATGCAGACTCTACTAGAATATACGCAGAATAAGTTTGTTCTACAATTTTAATACGCCCCCATCTGTCACGTAAATCTACGAAAACGTATATCTGCAAAAATTTTTGACACATTTAGGTACTGATCTGTTAAATTTTAATATTGATTTCAACACAAAATCGCAAACGCACTACACCATTAATTATTAAATTAATTAAAAGGGAGTAAAAGAGTACTCTGAAAAGTAAACGGACATACATACGTACGAACACACCCATAGACAGACAGACAACGCGAATGTTGATGCTTCCTTACGAATTTTGCATACATTTACACAAATACAATACAATATGCGAAAAAAATCAATTGGCATCTAAAAACATCACACAAGTAGGACCAGTATATCATATAGCCCCCATAGAAGGGCACAAAATGTTTTTATTTCAGCCAAATCGAACCAAATTTGTTTTGTGTCTGTTTTAGAAGGCCCTAAGTCCGTTGACCGAAGTTCATCAAGAGCGGTCTACTATATTATGTACAGGGTATTTTACTATCGAGCAAGCTTGACTGTAGCGTTCTCACTTGTTTTTTTACTCGAAACGAGCATATTGTATTCGTTCAAATGTAAGGCAAAAGGAAGCGTCTAAGACCCCATAAACTATATATATTCTTGATCAGCATCAACAGCCGAGTCGATCTAGACATGTCCGTCTGTATGAACACCTAGATCTCGGGAACTATAAGAGCTACCAGATTTGGTATGTAGACTCTGTTAGTGTTTCGTCAGTTTGTTTTTAAAATTTTCCACACAGCCTCCCATCTTCGTAAATCGATAAAACTTTTTACACATTTATTTGAAACTCGGCACATAATCTACTGATTTGTCAAAATTCATAACAATCGGATAATAATAACAAAAGTATTGCATACTTTTGAGCGTATCGAATATTAAATAAATACTGAGTACCAATAATTTATACTCGTATTCTAGTAGAGTAAACGAGTATATTGATTATAACGAGTATATATATTTTTGATCAGCATCAACAGCCGAGTCGATGTAGACATGCGCCACTTGGGGCCCGCTCCCCCGCAAATCGATAAAAACCTTATATCTCCCACAAATAACGCATTTAGTTGAAATTCGATTTATATATGCATAAGCCCATAATCTACCAAATCGCCAAAATTCTTTAACATCGGATAACAATTGATACAAAAAAATACATTTGGTATGAGGGCACCCAAAGAATTAAATATTCACGATCGAAGCCAACGGCATCTGTTGTTTTGAAATTGCGTATTTTTTCGTGTCGAACATGCACAAGAAGGCGGAGTTCTTGTGTACGTATTTGCCGATATTGGAAAATCTTTCTTCAAGGGTATGTAAGCTTTGAGCACCTCACCTGACCTTCCTTCCTTTCTTGTTTTTGTTAATTTTGTTATTGTTTTCGAATACGACAACTAGTTATAGCTTCATAACGAACACTTCAACCTCACTCTCAACTATCTCTTTGCCCTATTCCTGTTCCTCTATATTTCTGTCTCGGTCTTGCCCGTAACAGCACTCTTTTTTTGGGATTCGCTGCGGTTTATTTATATTATGTTTGCCTACGCATATATATAGTAAGACGCAATAGGGGCACATAGCAAAAGTGACTAACGAGAGATCTGACAAATATTTATGTTTCCACATACTGTACATACGTGCACACGTAATGCTTATGTACGCATATAAAGCCGATAGTAACTTAGCAGATCTAAAGTCCGTTTGCGATGAGTCAGACAAATATTGTTGCAAGACAATGTTATTAGAAATAAATAAAAAAAAATTACCATTTTGCGGCACGCACCGATATCAAAAACGCTTTTTTTTTTAAATTTAAGTGAACGCATATTTAGATGCCTGTTTCGTTTTCGTGGATTATGTAGCATTGGTACTGTGGGTGTAAAATGTGTGTGTATAGCTCATATGTACGCATTCTGCTTGGCAAGTGATGCCTCCTTTTCCCAGTACAAGAGTGGTTTAATAAGTCAGTGACTATTTCAATTTACAGTGCAATAACAATACTAACAGTAAGTAGACTACTGTCAGCAAGTTGCTTCGTTTAGTAGTATAGGTTTCACAGCCATCTGGTAAACATTTCTCTGATTTCTGAGATCGAGGGGTTGATCAAGAATATATATATTTTATACAGTCGGAAGCGCCTCCTTGTATGCGTTGCAAACTTCCTGCCAATTTATTATACCATTTTGTGAATGGTATAAAAATGGTTTATTAAGTTCAGATAACAGGAGGCAACGTTGTGAAAACGCTTTTTTATCCAAATATATAAATGTGTTTTATTCAAAAAGCCACCGACTTATGACACCACCCTCGTTGAAAAGCCTTAAAAATGTATAAAAACAATGATCACTTAAAGGTACATTCAAAATGCTTTGATTTTCGGACATTCAGGCACTGAGAGGCTGTTAAATGGGGCATAAAACACACATCCTGTAAGCATTTATATGCGTACAAGTAACTTGCTGTTGGTTGCCAAAAACTGCGTCATAACCGCAACAACACACCCAAACACTCAACTCAACTTTGTTTTGTTTGGCACATTTGTTGTGTGTTTATCTCCTACATCTCCCTCTGTGACTGTGGCAATCGTCGCCGTCACAGGTGGCGTGATCGATAGACTCACACTATTTAGTAAACTCTTCCGTATCGCTCTCTCAACCAATTTCTTTTTTTAGCGGATTCCCCGCTGTGGCTAATTTTTACAGAAAAGTCAAAGGCTTTGGATGTGCTTCGGCACTATAAGGAGGCGCGTCTGCGCGAATTTCCGAATCGGGAGTTGGCCGAAAGCTATGTCCAGTTTGGTTTTGAGAGTATGGAGTCGCTAAAGCGTTACGGCAAATCCAAGCAAGCGACCAGTAAGTTAAACACTTGTTCAAAAACATAAGTTCTTATAATCGTCCATTAATATTCTAGAGCCTGGGGTCATCTCTTCATCGCTGAAGCCCTTATCTGGTGCTTCAACAGATAGCGGTTCTCAATACTCTTCATCACCTACCAGTGGCAGTAGCTTACAGCTCGCCTCGCTATGCTCATCTATGACAAATTTGATTGTGAGCGCAACCAGTACCAGCGGTGTAGTCGCCAATGGTTCAGTCAGCATTACCTTAAGGGAACGTGACCGGGACAGAGATCGTGACAAGGATCGAGATGCGGAGCGCCCACCGTTTCGCGCACCGAGTAAGCAGGAATTGGTGGAATTCCGTAAGCAGATCGAGGCCGGCAACTATGAGCGGGTAAAGCGCATCGTCTGGGATAACCCGCGTTTTTTAATCAGCAACGGTGACACACCAACCAGTCTTAAGGAGGGCTATCGCTACAATGCCATGCACATTTGCGCCCAGGGCAATCAGGCCCACATCGCAGAGCTAATTCTCAAGATCATATCTGATCGTGACTTCACACAATTGTATGCCGGTAAGAAAGGCAGCGGAGAAATGTGCGCTGCTCTCAATGACAATCTGCTCGACTACTACCTCAACATGCCCGACAAAGGGCGCGGCGAGACGCCGCTACATTTTGCTGTGAAAAACGGTCATGTTTCAGTCGTCCAGGTGCTCACCTCTTATCCACAATGCAAATCGCTGAAAAACAACGAGGGAATGCAGCCCAAAGATGTGAGAAGCAATAATAAAAGAATTGCCAATAGTAGAAAAATGTATCGCATGCTAATGGAAACGTTTTCTTCTCTTTCGTATAGATAATTTGTCAGCGTGCACCGAACGCTAGCCCTGAGGTTATAAGGAAACTGGAACTGCTTTTGGCCGATCCACACTATGTACCCGTGCTGCGCGCCGTGAACAATGAGCTGCCCCCACAGGTGGGCCAACCCTTTACGCCCAACCATCCACCTGTAAGTAAAATCTGGAGTATAAATAGATCAGCTATCAGTCTGAATTCTACCCTCACTCCTGCTTCCAGTTGCTGCAGCATCGTAGCGATGATTGCGATCGCCTTGCTGTGGATCTCACCATTAGCGCCTTGGCTGGGCCAATGCCACGAGAACAGGCCGAGCATTTTTATCGGCGCTGGAAGACGCCACCTCGGCTTGGCAGTAATATAATGTCCCCGCTGGTGAACAGCTCAGCCTACATTTCTCCCATGAAGAAGATGCCCAGCAGCGGCAAAACCATTTTCAACAAATCCAGCGCGGGCCAAATATCGCCATCTTCAATGTGTGCTGGCAGGCGTGTACTTTTTAGTCCATTGGCTCTACCACCGCCTTCGCCCCTCAGTGAGCAAAATGGCAACCACAAACAGTTGCAGCAAAAAGAGCATTTCGAGGAGCTCCAGCTGCAGCAACCGGCGGCTGCTCAAATGTTAACCAATGGGCTTGGCGATTTGGAGTCAATTGAGAATAACAACAACAACTGTCCCAAGAACGTGAAAACACGTAATCTATTAGATATGCCCTCGACACCCATTCGGCAAATGAGACCGGAAATGTTTGAGGTCTATCGCAGCAGAAAGTTGTCGCCATTTGTAGTCGATGAGAGTCCAGCAGGTCGCAGCTTACACTCCATTTCGGCGTTGAGCAACTCCATGGTGGACACGTCTATGGATTATAGCCTCAACGTTTCCATGTCGGTGTCCATGCTAAACGAAAGTTTCCGGGAGCGTCACATAAAAAATTCAGACATTGAAAAGGGTCTGGAAGTGGTAGGCAGACACCTGGCCCGCCAGGAGGAACTGGAATGGCGCGAATATTGGGATTTTCTCGACTCTTTCATAGACATTGCCACTGCGGATGGCTTGTTTCGACTTGAAAATTATCTAGCGGGCAAGGCCGAGCAGCTGGCCCAGGAGGCAAAAAACGAGAAGTTCACGGCGGCAGCTTGGAATTTGAACAGCAATTTGAACTACACCCAGCAAATACATCAGTACCTAGAGCTGGGGAATCAGCGGAGTACCAAACCGTCAGCTACGTCGGAATCTGGAATAAGAACATCATCTGACGAAGCTGTTGTGTCTAGTGTGGGAGCCATGATGACGCCGTATACGTGCGTTGAGAAGTCACTGCAAGTTTTCGCCAAGCGCATCACCAAGACCTTTATTAACAACATTGCCAATGTGGTGTCTATTAATGACACCTTGCTATCAGAGCTGAAAAGACTGAAATCCTTGATTGTGAGCTTTAAGGAAGATGCGCGTTTTACTAGCGTCAACTTTTGTCGCGTCCACTCGCGAATTGCGCACCTGGTGGCTAGCTACATAGCACATTCCCAAGAGGTTAGCGTTGCTGTACGACTGCAATTACTACAAATGCTGCGCAAACTGCTCCAGGCGCATGGAGAGCGGCGTGAACATATTCACTGTGTTTGCTCTAGCATGCTGCAGATGCTCGAACAATCGGCCGATGCTGTCCATTTGCCAGACGCGTTAAAAACTGAAGAGCTTTGCTCGGTTGCCTGGGAGTCTGAGCCCGCCTGTACCTGCCTATGGGATGCGAATCTCAGTCGCAAGACAAGTCGTCGCAAACGCTCCGAATCCCTACGTGCCAATCACGAGGCTAGTGCGATAGCGGTAACGCCCACTCTGGCTACAGCTGCTCTAAAACTAAATTCTTCTCTGGCCGATGTAGCCGTTGTGACTCCCGTTACGATTCATCTCAGCGCTGGCAATGCGACAATGCCCGCATTCATCTCTAAGACAGCCTGGCGCAGCAATAACAGTGATTCGGACGACGACGACGGCGACGACAACGACAACAATAGCGACGAGGATGATGATGCCTTCTTTGTGAGCACATACATGTAAAGCTGAGTGATTCCATTTTTATGAATTTTGTATGTATATTTCCAGTTTGATTGCGCGACCAGGGGTCAATGTAGCGATGATGATGACGAAGACCAGAACGAAGCCGATGAACTATTTCTAACGCCACCGGAGAGCTTGTCGCCGCGTCTGTCACTGTCTATTGATCTTGAAACGTGTTATGAGCTCTTCATCTTTGGGTGAGTGTTCTCAGCATACAGTTAATTACTATCATTATCTGAGCTACTTGCGTTTGCAGAAAGGAGCCAACCAAACGTGATCTAGATGTTCTTAATGCCATATATCATATGGAAATTGACAAAGCGTCACTGCCACACGTGCATGCCTGGAAGGAAGCTATTGAGGCCTTCTCCACGGATGAAATGGATATGTAAGTGAAAACTAAATGCGGTACTAAATGGTACTCAAAAATTGTGCGTCAATTTACTCGATCAATCTTGTTTAGGTTCCCTTCGCCTAAAAACGTTCAGAAAACGCGCCGAGCCATGGTTGCTACTGGCACACCAAAGACGGCAGTTGCTGCCTCTGTGGATGGTGTGCTGCCCACGAAGGTGCATGTGCATCCGAAGCGTTTGTTTTCGACTCCAAAACTGACAGCTGCCATAGTGCCACTAGGTGTGCCTGCTGCCACCGTTTCATTCCAAACTCCGCTTAACAAGATGCGAGGCTTGTTCAGCAGGTACCGCGATCCACACCCCGAATCCAGCCTAGCATTGTCAATGGACAATGGCTCCTCATCATCATCTCTCGAGATGGACGAAAGCGACTGAACAGCATCCTTCTCTCATGATTTACAATCACATTTTATACGTCTCTAACTAAGACTAACCCAAGTCACCGCGCGCTTTATGAGATACATAAAAAAGAAAGTGGAAAACGCAGCAAAAGGAACCAAATTTGGAAATTATTCTAAAGCATCTATAGAAAGATGCAAAAAGAGGAACTACATTTGCAATGATTCTCAAGCATCTACAGCAGTTACTTGTTTTTAAAATATTTCTTATTTCGCTTATTTTGTCATCAATTATGTAATTATCTATAAAGAAATTCTTGAACTTTTAAAGAAATGATTAAATTATCAGTTTTATTTTTATTAAATATAACAAGTAAGAACGCTATAGTCGAAATTTCGTCTATAAGATACTCGTATACTTTATTTCATATTTTCCAAATAGAACTCGTAAAAGTTGACAACAGTTTTTTGCAGTAATTGGCGCTTTTGTGTATTATGCGACCGAACGTAATCTGCGTGTAAAGTAGGGGAGTCTATATGCCAAAATTGGCAATTAGCTCTTATAGTCTGCGAGAACTAGGTGGTTATATGAACTAACCGACGGGCATGGCTAGATCGACTCGGGTGTTGATGCTGATTTTTTGTGCCTGTTACATTTATTTACACGAGTACCATATTCGTACTCTACTCTACAAGTACGCCAAGCTTTTCTATTTAATACATATTTGCATAGTACACTGTTCTTGCCACTGTCAGTTGTTAGTTGCTGTTGCTCTTGTTAAATTTAACAGCGCGCTCTCCTTTCCTCTCAACACACACACAAAAGTTAAGTTATTAAGCCGCCAAAATATCGCTCGCGCAAGCGCAATGCTAATAGTTTTTATCTCCGGGCCTACGTTTTAGGATCGATTTCGCGCATGTTTAAAATGTTGATTGTGTTTGCTGCTGCTGCTGCCGGCAATGCTGATCATTGGGAGTTAATTAAAGTTAAAGATAAAAATTGCAGTGAATTTTTGTTTTGTTTTTTGTGTTTACATTTTAATGTCAACATGTATGAGTAGAGAGCAAATGCATTGACAGCTGTTTGGATTTAAATCAAGCATGTTTTGCTGTATCGCAAATTCGAAAGCGGAAAGGTGGTAAGGTAAGCGAATCGAACAAGCTCCATCAAATTATTGACAACTATTATTTATAAATTATGGTAATGACGAATTGTTAGAATCTTGATTCTAGTAGCTGATTTATATTAACAAAACTATGATTATACTCGTACTCTAGAGGAGTAAACGAGCATATTGTTTTCGTGGAAATGTGTGTAACAGGCAGAAAGAATCGTTTCAGACCCTATAAAGTATATATATCAGCATTACAAACCGAGTCAATCCCGCCATCTTCGTTTGTCCGCCCTGATGTATAAAAATGTAGATCTCGCAGAGCAGGTTCCTCTAGTATATAGGCAGATCAAGTTTGTAATAAAATTGTGCCACGAACCTTCTCGCCACCGCAAATCGGTGGTATATATATATATATATACACTATCTACCGATCTGCCAATTTCCTGCAATTTTCATAATGTTCGGATAATATTTCTTATGGTCTGTATCTCGACTATAGCATTCTTGCACAAGGAGTGCAAACGTTTCTATCTCCTGAAATTGGTGTGGTGTGTGTGACAATGGAGAAGAGGGGTAATATAAGCAAAAGCATTTTGTATGAGAGCACCCCACCCCCCAACAAAAAATCAAAAAGTGTTGCATACTTGTACGTGTTGAATATTAAATAAATGCTGAGTACGAATATCTTATAGTCGGAGTATCGACTATAGATATATATGTATTCTTTTTTCTAATTTTCCTTGAATTTTGAAGTCAGAAAATCTTTAAAGCGTAAAGCTTTTAGAAATCGGTGGTGGTCAAAACTGCAAGGTCGCATCTGAAAAAATGCAATATTGTTATATTGCAGCCTTCTTTCCATATATTTTAGTCATTTATACCTTAAAAACCAAAACATCGATCTAACCCTACTGTTTTCCCAAATATCAGAATGGTGCGAATACTCCGGAGCCCAGTTATCAACAACAAAATGTAAACACCTACATATCTGTCGCAAACACAGTTGCTCTTGCAAAGTCCGTACTGGCAACCTCCAGCTAACAAACGTTAACAGCATAAAACTCTTTGGTATCATATTTAACAACAGATACAAATCACGTAAAATCCTTAAGAAGTTCGCTAGACAAAAAACTTAACATTATAAAATGCCATTCCAACTCCAAATTCAACTGCCACACATCTTCCTTAATCAACGTCTCCAATGCCATAATAATATCAAAAATCGATTACTGCCTCCCCATGTTTGGATCAGCACCCCAGAGTACCACCCGACCCCTCAATTCAATTATCAATTCCACAATAAGGCTAGCACTCGGTGCTTTCAGAACTACTCCAGTCAATAACATGTTATATGAGACACAAATACCTCCTATACACATACGAAACCAAATCGCAACTGCTAAACTCAGCAAATCAATAATAAATTCACACAACTCACCTATCTTAAACATAATTAAAAACTACAAAACTCGATAGAAATTTAAATTACGAAACAACAATAGATAGAATCATCCGCACTGTAAGAAACCTCGGTATTCCGCACACACTTTATCTCCGAAACCCCACAAATGGCACCTACACAGAATTTCAATCCACTCCTCCCTCAGAGAGTACCCAAAAAAATCCTCAACCAAACCTCTCACATACAGAAAATTGTTTCAAGAAATCCTTGACAAGAACAAAAAATATAAAACCATCTTAACAGATGGCTCACAAATAAACAACATTACAGCATATGCAATAACCAACGCACACAATATAATTAAAACAGGCCTAATACCCTTCTTCTGAACAGTTTTTTTCAGCTGAAGCCATTGAAATTACAGAAGCCTTCAATATTTTCAAAAACAAACCCAGCAAATACGCAATATATACTGACTCCCTTTCAACTATAGACGCTATAAAAATTACCAGCAACTCCGACTACTACCCATCCATCATCCGAAACACCCTCACCAAACACCACCCAAAATTCAAAATCATTTGGATTCCCGGCCATGTAGGCATCCGGGGTAATGAATTAGCTGACAGCGCCGCAAACAATGCAACCAAGTCCCCACTCATCCTTACCCCAAATTACAACTTCCAAGACAAAAAAAATATCTAAAAAACACTCTCAGTACAGAAACAAAAAAATACTCTGCACAACACATCCGATTGGTATCAATCTATTCATCTAAATATGACCAACACCTCAAACTTAGATCATAATAACAAAATGTCAAGATACGACCAAATTAAAATTACAAGGCTCAGACTTGGCCATACCAACCTGACATACCAACACTACCTCAACCTGTCATCAGATAACACATGTCCATTCTGCAGAAGCGCAATAGAATCTATTGCCCATATCCTAAAAAAATGTCCATCTCTCAAAACTTCCAAATGTTTAAAAATAAAGGCTCCATACAATTGTTATCTCAACCCACACCAAAAAATGCTACAATTATTTTAAAGTTCCTTAGACAAACAAATATTATAAATAAAATCTAGACATAACAAAGAGTCGAAGGCTTCAGCAGCCAGTACTCTAAAATTAAGTTAATAGTTGTAAATTTAATATTATAAGTTAACTGTATATAGATAAATAAATAATACCTTCAACGAAGCAGAATTAACGCAGCTATGCAAAAAAAAATCGAAAAATACAAAAAAAACACGATTTTCTTAATTCAATATTATATAGCCGCGAAACTAATCATTTAAATGTAAAAGTGTGTATAGGTGATTAATAAATATTTTAATTAATTTTTAAAGCGCCTTGAAGATTTTGAAAATAAACTGCGGCCTTTTCGAGTTGTGAGCAAAACTGCAAGGTCACCTCTAAAAAATAAATAAAAAATACCAGATTTCAAAATTTCTTTAGACAGGTCTCATCTCATCAAATACAGAGAAAAAGACTAATTTTCTTGCCTAGTGTTATCAAAGTACCGGGTAACTTACAGCCGGAATTTCGACTATAGCGTTCTTACTTATTATATGCATTACATGTGAATTGTATGTAAAAAGTTGATTTCAAATTCTAATTAACATATTGCATGCATTATGTATTTTCTATAACTTGTACACCAAAAGAATGGTTCACAGAAGATGGAACCTAAATCGAATGTTATTAGCGCCACAAATAGTTTAAAATCAAATCGTGAAGGAAAAGTAGAATGAAGACACGGAATTTATATGCGTATTGAGCTAAATGCAAAGCTAGAAGGAAGAATGCACGCTGGCGAGCACAGCGAAAGTTTTTGTTAACTTTGGAGAATAGAAGAGAAACGACACAAAGAAGACAAGGAGATAGCGCGAAAACGAAGAGAGGAAGAAATGCATAGCTTCTCTAGCTGGATGAGGAAATGCATAAGCTAGATAATGGGTGCGAACAGGGAACGCAGCCACCAAAGCCAACAAGTAAGCGACGTTTGGCGACAGATAATAAGGATGAGTTGATGAGCCTAAGCCTGCGTTCCGAAATCAAAGATAACGGCTCATCAACGTCGTCATAAAAACGTGACATACATTTTATTGCTATGGCGATGGGGAGAAGGCGCGGTGCAGAATGGCGACGTTTCGTGTCCAACACATAAAGGTCACCGAAAAGGCAAGGCATTGGTAGCTGCCAATGAACTACAACAACAACTTCAGCGCCGTACAAAACTTATTCAGTGCTGTTTAATGGAAAGGGGGAAGGGGTACACACAGATAGAAGCAGCAGCAATACAGTCAAAAAATAAAATAGGCAAAAATATTTCTAAAATTATAAAAATTTAGTATTTTGAAATTTGTTCTCAAATTTATTTTTATAAATTTAAATTTAAAAAAAACGCTATAAAATAACGCAAACCGCTCCCAAGTCTTCACACATATTTGATGACTCAGAACAAATTGGCGGAGCTTGGTTGGAAATTTTTGATGCATCCATCGTATAGCCCGGACCCTGCACCCACTGACTACCATTTGTTTCAGTCTCTGCACAACTCTCTTGTGGTAAAAAATTGGCCGATGGAAGAGCCGCTGAAAATCACTTGGACGAGTTTTTTGCTGATAAATCACATAAAGTCTACACCGATGGAATTACGAAGGTACCCGGATAATGCCCAAGGTCATACATACATGACCAATATGTACGCAATTGAAATTGATTTTGAATAAAGAACATTTTTGTTCGAAAATGTAGCCAAACACCGATGAAACTTTTCGATATGACCTATTATTTACAATGTGAATGGTATACTCGTATAAGGTTTGGTAAGCCGAAGCTAGGCTTATTTTCTTGTTTTTTTTTGCCTTTGACCATTGCTGCTGAAATTTGTTGCTGGTAGGTTTTTGATTTGGTTTGAGCAGCCAAAGTGGCGCCACGAAGAAACTAAAAATATCTAGAATACAAAACAAAACACACATTTAAATGTTAGGCAGGCAACAAAGTGTCCAAAACTTGTATGCGGCAAAAAAAAAGGAAAGTCGTCATCCCATAATTGTGCTAAAATCAATATCACATCAAAATCAAATATTTTGTTTCCACCCTGGCCAAGTTCCAGTTTTATCCAGATCAGACCACATATAACCATATAACTGACTTTTTAAAATGAACACTTAGAAGCTAAACTTCTTTGTTTTCTATCCAAATCAAATTAAATTCGGTTCGCATCTATTCGAGAAGCCCTCACACCCGCTGACCAATCTTATTTTTGAGATCGGGCCACTAAATTATATAGCTACCATATAACCGATTTTTTTCAGAATGAACTTACAATGAGCATGACCATATAAAGTATATATATATATATATATATATATATATATATATATATATATACCTAATAAAGTTTTAAATTCTTTGTGGAGTGTTGAAAGAATAGAATTTCAAAAAATGTTATATGTTATATATATATATAAGTAATGATTTGTATGTTGCGTAGTTATGATATTAAACTATGTAAGTGAATATTGAGCATTTAATGTCGTCAGGACAGAACATTAGGCGTCTCTGCCTTTCGACGAACCACTAAAGACTAAACTTAAACTTCCTAAAGATAAGCTCTCCGCTGTCGGCAACGACGCCCGTCGCTACCCCGCAAAAGTGCAATCGGCATCTCTCGGAAGACGAAACTGCTTATTTTACGATAATGCAGAGTTCGCCCCAACCAGTGACTTATTTCGTTAACTCTTGTTAACTTATATATTTCCTTGATCAGCATGACGAGGGAATTCGATATAGCTATGGCGTACTCACCATTTATTTAATATTTGTCGCACGCTCAAAATTGGAATTCCTTTCTTGTTTTTTTTTTAACAAGACTTTTCTTTAACACCTAAATCTTGGAGACTATAAAATCTAGAATCACCAAATTTGGTATGTAGACTCCAATAATGTGGTGCCAGATCACGTTTGTTTTAAGATATTGCCACGCCCCCTCCCGTCCCCAATGAAAACACATATATCCTACAATTTTTGACAAATTTAGTAAATATTCAATTTGTATATGTATAAGCAGATTATCTACCGATTGCCAATTTTCAATACCATCGAATAATAATTGTATATTAAATTGCAAAAGAACTATTGGATGAAAATCTCCCCCACCCAAAGAAAAAAAAAGCAAAAAGCGTTGCATACTTTTGGAAGAGTGTCAAATATGAAGTAAATGGTGAGTACGAGTATTTTATAGTCCGAATATCGATTATACCGTTCTTACTTGTTTTCTTCAGAAACTTCTTTCCAAAATGCACTTCCAGGTTCCTTAACTACATATATTTGCTCCATTTGTTGTTTTGAGTCTTGTTCAAAAATTCACAAAATCAGTTTTTTTAATTCAGTGAGAAAGTCGCCAAGTTATTGTTGCCCAATTTTGCTTTCTGTTTTGTGGGCTGATTTGCCACCTCCAGCTTTATTTTTCGATGTAGCGAAAGAGCGAGCCATGAGATATATATGTACAAGGTGAATGATTTGCTTTCCTTTCCCATTTTTGTTGTACATTAAAATGTTGTTACCAACTCATATTTCAAAAGGCACAAATATATTTGTTAGGTTCTGATAAGTTTACATTAAGTTGCAACTACAAGACTTCAGCTGTACATGACATCAACAACCTATGCTGATTTTATATAAATGGGCGTTTCGTTGGGTATATAATTAATTGCTGCTATTGTATTAAAGGTCATATGTCGTATGTAAATAAGTCATTAGGTGATAGAACAATAACTATGAAATTGGCGAAGCTCCGCTTAGATTTCCTTCCTTCGCCACCCCCACCTCTCTTCCCATGCAATTCTCGGGTTTCACGTTGGTATTGTCGCCTTGTGGCCGAATAATGGAACATTTTTTGTGGCTGGTAGATTTATGGCGCAACGCCGCGTCACGGACGGACTCCGTTTACTTTGTAGCAGAAGCATATTTTTTGGAGCAAAGCATTTTATTTCCATTACGCGTACGCCACGCATGTTTGTGGTAAAGCAAATACATGCATGCGACTAATTAAAGCTCGAGCTGCATAATTAGCACGAGGCAGAAACGCAAGCAAAATGGATGAGAAAGTAACCAAGTTAATAATAATTAGCAAAAACAAATGAAAAAAAAGAAGGCTTTATACCATTCACATTGTAAATATATAGCCGATCTAGATCAAATCTGGTCGGCGGACGCTGGGCTACTGTAGATACAAGACGAATTTGTTTTAATTTGGATGAAAAACAGAAAAGTTATGCACCTAACTGTTCATTCCGGAACAATCGACTATAGTTATATGATCTGGCCGAAGCTCAAATTTAACCAGCGTGCAGACAAAAGAATCATCCGGTGAAAATTTCAGCCTTGTAGCTCTTAAGTACTGTAAGCTCTCGGGGTTGATTGCCATGACGGTTTGAAAATTTTGAAAACAAACTTGATATGGCGGCAGAGTCGGCTAGTCTGCATACAAGATTTATACCAAATTGCATACCTCTTATAGTCTCCGGGATCTAGGTATTCATACGGACGGACAGACGCACATTTTACTCTACTAGAGAACGAGTATAATAAGATATCCTTTGCACGTGATCATTTCGCCACACATATTAGACGAGAACCACATTTCAGACACACACAATATCTACTTTTGACATACAAACAAATAACTGAACTCCTCAGTCTTCTTGGATAGGCTTTGAGCGTTTATGTGGCAAATATTAAGTATAAAATGTTGCTTACAAACTCTGTCTGCCTACCAATCCCTAGATAAAGAGAACTTATCAATAATTACTTAGCTAGTATTTTGGTGTCGAAAGCTTTCTGTTAGGCCTTCTGAGAGTCGAAACCAAGCTGCAATTGTTACCCTCGATGTAGAGCACACCGTGTACGCGAAGATCGGCAGCTATATCGTCGAAACACTGTGCCACTAGTTTTGTATCCAAGTTGCGTCTCCAAATTCGTATGAAGTGCCTGCACCTCACTCGCTGTGACAGCTGGAATTCATGACCCATAGAAACGGGACTAAGCAAATTTCAAGCACACCAACAACAAAACTAGAGGTACTCTATTTGTGAACTAAAATGTGTGTAAGTTTGCATTTTTTTGAAGAGATTATCACAAACAATAGCTTTAATTACAAGTAACATTTTTTCGCATATTAGCCATTATTGCTACTTTCATGTATGTGCTGTAGAACTGTAGAATGCACGAAAGTGATGTTAGGTGCTGGGTGAGGTAGTTAATGAGTACTTCTCTAAAGTTTAAAAGTTTTGAGGAAAATTCAGCTTAAAACGCAACTAGGTTTATTTGAAATGTAATTTCATTAAAATTGTTTCTGAAATTAATTTTGTAACTTAATTAAAACTGAATTTAGAAATTTGATAATAATGCGAGTCGGTCGTGGGTGTGTAAATGAGGGGCTAATCGTTGGTGGCCTTAATTTGATTGAAAGTCGTTGCGTGGCGAAAACAGAGAAAAGCAAACTATGTACGAGCATGAGGCTAAATGATAAGATGGGCACATAAAAGTTACGGTATTTGGATAGCGCTAAGGAGTGCCACTTGAATATTCGCATATGAATGTGGAAAGTAAAGGCCGGATGAAGAAGGTAGGACAATAACAAACTTTTTTGCCTTAAGCAAAAAAAGCGGAAGCCAACAACCAGAAAGGGAGTGCTGATAGTAGCAGCAAGCGCTACGCACGTACGCTTTTGTAATTTGTGCACACTTTTGCACATTTGCCAATGCTACAAAATGTACGCGTAGCTCATGCTTTTAACCCCAAGTGCTATCCCTATGCAATAGTTGACCAGTTTTCACTTTCTTTCTTCGATGTTAATCCCTGAATTGCTTTGGGTTAGCTCCTTTTTGGGGGAAGGCCACCATTGGCAATCGTGCTGCTGCGCATCTATTTACCATACAAATTGCCTGTCTTTTTATACCATTCAAAAAGTTGTGATGGTGTATTCATTTTGTCGGGAAGCTTGCAACGCACAGAAGGACTATATAACGTACTAGCCTGTTTGCCCGGGGTTGCCCGGGCCCTTTTTGTTTCTTTTCTAATTGTGAGGTACAATTCGAAGGCAACTGAATTTGCATACTGAATATAACTCTTAATTAGTACATTGTACAATTTATTCCACACCAAAATATATCGATAATTATAGATAAATCGGTTTTTTAAGCCGATATGTAGCTCTTGATCTTCCCCTGGCCGATAATAAGAGGTGGCTTGCACATCTCAGAGACCAAAAACAACTAGGATGGATTTATGCGTGTGAATATGCTGAATTACATTTTTCACACACACACACATACATAACAGGGTGATTTTGTGTGTATGTATTTGCATGCTACAAAATTCTTCAAAATACAAACAAAAAATGCCAATCTTCTATAAGTGTGTTTGTGTAACTAAATGTGTTTCTTGCGTTTTGAATGCTGTTTCTACACAAAGAAAAGAACAGTGCGTCCCTTGTCTCCATAAAACCTTTGACCTGCGTTGTGGCCTACTTGCAATACGCCTATTGCAAAATAGAATTTCTTAGTGGGCGCCTAGGCCATGAACTATAGCTTGTGTACAAATTTGAACATCATACCTATTTCCGTTTGACCTGCGCGTTGATGATTAGTCAGTCAGTCAGTCAGGAAAAAAAGTTGTATCTCTATAAAGTCCCTCCGTCTGTTTCAACCCCAAGATCTCCGAAGTTTTAAAGGCTAGAGGAATTCTCTTATCTGCCAGCTGGTTAAGTTAAAGATTCATCCAATTCGGGACACTATTTCATACAGCACCGATTTGTTTAGAATCAACACTTAGTAGCATAACTTTTCTGCTTTCGTCCAAATTATACCGAATTCGGTTTGTATAAATGTAAAGGGTATATAAGCCGCAAGAGAAGTCCTCCTTTTTTGGATTAGTTGCCTTAGGAAAAATAGGAGAAAGATAAATAGTAAACGAGTACAAGAAAGCAAATGTATTCTCGGCCAGCTGGGTTTGTACATACTCTTACGGTTAAAGGTGTTCATAAATGTATTTTAAATATCCGGCTTAGTGTCAGTTGCACTGCTCTAATACGTTGATTAGAATTATCCGAAAGGCGCTGAAATTATTCAGTAAAACATCCCGTTAGCTTTAAATAGGAAGACTAATTGACATTGAAGCGCAGAGGTAGATTGAAGAGTAAGCAATTTGGGCCTTGCGATTACAAGTATGCATGGAGTACTAAGTATATGTCCAAACAAGTTGGCATGTAGTATTGCGTGCCAACAGTGGTGAAAGGAAATTTTTCGAATTAGGCGTTTGTATGAGATGGACTCATTAATATCTTAGCAGACCTCGCTTCGTTCTCTTTTTTTTTTTTGAAAAAAATGGAGTTGGAGTTTCTCTTCGGAAGTTGTCCTTCCTGTACTTATCTCTCCCCTTCTCAATGCTCAATTGTTTCTCCTCTCTATCATATCCCTCTCTTCCAACTTTTCTCTGGGCCCATATTTCGTATCTCTAGCTTCTCTCCGTTTTCCTCTATTTGTCGCGACAAAAATGCACACAGATGAGTAGAAAAACAAATATTCATAACAACATATAACAAACCTTTAAACACACTTTATAAATCTGGTTCCCTCAAGTAGAGTATAGTTAAATGAAATTTGGACGTGAAATAGCAAAAATTTGGAGTGAGATGTGGGGCGCAATCTTTCATTTATTATTTACGAATTCAAGCGAAGTAGTTATCGCAAATCTTTACACATGCAAGCCTACAATTCGTAGCATGCTTTCGTGCGTGGTATCGCTTTGATTGCCGTTCTTGGATATGTTTGCGTCCCCACCTGCTCTTCCTTTGATCGTGAGTAGTTGGTATTTGGTTATGGATTAAGTTCTTGTGGTTGTTATTACCGCACATTTTATAGCACTTGACTTCTTCTTTTGTGGTTCTTTGTAAGGGGTTAATTGTGAAACATTTGCTATCGGTTTTTATTGTACTCAGTAGAACCTTTCGAGCAGGTTTTCGGTTTGAAAAAAAGTTATGAAATAAAAACACTATAGTGGGTGGTCGGTTTGTATGGGGTTTCCCTAAAAGGTGGGCTTGGCAAAAAATAAAATAAACTTGATCTGCGTACATATATATAGAATATTAATATTCAAATTTGAAGTCTCTATACATATCTTTTAGTTTCGAAAATCTAGATATTCATACATCCGGGCAGACGGACGCTATTGTCGAAATTCAAACGAGATGCAAATTTTCTTCTAATTTTTCTTGAAATTTTAAGGTTGAAAAATAAGAAAAATCTACAAAAAGAAACAAAAAACAAGTAAAAACGCTATAGTCGATAGTCCCACTATAAGATACTCGTACTCTTTAGTTATTTTATATTCGACACACTCGAAGGAATGCAACACTTTTTGATTTTTTTTTTGGGGGTGGGGTGCTCTAATACAAAATGTGTTTTTTATCTACAATTATTATCCGATCTTAACGAAATTTAACAAATCGGTAAACTATAAGCAAATACATTTACGTACCGAGCTTCCGAGTCTACATACAAATTTTGGGGACCATAGCTTTTATATTCTCCCAGATATAGTTGTTTTTGTGAATAACGTTTTCATCATAATTTTAAAACAAACTTGATCTGACGCCCCAAAAGGGGAATCTACTTGCCAAAATTGGTCTCTCTAGCTCTTATAGTCTCCGAGATCTAGGACGGACAGACGGACATGGATAGATCGACTCGGCTGTTGATGCTGATCGGAGACGCTTCCTTCTGCCTGTTACACACATTTGGACGAATAAAACATACTCGTTTACTCTACTAGAAGACGAGTATAAAAATAAAATAAAGTCATACTTTTGAGTACGAGTATCTTATAGTCGGAATATAGGCTATAGCGTTTTTACTTGTTTTTACATTAAAACTATGAATGCATTTTCTGATTCCCAATATTGGGTGATAATGAATTTTGTATTTACAATTTGTTATTAACAAGCAGAACTTGTCTGATATTTTTGAGAAAAATGTTTTCATCTCAAGGTATGACTCGAACCCAGGACTTGTGAGTGCTCATTCATTTTAGTGTGTGTGCAGGTATATTATTTTTGCAACGCACACAAGGAAGTGTTTCCGACCCTACAAAGTATACATATTCTTGATCAGCACGAAAAAAGGGAATCGATATATGCCATGTCCGTCCGTCTGTTTCAACCCAACGATCTACGAATACTTTAAAGCTAGAGTGCTAAAATTATTACCAGTTACTTAACTCATGTGCAAGATGGTTTTATTCAATATTCATCCGGATCGGATGAACCAATTCTTCCAGAACGAGCAACAAGCAGCATAATTGTTTTGTGTTTCATCCTAAATAATGTAAATTTAGTTTGTATTCAAATGAGGAGGTCCCACGTCCGCTGATCCAATTTGATTCAGATGAGACGACTATATCATGTAGCTTCCATGTAATGAATGAACTGTTTTTTGTTCTTCAAAATCAAACCAAATTCGGTTTGCATCCATTTGAGAAGGTTCCGCGTCTGCTGATTAAATTTGATCCAGATCGGATGATTTTTATCAAAATTAAACCAACTTCCACGTGAATGGAAATGGTGTATAAGCTTCGGTATTTTCTTGTTTGGCTTAAGTTATATTTGTCGGCATAAACATTTCAAATTTTCCCGACATTTCCCTCTGATTTGATTGCTTTCAGTGTAGACTGAGAATAAATAAAGGAAATCAAAGAAAATGCTAACATGGTACTAGGCAGGTGCGGCGAAAGGGGCGACAAATCGAAAGGAGAGTAGCTAATTTTATTGCTGGCTAATATTAAATAGCGTTTGCTTAATTGCAATTTGAGAAACTGTTCAGTAACCTCTGTAGACATAAATATTTTCCGTCTTCCTTCCTACAGGCGCAATAAAAAATGTAAAGTTGTTGATGGACAAAGTTTCGATTGATTAAAAGACAAGAGACGCAAAAGTTTTAACGAGTTTATCATCAAGTACACTTGACACTCATTCTGCTCTTATTCTGGAGCTATACAATTTCGATTCGAAATTTAATGGTCGAATTATGTATATCTCTCCGAAATAACACAAAATTAACAATTTGCTAAGTCTCTAGAGATTTTCGTGACTCCCCATTATAAACATTTGCGTCTGCATCTTTAGCCCGGTCTGTCTTGGACTGCTTTGACTGTGTTAAATTAACATATTATTGGTTCTAACAAATAAGAACGCTATAGTCGCAATTCCGACCATAAGACCCCATATAAAGGAGCGACAGCCGAGTCAATCTAGCCGTGTTCGACTCCTCTCGTGAGGCGTCAGATCAAGTTTGTTTTAAAATTTTACCACGCCCCCTCCCTCCCAAGCAAATCGCAAATACCCTGTACTTTATAAATTGCTACATCATATAGCAGAACGGTCTTGATCAAATTTGGGGCCTCCCGAAAGGGATACAAATCGAGTATGGATTGATTTCAATGAAAAGCAAAGACATTTTTCTACTGAGTGTTCATTCTGAGAAGATGGGTTCTATGGGGGCTCTATGATCTAGTTGCCCGATCCGGATCTAATTTGGTCAATCGACATACATGCCTATAGGACACACAAGCCCCAAATTTGGTTAAATTCCAAAGAAAAACAAAAGGCTATGAAAAAAAAACACAAAAAGGCCGGCGGATTTGTATGGGGGCCACCCTAAAAAATTGGCGTTGCAAAAAAATTAACTAAACTTGATCTGGGTACATATTTATAGAAAATAAATCCAAATCTAATGTCTCTATCTATTATAGTTATAGTCCGGATGGAAGGTCAGACAGCCATGGCTAGATCGTCTCGGCTTGTCATGCTGATCAAGAATATATGTACTTTTTGGGGTCGGAATCGTTTCCTTCTGCCTTTTACATACATTGCAACAACTTTATACCCTTTTACCATAGGTACAGGGTATAATAATGGTGAAAACAATAACAAATGTAAATGTAAATTTCGCAGCGACCATTAAACATTAAGCATGGGCGGCTTCATGGAGTTTCTTAAACTTTTGCTTCTTACTCTTTTCTTAACCACATTCACGGTATTCTATTCTGAGTTCAGTTCATGTCCTCGCCAAACTTTTATTTTTGGGTTACGTCATGAAATGATATGTAAGGGTGCAAAAGGAATGTATTTTTTTATTATCACAAGTATTTTGAATGTACATATGTGTATCCAACGTCACGTTGTTGTGTTTTTTTTTTAATTTTGATTCAGGGAAAAGTCAAGAGTAGATTTTCTTTGTTAGTTGGATTTCATCCCCATATACTGATGAAGGTTTCATGATAAAATTGATTATCTTGGCTGGTTTTTATTTTTATCTGAGAAGCCCTTGAAGGGGGTGGTAGGAGGGGCTTCCATTTCAGGAATTTCTTTGAGTGTTTGGTCTTTTGATTTCTTGCGCAGCTTTTTAACACTCACACAATGACAAGTTTAACACTCACACGCGAATACAATGTGGTGAAAAGCTTTCATGGCATGCTTCGTCATCGTGGTGAGGTTTTTCGTTTTTCGAATGCGATGTGTGGTGAAACACGGTGGCGCCTTTGTATTTATTTGTGTACCGTGCGGGTATCTGCATTAGTGTGCGTTATATAAGCGAAGGCGAAACATAAACTCACCTCCATTTCAGTTGTTTTTCTTCTTGTTCGAAGTGTTGTAGTTGTTGTTGACAATGTTTTCGGCTAGTAATCGTCATGTCACACAGTGTGTATGTTGAAATACACATTTTTCGTGTAAATGCTTTTAGTCGTTGATTTGACCGCCAAACAATCGCAACGCAGAACGCGTGTGCTACAAAACAGAAAATATAGAACTGCAGTAACTACATAAGCAACACCTAAGCCAAATCAAGCGACACAACAAATACAACTTCAACATCAAGCAGACAAACACAAAAAAATCGTTTCTTAAAAAAATTAAAGCATTTTTTTTTAAATTTTTTTGAATGCTCTTGGGAATTGTTTTAGAAGTTTTTTTTACCTAATAAATGCCTTAATACCTAAACCAAAACGTAAGCAAAGTGACAACATTTATAATAACTAATCATCATAAACAACGAAGACGAAAGAAAGCATTGATATTAATACTTGTAGTATACTTTAAAACGTCAATGTGTGTTTGTGTGTATGTGTGTGAATTTAGACAAAAGCCAAGGTGGACATTGATGCATTTGAAAGATGTACCTTGCGGAAATCTTGACCCAAATCTAGGTTTTTTATTGTTGCGTACCAACAGCTGCCGCTTAAGTGAGCGAATTAAAAGAGGCAAATAGAAATAAGGAAATCAAAAGAAGTACACCATGGCAAGACAACATGGCCAAGGCTTATATAAATAAAACAAGACAAGTTGACTGGTCCCCACATTGATTGAAGGCAAGGCGAAAGGGTGGTAGGATGTGGTGTAAAAGGCACAGTCACTTTTCAAAACTAAGCGCCTTTGGGTCTGCGTGACCATTGTACGCATCGAGTATTCGTAATTTCGCCCAATGCAAGTGCCTATTAATATGTCTCAAGTTATTTGTTAATTATTTGAATGGACGAACTGAACGGAAAAGTGAACAACATTTGATCAGGAAACTGTCCGCAGAAACAATAGTTTGGAACAGATATAAATTACACTTTGTGTTCGTTCCTGTTTTTATGTACTCTGACAAACTTTTACGTTTCTATACCATTCACTTTTTCATAGAAGTTTGAAACGCACACAATGTATATTCATATTATCAGCCCGACGATGGCAGCCGATAGAGCGGCGATCGTCTATCCGTCAGTGTATCTGTCCACTGCAGCCTCGATATCTCAGAAATCTTAAAAGTTACAGAGCTGAACTTTATAAGGTGCTCAAATTCTTGTAAGCACCAGTGAGATCGTAAGATCGCAATACAATAACTATAGCTGCTATATAAATAAAGTTATCAGAGTGCACACTTGGTATGGAAAAGGCTTTTCATTATCCAAATTGAACAAATTGAGTTTGTAAATTAAAAATGAACCGGACTTCTATTTTCTAAAACGAGATGTAGATTTTCGAAGCTGGTGTTCCTTTCTCTATTTCGCGTTCCTAAGAACCTAACGTTGGGTTTTCCGTATTATCTGAATCTTATACTGTTCGTTTTATGTCAATCAATGACGCTGCTCTCTAAGACTAAGACCCAGTGTTAACAAGTAAGAACGCTACAGTTGAGCCTGCTCGACAGTTTAATACCCTGTACCAAACAAACAGATATATGATATAGCATTCCATCCAGACAGACGGGCATGGCTCGATCGACCCGGCGATATGGGGTCGGAAATACTTCATTCTTCCTCGCACTACATTGCAACAACCATAAGTATACGTACCATAAGTATACAGTATTTAAAGCACTACACAGTTCTGAATAAAGAACAACTCGCAGGGCCGATTTGTTCTTCGACTTGTGCATACCCTGGAAATAATGTGTCTCAATAAAAAACAAAAAGCAACCAAAGGCGATGTCCCACCTCAAAACTTAGTTATTGTTTCAAAATTGCACAGATTAAAAAAAACCTTTATAAACAATATTGTTATTTATATTTTTAATGCGCAACTCTATGTTCATTCAGGATTAATCGCTTATATGGTAGCTATACAATATAGTTGTGCGATCTTGATCAGATCAGGCCAGAACGTGGGGCCTCCTTAAACCGAATTTGGTTTGATTCCGGAACAATCGGTTTTATGGGAGCTATATGATCCAGTTGTCTGATCTGTATGAAACCAGAATTTTTAATCAGTGTGCAGACAAAAGAAGCATCCACTAAAGGTTAGAATATATATACTTTATATGGTTGGAAGTGGTCGATGGATTTGTATGGTGCTACTGTAAAAAGAGACCGTGACAAAAAAATTAAGAAGCTTTCAAGATCTAGATATTCATAAATCCGGACGGACCGCGGATCTGGCTATGTCATGCTAATTAAGAATATACCTTATACTTTGTGGATTCGGAAACGTTTCCTTCTGCATGTTGCATACATTGGAACAACTTTAATATACCCTTGTACCATAGATACAATGTATAAAAATGGGTTTTTTTCCACAAAAAGTGGTCTGAGTTCAAGAATGTTATAGTCGGGGTTTCGACTATAGCAGTATTACTTGTTGTTTCTTTTTTTTTTTGGGTGTGGGTGTTTTCATACAAAGGTTTTAGCTATTGTGTCTACAATCATTATCCGATCGTGACGAAGTTTCGTAACTCTGTAGAGAGGACGTGCCAAAATTTAAAAAAAAAACGTTTATCTGCGTGAAGCTCTGATAATCTCCGGGATCTAGATTTTTATACATTCCGACGGACGGACGGATACGCGGACATTTGCACGAATACAATATACTCTACTAGAGTACGAGTACAAAAATGCTCTTTCTTTATCTACACCATTCCATACGCTGTCTGTGTGTGAAATTAACAGCATTTATTTCATTGCATTTTTATGCGACGCATTGCGGGCGACTTTTTCTCCCTATATAACTATCGCTGTCTCTATCTCTGTCTCTCTAACTCACCAGCTGTGGCGTAAACAATGGCAACTTATTTTTATGCTCGCTCATGTCAACCAGGAGCAGCCCCCTTTAGGCTGCATTTTCCCCATTCATATTGAGGGTTAGGATTTTGTATGCGCTTTGTTTGCAGCTTTTCAACGCTGGTCCTTTTTAGTTATTTTAATACCCTTTAGCTATGGTGCAAGGGTTTATTGAAGTTGTTGCAATGTATATAACAGGCTGAAGGAACCATTTCCGACCACGTAAAGTGTATATATACTTGATCAGCATGACAAGCCATGTCAAAACTTTAAGAGACAGACTACACAAATTTGGATTTTTATTTTCTATAAATATGTAACCAGATCAAGTTAATTTTATTTTTTGCCACGTCTGCTTTTAACGGGGTTCCCTTACAAACCGACCGCCCACTCGAGTATTCTTATGTCATAGCTTTTTTGTTTTTAAATGGAATTGAACTTAATTTAGGGTTTATGTGTCATAGATGCATCTACGTCAACTGACCAAATTTGATCCGGATCGGGCAGCTATATCATTTAGCCCTCATAGAATCAAGTTTTTGGGTATCAACACAAGTCAAAGTCGAACCATATTTGGTTTGTATTCATTATAGGAGGTCCCACGTCTGTTGACAAAATGTTATTTAGATCGGGCAGTTTATCATATAGCCCCCATAGAGCCGATGTTTTCGGAATGAACACAATATGTTTATTTTTCATCCAAATCGAGCCAAATTTGCTTGTGTCCATTTTAGGAGGCCCCAAATCTGCAGCTGGCCGAAGTTGATCAGGAGTACTTCAGGGTACTTAACTGTCGAGCAAGCTGTAGCGACTGTGGCGGTCTTACTTGTTTTGTTTTTGTTTTGCATTCACATTGGATTCGCCTTTTGTGTGGTTGCTTTTGCTGTTGCCACAAACTGTCATGCTAAAGTTCGAGTCTAGAGTTGACCTGAAAAGCGAGGAGAACGTCATTGTCCTTTATAGACCAGCGCCTCATTGAGCCACGCCCACATTGATATTTAAGGTTTCTTGTCTACTGATAATAATCTGAGTTAATGGTTGGATAGAAAGCTATTTCAGAAATGTTGGAATCGTTGGCCAATTGAAAACAACTAGAAACAACAACAAACCAATATTTTTTCTCACCTCGGTAGAATGTCATACTATATTATCTGAGCTTCATGAGATTCTCACGATATATGGATAATGGATAAGAATTCTGAATACGAAAGTCAGCATTACACTTATACATTTATGGGCATAGAAATCTACCGAAATTTCCAGAGACGAGACTGGAAATTGCTAAAAATTTAGCTTAGTTAGTGCTAGTCATATTGCGCGCCTGAGGTCATGTTTTCCAATCGATCTTTACAGTAGATTCTACAAATTTGGTATAACATTAGAACTCATTGGGAGGTCACAGAAAACTCTTGCGATCATATAGTAAATGTAGAAATGGGGCAATCAGCAGTCCATTATTATTTAGAAACCATTATGGTATCTAAACAATCATAAGTACATATTAGGTCACAAGTAGTATACAATTTTGAGAATCAATCTGTTGTTCTTGTGTATTTGTGCTTCAACACTTAATAAAATCAAATGCTTGTGAATTGTGCTATTTTGAGTTCTGAATATTTATACCGCGAAATTTAATTACAGTCTAAAGTGCACACAAGAAATCCATAAAATCAGAAAGAAACACTACAACAACAGAAGAGACAACATGGGAAAAAAGAGCTCAAAATTGAAACAGGATACCATTGATCGTTTAACAACTGACACATACTGTAAGTATATAATATGATCCATAAATGATTTTTCCGTATCCTCGCTCCACAGCCTCCAAGTGTAGGTTGGCAGGTGGAATGCTTATGCACCCCTCTACAATAAATAAGATATCTATGTCGGCGATATAGTCCCGCCCCAAATACATTAAGTAACAGCAACATTGCATATTTGATCAGACCTACTTTTTATACCCTTGCAGAGGGTATTCAAATTTTCTCACGATATTTGTTGCGCTTGTAAGGAAGCATCTCCGACCCCATAAAGTATATATTCTTGCTCAGTATGACAAGCCGAAGCGATATGGCAACCTCCGTCAGTCTGTCTGTCTGTCTGCTTCTATGCGAAGTATACATATATTGTAATTATGAATACACGCAAACTTTCGCTGCCGAGTAAGACAATATTGTGATCAGCATTTCGACAAGAGGTTCTCGCGTGTTTTTATTGGAAATGGTGCGATTGGAATATCCTTCATATGGAATACGTTTTTCTCACATTACGTATATTTTGTAGTGCTATAAGTGCTAACCTGACAATGAATTCAATAAAATATCAGCTTTATGAAATTGTCTTGATGTCTAACGGCGATTTCTTCCTGTGATTCTGCTTTATTTATGTCGATTCCCGTTCAATTCAATTCAATTCGTTCAATTCCCTTTAGCTTGTAGCAATTGTTGACCTTTGAATTTATGCCTTGGCAGTTGACATATATGGAATAAAACGGGATGTTCAATCCGCAGCACATCCTAGTGTCCCCGCAAAACCCAGGAAACCCAGGATAAAAGCAATTCCCAATAACAGAAACGTTATTTATGGGGATAGAGTTAAATAGATTATTATAGTTAACACGAAACCAATTTTACCGACCAGATTTGATCTTGATCAGTTATACATATACAATGTTAATGTTTACCTGGTACCTGGGTTCGCTTTGTAGTCCATTATCAATTAATAAAAATAACGACTAAAAGAGTCGACATTTTGACATTCCTCAAAGGTGAGCAGCTTTTTTGTCAATTGACAGAATCCAAAGACAAGCTTAGCAAAAGATTATTCTCCATTTTAAAAGAATTCCAAAAAAATCAGTTCTATGGGAGCTACATCATATAGTTGAAGGATCAAACGCTAAATAAAAGTGTTTATTTGAAGTCTCTATCTCTTATAGTTTCCAAGATCTAGATTTTCATACATGTTGACAGGCAGACGATACGACGAGGTTGGTCAACCGAATTGGAGGCTTCTAAAATTGACACCTACCAGATTTGGTTCTATTTGGATCAAAAAACACAAATGTTTCGTGTGTTAAGATTTCATTCGAAATCGATCAGCTATATAGATGCTATGACTTGTTGTTAAGTATATGAAATAAGTAGAGCAACCTGTCTTGAATTAAGGAGTGGTAGATTATCTTAAGAAATTTGTTTCACAGAAATAGGCTTAACATTTTTTGAAAATCTTTCTTCATTTTCAATGTCATTTGACATACATATTTTTTTTTATCATAATAAATTTTCCAATTACAAATATTTAATTTTTTTATTTTCAGTTACAGAGAAAGAAATACGCCAATGGTGAGTAGACACACAAGAAATTGCATTCTGTCAAAAGAAAGAAATTTACTTTCACCTACAAACATTTCAAAATTTGTACACTATAAAATGTTGATAATTGAATACTTATAAAAACATATGCAGGCACAAAGGATTCCTTAAAGACTGTCCAAATGGTTTACTTACAGAGCAAGTAAGTATTTTAGTACATATATAAATAACGTGCAATTTATCCTCCTTAAGGCATTACACATGAACACACACGAATGTTTCATTATTGACTCTCTAGTTCCCATTGATCCGACTCCATTAAGATAGATACTTTTCGTTACTGTAGTTCATTTCAATACAAGTTGAAATAGGATTGCTCAAGAACGGTTCATGTAAAGTAATATTATTGCCTGATTTTTAGATGATAAATAACTTGACCGTGAACTATAACCTTGCACTCATATTATTCAAGTATAACATAATATCATTCACAAACAAACGCTCGCACCCCCATATAAAACTTTTCTTACTTAACATTCTTATCGTCACTACCTCCAACGTATTTCTGGTTGACTTATTTGTAGGGTTTTATCAAAATCTACAAACAGTTCTTTCCACAAGGTGATCCAAGTAAATTTGCATCGCTTGTGTTTCGTGTCTTCGATGAGAATAATGTAAGTATGTTTTTGTATTATATTTTATATAATTTGCATCTTATATGAAAAGCCGCACGCGGACGGTCAGCATAATCCTCACCACCATATTGCTCATAATCATTTTCTTTGTAGACATCATATCTAACTTCTATAAGTCAAACGGATGAAAAAATATTTTAACAACTATAAAACCTTTATAATCTAAGCCTTCCTATATAAAGAACATCACAACAATGAAATTCAATTAAAACAAAACAAGGAATAACGCTATAGTCGATATTCCGACCATAAGATACTCGTACTCAGCTTTTACTTCATATTTGACACATTCTCAAAAGTATGACAGACAGACATTTTCACAAATACAATATACTCGATTACTCAACTAGAGTATGAGTAAAAAAACAAGTAAGACCGCTATAGTCGATATTCCGGCTATAAGATACTCGTGCTCAGCATTTATTCAATATTCGACACACTCAAAGTATCAAAAGTAAAAAGATTTTTTTTTTATACTCGTACTCTAGTATAGTAAACGAGTATATTGTGGTCGTGCAAATATTTGTAAGAGGCAGAAGGAAGCGTCTAAGACCCCATAAAGTATAAAAAGAGGTAATTTATAAAAAGGTTAAACAGAAGGGAACCCAGATGACTCCCTTGCGGTACACCGAATGTAACACTAATCTCTTTAGAGAGTGTTGCTCGAAAATGTGTTTATGGGTGGGTTAGTGCCTATTAACTTCATACTGGCCATATATCCCACTCCCTCCTCTCCATATATCATTGCTTATTCCATGGTTTATATTTCATTATTTACGACTCCTTAAACAGGAAGTAGTAGAGAAACTGTCTGCACTCTTAATTCGTATATGTTGTTTCTGTTCGCATGTGTGTGTGCGCGTCGATGTTTACATAGGATGGCTCAATAGAATTCGAGGAGTTCATACGCGCGTTATCCGTCACATCAAAGGGCAACTTAGATGAGAAACTGCAGTGTAAGTAATGAGAAGAAACTCAGAAATGAGCATGCGCGTTTGGGCTACAAGCTCAATGTTAATTCATTTCCTATCTCTCTCTCCATCTCTTTCCCCTCTCTGATGTCTCGCTATCGCTATTTTAATTCTAATTCTAATCCAAAAGGGGCTTTTCGGCTATATGATGTGGACAATGATGGCTATATAACACGTGAGGAAATGTACAATATTGTGGATGCAATTTACCAAATGGTGGTAAGTGGTGCTAAAATACACTAATACAAACTCGAACGCCGACATAAATTCTTCTAGCAAAAGTAAACGGGCTTACAATATTCGTGTACATGTCTGTCCGTTTGTCTGTCCGCATAAAGATCTCGGTCTTACTCGAAGACTATAGGAGCAAGAGTCACCAAATTAGGTATGTAGACTCCCCTAATACACCCGCTAATCAAATTTTAAATTTTTGCCATGCACACACAGCCCTTCCCCACCGAATCGAAAAACAAACAAGTAAGAAAGCTATAGTCGATATTCCGACTATAAGATACTCGTACTCAGTATTTATTCAATATTCGGCACACTCAAAATTATGAAAACATTTTTCTCACATAAAATGTTCTCATACAAAATGTTTTTTTTACGATTTTGTCTACAATTATTATCCAATCTTAACAAACCTCGGGAAATCGGTAGATTATGTGTTTATACATGTACAAACCGAGTTTCAACTGAATGCGTTAAAATTTGTGAAAGATATAAAGTTGTTCGGTTTGCGGGGGCGGGAGGGGGCGTATCAAAATTTAAAAACAAACTGGATCTGACGCCCTATATACCAAATTGGCTCTCTCTAGCTCTTACAGTCTCAGAGATCGAGGTGGTTCATACGGACGGACAGACGGACACGGCTGTTGATGCTGATTAAGAATATATATACTTTAAGGGGTATTACTTTTTGTTGCTATTACCTTTAATATTGTTTGAATAATATTGGTTGCTTCATAGTAAAATGTTTTAACATTTTCAAACCATTCACAAAATATGGGAATGTATATTTTGTCATGAAGAGTTGCCACGTACAGAAGGAAGTGTTGCCAACCATATAAAGTATTTATATTCCCTCGAGAGGGTTGAGTTTAAGATTCATTCAGATCGGACAACTATATCGTGCTCCCTTACAACCGATTGTTCCGAGCACTTAGTAGTATAACTTTTCTGCTTTTCATCCAAATCAAACTAAATTTATCTTGGGTCTCTTGTATCCACTATAGCTCCACGCCTGCCCACCAGAATTGATCGAGATCGGTTATATATTTACAATGTTAATGGTATATAAGACTCGGCAAGCCGAAGCCAGGCTTCCTTTCTCGTTATTCCGAGAATTCAGTTGACATGGTGAATTTCAGCGTGTGAGGCGGCACAAAAACAGTACAGCACAGTAGAATCCGACTGTTAAGGAAACTCATCATGTCAACATGAAAACTAAAAATAGTACACCCTTATTGTTCCTTTATGGTTATCATCGATTACGTTTTATAATATAAGTACATCTTGTGTGTCTTCCATTAAATTAAGCCGATTATTTTCAACAATTTATTTGTTTATTACAAAAAGTGAGTCTGTTCCCTAGCCAATGATTAAATTATTAACACTACTTGCTACTGATCTCGACCATATTTTTGTGAAGTCCTGAATTGTTTTAAGTAAATTTGAAAAAGTTTCTACCCTGCACATAATGGTAAATTAGTATGTGATTTTAATGTGAGCTTATCAGTTCGTCAGCAATGACAAATTCGAAAATCGAAACATTAAGCACTTTCTTTAATAGATTGACATTTTGGCCTAAGATATCAATACTACCGTATCGAGACTATGAATTCGAAATATCATGTCCGCTGTTAGGGGTAGCTCTCCTATGAATCCACCGATCACTTTTGTGCCTTAATAAGAAAAACGTTTTCATTAAAATCAAATCAGAGAGGAACGCTACATTCGGGTATCCGAAGATTACACACCCTTGCATAAATTAATAATATGTACAATATATTAACACTATAAAATATATAGAACAATTATAGAAAGCTAGGTTCGGCTTGCCAAAGCTTTCATACCATTCACATTTTAACTAAACTGATATGGTAGCCTGATCCAGATCAAATTTAATTCAATTTCGATCTAAAGAGCTGTATATCCCAAGTGCTCATTCTAAAACAATCAGTTCCAAAGCAGCCAATATGGCTCCTGACGTGACGTGGACGTGCACCGGGATAAACACAGCAATGTATTTTCGTGAATGGTATAAAAACTCAGTTGCCCAATCATTCGGTCAGCAGACGTGGAGGATTCTATAACTGATACGTACCAAATTTAATGCAAGTCGATTATAAAATGAAGAACTGTTGTGTACTAAGATTTCAGTCTGAATGGGCTATATAATATATAGTCGTCTAATCTGAACGATTTTGACATATGAGCAGGGCACACATTACAAATTTAAATAAAAACATTTGTTTGCCAGTGTAAATTAACTCTTATCCTCAATTATGATCAACTTTGTGTGTTTTCCTCTAATTTCCTCTTTTTAGGGCCAACAACCACAGTCGGAGGATGAAAATACGCCACAAAAGCGGGTCGATAAGATATTCGATCAAATGGATAAAAATCATGATGGCAAATTAACTTTAGAAGAATTTCGTGAGGGTAGTAAAGCTGATCCACGTATAGTTCAGGCGTTAAGTTTAGGTGGTGGTTAAACAACAAAACGAAATCCCAAATTACCTATTTGAGTATCTAGAACAAAGGAAAATAATTGGATTGGGCGAAACTCATCTCTAGAAAACTCAACTCTTGGCTAAAACAAATTCTTAGAGAACTCACACTCTTTACAGCAGAAGTAAGCAATCAAAGAAATCGAAATCGAATTAAAATATGCATACAAAAAAAAAGTTGCTTGAAATTGAAAATCTCCTTAAAGATACTTACTTTAATTGGGGAAGTTTTTCTGTTTGGTTTTCAAAACTAAAATGATAATAATTGTTATTGATGTAAGAAAGATGAAGAAAATTATAGGTAATTTCTAATTGATATACAAATATGCGACTAATTTAAAAACAACAATGTGGCGTAGTACATCGCGGAATTCATAGCAATAATTATTTTACATTTAGAGAAAAGGAGAACGTTTTCTAGGCATACACCAATTAATAGTAAAGAGAAAATTGAAAAGCATGAGAAAATGTTGGACGAACGAAAGCCTTCGATATGCATATTTCATATTTCCATATTAAAAATACCAAAACTAACAGTAACAACTTTAACAACAACCCTTGTACCATAGGTGCAGGGTAGAAAAGCGAAGGACAAGTAAAATCTTAGATGCCAGCATTGTTCATATACAAAAGGCCTGCATAACAATGAAATAAGAACATATGAACAATACAATAAGGAGTAAAAACGAAATACAAAAATTAAACCCTAAATAAATTATGACGCATACAGATGCGCACATACACGCTTAACCAAATGAGGCGATAACTTACATTATAAGTAACTTATTAATTAGCAAGCAAATAAATCAATAATAAGCGCAAAACTCGCCCAAAACAATTGCAATTAATCGCACATATATACACACGGGAAACAACGCGTGTTGTAGTCGAGATATCGACTGTTTAATACCCTTTAACCAGTTCTAGCTAAGTACATGCATACTTGGTGCAATAGTAACTGACTGGATTTTTCAATTTCAATTTCAACTAAGTAAAATTGCCTTTTTTTGAAATACAAAATCTAAAACAAACCATTTTTTCTTGTTTTGTTAGCTCAAAATTTGAATTTTTGGAACAAGTGTGGATGCGCAGTATGAGGCATAATTATTTCTGTGTTGTGCACTTGCAGCCGCCAGGTCAATGGTAATTCATTTCAATTCTTGAGTTTTTAACAAATCCAGTATATATTGCCTGCGCATCTTCTATATGTTTTTCCATAGCTACCGATTACGGCTGTCATACATATTTGAGAAAAAATTACCGACAGTTATAGATAGTGATAGACGTTATCCAACGTCTCTGACTGTTTTCCACAGGCCTTTACGTTTGGTGCTATTTACCACTGGCAATAGCTAACGAAAGTTATAATTTAATTGCCCTATATGTGTGTATGGAAATCGGGTGAACTACAATGACCCTCGCCGCTGCTGCTGGTTAAGGGGTACGCATATACCAAAATTATACAAAAAAAGTGCTGCCTACCCAAAAGGCGTTAACGTTAGGCTGTTCTTTTTTTTTGTATCGAAAATTTTGACAATAGCCGCCAGATGAAGTATAACAAATAGTAACACATAAATCGAACACGGATACAACTACAAAAATACAAAAACAAATGAAAACAGACAAACAAGTACGTATAAATGAAAATCCTGATTTTTTGTAAGAGAAAACGGAGTTAGGACAGAAGTAAACAGAATCCATCATACGATTTAATTTCTATTCTATATGCGGTTCAGCTTTATTATTGCCTTGATTTACTAACAGTCTACCGTTCATTACTACTATAATCTACTGCTATATACACACATTTTATTTATATACATGTATAAATATATATATCTATATATATATATATTATATTAACCTTTAAAATATACTTAAAACTTATGTGCTAACTTCTTATGAAACTGGCAACTGACAAAAAGTCATGCACTCACAGATACTGGCATTTTCTATATACACCACACATGCATACACACATTCATCTATTTTTACCTCCTACCATTTTAATTTTGGCTTGCCCCAACAAGATATTAGAATATTCTGTACTTCAATCCGAGGCCTTTTGAAGCATTTTTTGCACCGGCATTAAATATCGGCCTTAAACCATATATACAAGACATATATATTTCTCTTTTTAATATTTCATTGTCGCCCTAAAGAGCATGCGAACGCCAAACACTTTACTAACGAATAAAAACATGAAATCAAAAAAATTGGACGTTCGACATTTAAAATTTATACATACACATAAGTATGTACGTTTATTAAATCAAACAGTTTTAGCTTAATATAATATTTATTGTACATGCAAACATAAACACAATCATATATATATATATATATATATATATATATATGTATACTTAAATATATGAAACTTCGTTGTGTTCATCAACGAGATAACTTCTAAAAACCTCACTGAAATTCTTCGAAAACGAAAAAAAAAGAAATACTTCAAACATACACTTGGTCAATAATTAAATAATTCAAAAGTGATATAGGTGACAAAATAAATATGTCTGTATTTTAGTAGAACTCGAGAAGAGCAAATAAATTTAAAAACTTTGTGAATTGTGTTATAAGTAAGAAAATGGGAATGTTTTTTTTAGACGCGCAAGCGGCGCTAAGAATTTGTAGTTGTAAATAACTCTTGGGAAAATCACGCACATGTTCATTAACACTAATACACACACACTTACACAGCTTTATATGTAATACTCATAACACAGCGAGACGGAGGTACCGAATGTTTTAATAAGTAAGCTTGTTAACACCAAAACACCTATATATATATATATATATATACAGAACGGGTCTTAAGTATAAAAGTAAGAAAAGAAATCACTTGGGCAAACAGCAGAGTTATTTAGAAACGTAAAATGTCAATTGTAGTACGAAGGATTTAGAAAAACTAACCATTTATGGGGACATAAAGCATAATAATATTAATAATTTAAATCGAACGATCGAAAGCAATGAGATTAAGGATACACCTACATACACATACAAGTGTCAAGTTAAACGTTTCGCAAGCAATATTTTACATACTTATATATAAATATAGATATAAAAATATACCAATATATACACCAAATAATATTACCAATTAATATATATATATATATTAAATTAAATGAAGAATGTACGAGTCTACAGACGCAATTGTTTAATGTGTATCTGAGCGCATGAATAAGATTAACAACGCCACTTGGAGGAAATAAAACATACAATTTTTAGTGACATTCTTTAGCAAATTCAATCCGTCATCGACTTTTTTTTGCTAAAAATGAAAACTATTTAATATATGCAATTATAATAAAATTTACAACAAACATATTTTTCCCCAATTGCATTTTTTCCTTGAACTTATTTATATTATTTACGTGTGTTTTGTAAAACTATGTATTTTACTCTGATTAATATATACATAAATTTACTTCAAAAAGAAACAAAACCTAAGGCTTGATTAAAAACAACTAAATTCTTTCTTAATTTTTTTAAGTATTTAAAAAATGATCAAAAAGGCAAAATAAAAATGGAAAGTTTATCTTGTTACTGTCAGAAATATTACTTACTTCAAATAAAACTTTTAAAAGCGAAAGATGTCAAAACGTGTGTCCAATTGATTATATGTTCGAGGTTGCGAGTCACGAGTAAGTGCACAAAAGAAGAAGCTTTTCGTAGATAATATAAATTTCATTTTTCGATATTAAATCGATCATTTACATTAAAAAATCGTAAGTATTCAATAGCAATCATCATTTTCAAAAGACTGCAAAATCATTCAGAGACTTATTGCAAAACATATATATATATATTATATATTAAGGCAGGCAATCTGCGGGTGGCCCAAGTTTATAATGTTGATCAGGAGTTTATTTACCTAATGGGGTGAGAGACGTCACTTTTATGCGTTTCAATTGTAAAACCTCCTGAAAGAGTATAAAAACGTGCGCTGACCACATTCATTTCTTTGACTTTTAGTATTTAACTTTAACCTACTTATAGAGTAACGAGTATATTGTATTTCCGACCCCATACATATACATATACATATGTATGAAGTCCCAGATATCGGAGACTGCCCTGCCACGCAAATCGACAAACACGATACCTATGCTAACATTCAAAATTTTTAAGTACTAAGTTGGTTTGTTGATGTATAAGCGCGTTATCCACCGATCTAACAAATTTCAAAACGATCAGATACTAATTGTAGATGCCGTTACCTAGTGTTGCCATTAATTAGACGCAGTAAAACCCGATGCAGTAGCTAGTTGGCCAGGAATGTTGTGTGCATAGCAAAGTGCATTATAAATGCATGCTATAGGTACATATACAGAATCAAAGTGTCTGAGCAGTGAGTGAGAGCGCGAAGTGAAGGAGAAATCTAAAATCTGAGATCGACCCGTGTGTATGCAGGCAGACCAACTATAAGTATATAATGAATAGGCAACCAAATAAAAACTAAAATAGCTTTTCTTACTTTATGTTTTTATTTCTTTTTGCTATTGTTTTTGTATCTGTGTCTACAAGCAAATATGTACGTGTGTGTTTGCGTAAACTTGCATATATAAAATTTACCATTGCCCAGACGAGCAATTTGCTGCTGGCGTCAGCTGCGACTGCGAACAAACAAAATAGACAAACAGCAAAATTTGTATATTCCGAGCCACAAAACGTGAAAACAATGCCAAATTAAATGCTTTTTCGTTTCAACAAGAATTTGGTGCTCGCTCACCTAACCCCATGCTCGCACTTAAAATAAACAATACACAATTATAATTGGCTTAGGTCGATTCGTGTTTGCATTTACGAGCAGCACCACCAGCACTCGCTCCACCATCCATAGCTCACAGTAATAGCTAATTTAAGCTATCGAATTCTTATGTGCGATCAATATTGTGCACCTCTTACCAGTACGATGGAGGTGTCGAGAATAGCAATTACGCAATTCCTTTCAAAATTCTTGCCGCGATATGTTCTCGACATTGAGTATTTCAGACATCGTCAGGACTCTGTGCCAGGGAGTGGAGTTCGTTCTACACCTATTTTAAATTTCATAAATTTGTAGAATTTTAACAACATCTAACTATTTATAAGCAGGTAAAAACGCTATAGTCGAAATTTCTACTATAAGATACACGTACTGACCATTTGTTTTATATTTACCACGCTCTCAAAGTATGCATGGTGTTCCTACAAAACGTTTCTTGCCATTTCGTCGCTATTATAGGCTCCGAGATCTAGATTTTCATACTCTATAGAGCTGGTGTCTGTTTGTGTGGTTGTGCATTCCTGTGCTTGTGTGACTTATAATACCCTAAGCATAAGACTTATAATACCCAACAAAAGAAAAATTAAAGTAAATGGCAAATATCTGAATATTTAACTACAAGCCAGAAATTAAATAAAATTCATAGTATGCTTATCAAAATATAAATAACATTACAAATTTGTATCTTGTAAATACATAGACACCAACTTTTTAAAAACACCAGAAGACCGAAACAAAAAGAGCTAGGAGAGATTTAGAAACAAATGACACCAGAGTGGAAGGCGATCGTGAAGGGGCAATTTGATCTGCATCTACCTACTCTCATGATATCAACAGAATCGTCGTTTGGAGAAACAAAAACATTGTTTACCAGAAAACTGTTCAATAAGAAAAAAAAAACAGGTCTAGCGCAGCACTCCGGGTTAGCGAGCTTATGTTAAAAATGTAGTTGTAAATTTAAAGATAAAACCAAACTCAAAAGATGGTAATTTGGAATTTTATAGAATGACAAATACAATTCCTTCAGAAATTGATGTTTAAGGAACGCTTAGTTTTGGTATACTTAATTTTTTAAATATGAAACTTTTGCATGCCGAGTATGGGTATTTTATGGTCGGAATATCAACTATAGCGTTCATATTTGTTTAGCCTAGCCTAGGACTGATCATTACTTCTGTCCCCAAGTTGTTATCAAAAAATGTACCCATTACGAAAGCTTTTTTGAAAAATTATATCACTGAAAATTTCTTTCACTGATTTGCAGTGCAGTGCAAAAGTGTAAAAGCCCTTTTAATGGCATATTATCATGCTATTCACTTACTGCTTGCCAGTCAGTATACACTCGGCAAATTAGGGCTGACATAAGTGTGCCAAAATGTCTGTGTATTTGGAAGTTCAATTTATTTAAGACAATTCATCAGATTGGTATTCTATCCTGGTTGGATGGACTTCTTTCTAATTTGTAGCCGATATATTTCGGTTGTGTATCGCTTCATTTCAATAGTGTGCATTGTTGTGAATTTCGAAATCCAATGTCATGACCCGGAAAGGGCAGTTCTACCTTGTACCTATATCTATGGGACGTCATAAAATATATTTAGTTGGTCAGCATAGGAAGGGAAGTCGATAATAAACTATAAAACTTAGAAAAATGGTTTTGTATTTCATCGATAGTGAACCAAACTCGGTATTACGTGAAGCCCTCCGAGTCAGCGCAACTTGATCTCTAGTAGCCCACTATATTTTTTCACTGTCTTATTTTTTGCACTCTCACTGTCTGACTGTGTGTCACGACCTTACTGACGGGCTCACGTTACTACATGGTTTCATCTCTAATCATCCCAAATATACACACACGCTGATTAAAGCAAGTATGAACACTACAGTCGAGCCTGCTCGACAGTTAAATACCTTGTACCAAGTAAACTGGTCAAATTTGGCCAGCAGACATGGGGTCTCCTTGGATTCATTTTAACTAAGAGCAAATAGTGTTCTCAATGAGTGTTCATTCGGAAAAAACTCGATTCCGATCTGATGATCAGTGTATGATTCAAGTCTAAAGAAAAACTATATATATATATATATATATATATATATATATATATATATATATATATATATATATAATATCCAAATGTGAAGTCTCTATCTCTTATGTCGGAATAGACTGCAACGGTTCCTTCAGCCTTCCATTCACATGCATTGCAACAACTTTAGTATAACCTTGTAGAGGGTATAATAAATGCAAAGTAAATTCACAACAAGAAAAAATTCTTTTGGTAGTTCCGCCTGCGTCAACGTCGACCTCGACGTCGCAGTCAGCTAACGCTGCAGCAGCTGAAGATCTCGGCATCTACTTCTCGGGAAAATACTTCTGTGTAGTCCAGGGCAACCTGGCATTTTCGTTTGGCATTCGCACAAGATGCGTGAAAGTGTTGCTTGATGCAATAATTGTATATGGATTCAGTTCCCCATATCATATATATGTATATATATAAATATTAATTTTTTTTTTTTTTTTTGTGTAATTCAAAATAAAATCGGGCACCAATTGTGTTAAAACAACGTTGCGCCCTATTTACAAATTGCGCAAAGAAGAACTGTTGGATGTGAATTTTTGTTGTTGTAAACCACTGAATCACGAATTGCCTTTCAATATAATTTTCTTTAATATTCACACAGAGGCTGTGCAGCACCACCAGTATATATAACAATACACAATAAATAACCACAAATGTGCGAATCAGGTATGTACGTATGTATTATAAAGACAAGTAAAGTAAAGTAAAAGTCGAAATTTCGACTATAAGATACTCGTACTCAATTCATTACCATGTTTAGCCATGTCAGTCAGTTTATTTATTTAAGGAAGCCCCAAGTATGTTGACCAAATTTAATTCTAATTCCGACGCCATAAACATAGAGCGGCGCAAAGACCCATCATGCGGAATCAAAACAATACCCTTGTGTACGCTTACTCCATTTCTTTCGCACTCATTTACCTGACTAATGTTGCAGGGTGCTTTTCGTGGGCACAAGCAAGGTCAAAGTCAAATCGAAAATTGTGAGATAGGCATTGTGCATGTGTTTGTATGTGTGTATATACAAATACCACAAAATCTATATAGCATATCTGAAAACAACGTTGTATGTACTGAGAAATTTCAGGGCATAAAATGTGCGAGTGCGTAGCAGCGTTTTTGTTTACTTATCAAATTTATTTTGGAAATGTTCCAATAATTTTTAAATTTTCCGTTCAGTCTGGGTCTGACACTCACTCACGATACGACTACCGATTGTAATTTTCCATCTTGGCATCTAGTTAGATTGTGAACACTGTTCACGAGTGCTTTTTCCGGAGTTTCCTGTTTCGGTGTTCGTGCTGCGTGTGTGTCGTTGCAGCTGCTGTCATATAAAGCAGCTTAATAGCTACATGGTATTTTACTGCTACAGGGTATCTTACTTTTTTTGTAGGGTAATGTGATTATACCGAGTTTCAATTGATTATTGGAAGATGTATTTTTATACTCGTAATCTAGTAGAGTGAACGAGTATATTGTATTCGTGCAAATGTATGTAACTGGCAGAAGAAAGCGTCTATGACCCTATAAAGTCGATCTAGCCATGTCCGTCTGTCCGTCCGCCTGTCTGTCCATCCGTCCGTCCGTATGAACAAGAATATATATACTTTATGGGGTCTTAAACGCTTCGTTCTGCCTGTTAGATACATTTGCACGAATACAATATAGTCGTTTACTCTATTAGAGTACGAGTATACAACAATTTGTTTTCATACTTTTGAGTGCGTCGAATATTGAAGAAATGCTGAGTACGAGTATGTTATAGTCGGAATATCGACTAAGGCGTTCTAATTTGTTTGATTTGCGAAAGCGAGTGGCCGTGCCAAAATTTTAAAGCAAACTCGATCTGCCTATATAAGGGGAGCCTGCACACTGAATTTGGTGACGCCCAGATCTATATTTTCATATATCTGGACGGACAGACAAATGGACATGGCTAGATCTAGTCTGCTTGTCATGCTGATCAAGAATATATATACTTTATGGGGTTAGAAACGCTTCCTTCTAAATGTTACATAAACTTGCACACATACAATATACTTTTTTTTCTATAGAGTACGAGTATAATATGGGAAATAATTGGAAAATGTATTAAAGTCTAATGCAAACTATAGCAAGAAGGGAAGGTTAGAATCGGCTTGCTGAAGCGTATATACTATTCAAGTCCAGTTAAAGCAAGTTCGTTCTAATCACATACAGATAGAGCCAAAGCTCAGCCGTTTAAAGATGCTTATCTGTGCCATTTTACACGGCCTTTCCCGTTTTTATACTCGTACTCCATAGAGTAAACGAGTACATTGTATTCGTGTATGTAACAGACAAAAGGAAGCATTACGGACCCTATACAGTATACAGTATATATTTCTAATTATTATTTTCATTTCGTTTTTGGTGCAGCTGGGTGTATTGGATTATAACGCGTACTGAAGTACAAATTTGCACCACAACATAAAAAAGGCCGCTTATGTTATTTTTGCCGTTAGGGCTCGATATATTCTTGATAAGCATCAGCAGCCGAGTCGATCTAGCCCTGTCCGTCCGTGTGTATGATATGAATGGGGAGTACGAGTATATTATAGTAGAAATTTCGACTAAAGCTTTCTTACTTGTTGTTTCTGTGGATGGGGATGGCAGCCTAGCCTGAGCGGAGTGGAAAGCATTCTAGTGTAGTGTAAACAATCATTGACCTCGTTCAGACCATTTCTTGGCTCTTGGCTCTTCGCTTTTCGTTTTTTCGCTCATTTGCCGTTTTGGAACACCGAGTCCATAGTGAGGCTATGTATATAAAGGTGTCGTACTCGCACACTAATATGCGGATGCCAAAACGCAATAGCGAAAATAAAATCTGAAAGAATATTAATCTGAGCACACACACTTACTTCGGCAACCAACTATGATTTGAGGAAATTACCAGCCTAGCTTAATACGGCACCTTTATATAGCTCCAGCGTGACACAGTAAACTGACGTCAAACGAAGCACATGTGGGTGGTCTACAGAAGTAGGCAGACTTGACTGTTTGTTTGACTTACTTGCAATTAAAAATTGTCGGGCTAAAATTTTTTTTAGTTATACCCGTGCAAGTAGTGTAAAGAGTGTTTCGTATTCATGTAGATGTAGGTAACAAGATCCTTTTGGATCTATAAAGTAGATATATTCTTTTTCAACATGATAAGCGCAGTCGATCTAGCCATGGCCGTCTGTCCATCTAGATCTCCTAGATATGTGTACGCAGATCAAGGTTATTTTATTTGTTTGCTACGCCCTCCTTTTAGTGTATCCCCCATTCAACCCCAGTACCCACTTTAGTGAATAACTCTGATAACACTAGGTAACACAACAAATATCAGTCACCAAACCACCTTTTTATACTCGTACTATAGTAGAGTAAGCGAGTATATTGTATTCGTGCAAATGCAGGTAACAGGCAAAAGGAAGCCTTTCAGATCCCACAACATATACATATTCTTGATAAGCATCAACAGCTTAGCCGATCTAGCCTTGTCCGGCTGTCCGTCCACCTGTCTGTTTATGAAGTTTGCAAAGCTTAGAAGGAAGCCCTTCCCACTATATAAAGTATATATATATTCTTGATCAGCGGGACGGGGGAGTCGATAGAGCCATGTCCGTCTGTCAGCCTGCTTAAGCCCCAAAATTTCAAAATTTTAAAAGCTAGAAAAATGAAATATATATATGTTCAAGAACTGAAGACGGTTTTGAGTTTCAGGCCGCAACCTTGTTATCTAGCAGTACACATAGCAAAGTATGTAGTTGTAAAGCTATGGGCAGATATACGACACACGAAGAAAAATATAGTAAACACATGCTCGAGAAAATGCACAAATGTGCATACCAAACATAGAGATAACACTGCATATAAGTTCAGCACCATATGTGCAACCCAAAAATAGTTTTAAGACAACAACCCTTAAGGCTCTGCGTCCGCTGGCCTAATTTTATTCAGATGGGGTAACTATATCCTTCAGCTCCCATATAAGCATTTGTTCCAGAATGCATTTTTTCATCCAAATGTACCCAAGTTCGGTTTGTAGCTCTTTGAGGAAGTCCCACGCCCGCCAATTAGATTTGATATAGATGGGATATAGATTTGCAATGTGCATGGTATATAAGCTTCGGCAAGCCGAAGTTAACCTTCCTTTCGTATTATTTTTAATGAATGTTTAAAAAAATAATCATGTTCAGCTTAGTGAAATGGGTGAACCGATGCAAATACTCAGATCACGTTTAGCAGGAGTGCATCTGATATCAGGTCAACATTTAAAACAAGCATATAAGAAAACACAACGCTGGTCTTCTGTTTTAAATAATGGGCCACTGTGCGATGTTCAATTACATGCTCCAGCAGCCTTTCGCAGTCAATGGCCCGATTCAAGCTTTTGTTTACTTAATGCTGGCGACACTTTAGATCCTAGTCCCACCGTTTATATGTCGCATAAAATTAAGGATAACAACAGTAAGGCAACGGCACACACAGTAGCACACAGAACTACTTAGCAAGACGAAGATAGAAACTGTCGACGGAAGTAATTCGACGGCGCTCGAGGTGGTAGGTGGAGACGATTTTCCGTTTCTGTTTTTGCTTCCTGCCAATAAGCATGTGTAAGCGCTTTCCCGTTCGACACCGACACTGTATACATAGGTACAAAAGGTGCATGCATGCAGATTCCTTTCTATCTATCCTTTATAGGCGCTATTGGAACGATGTATTGAGTTATCGATATTTGCATGTCGACATTAATACCATTCAATTCCACAAAAGAAACCCGTCACAAATGTTAGATATTGAGTTGCATTTGGAATCGAATAGTAAAATAAATAAATAATTAAGCAATTCGGATTAGTAACAAATTGTGTGTATGCATGCAGATTCCTTTCTATCTGTCCTTTATAGGCGCTATTGGAACGATGTATTGAGTTATCGATATTTGCATGTCGACATTAATACCATTCAATTCCACAAAAGAAACCCGTCACAAATGTTAGATATTGAGTTGCATTTGGAATCGAATAGTAAAATAAATAAATAATTAAGCAATTCGGATTAGTAACAAATTGTGTGTATCTCCAGTTCTTATTCTCGATGGTTCACTTATGCGTATTCGCGTTAAATAAGCTGAACAGCTATAAAGCGGCGGAACAAATCTACATAATTAAGCACTTAATTATTTAATTTGATGCATGAAGGAAATTGATGAGGGAAACGCCTGCTTTAGAATCATAGTACAAGTGACAGGAGGGCGGAATTGCCTAATGGCGTGGCCCCTTTTTCTTCTCCTCGCCCGTCCTTCTGCAAGCAGCATACATAATTATGTATTGAAGGAATGTTTGCCATACGAAAATTAATTGAAAACCACTTGTAAAAAGTCCTTCCTCTTCTCTTTCAACACAACAGGAACACAACATGCACATGAGTAGTTCGACATGGTAGGGATGGAGTGGTGGGCTAGGGAGAGGGTGAAGGGAGTGTTGGATGAACGACTCTGCTTGACTTTGCCACTCACGGGCATGGGGCAACACTTTCCAGACACTTCGGGGGCCAAATGATGACGCCAGCATGAGCAGGGCAGGAGTTGAACACTTGACAAAAATGCCGACAAACGACGAACCCAGAAGAAGCAGCGGATAATGAAGTTGGGAAAGCCTCAAGCGTAGCGTATGCGTAATTTTTGAAGAGCGCTGTTGAATAAGAGGCAAGGAAACTGTAAAAAGAAGAAGGAACACATCATAAGATTGACAACACTCCCATATTTCAAAAGTAAAGTATTGTTATATTCTATTCCCAATTTGCATTTTTTTCTTTAAATTAATTTTAAAAAAGCACGATCAAAATCCAAGGACTAGACATGGCCTGAAAATTGCAAGCACAGAAGTCGATTGTTATATTATAGCAGTACTCGGAAGTAAAATGCAGTGTACATATTGTATATCTGTCGCATCTGTATGTGAGAGGCTATATATACATAAACATATATTTATATATATATGTTTGTGTTATTAATCGAACAGCATGCATGTATAAGAAGCATCTGAGAAAAATGTCAGCTGTCAGATGTCGAGGTTGGCACACACAGGTGGCCATATATATATGTACTTTATACAATCGAAAACATTTCAAACTTCATAGCACCGCTTGGCGACTAGTACAACAATCTCAACACAAACTCAAATCGGACTTTAGTTCTGCTACCTCCGTTTTTGGGACTCACCTTTTTCCACAATCAGTTCCAGTTCAACCACTGTCCATTTGCACCGTGCACTGTGCAATGTGCACACTAATTACGACAATGTCGGTGCACTAATTAACAATGCCTTTGAAGGCAAAGTACCAGACCACCTTCCACCATCCTACTTACTCGAAAACTGATCAAATATACACCAGCAAGAAGGGGCTGAGTTAATGCAGGAGGGGAGATGGAAGTGGCTGGAAATGTAGGACTACGACCAAACTCATGCGTATAATCTAATATTCGTTCAACTTATCGGCATACTCGTGTGAAATTAGAAAACTAACATATGAACCATGTGAATGAATGTGAACATGTCGAAAGAGTATAAGTAGAAACGATGCAGAAAAGCCAGCCCTCTGAAATCTAGTAAAAAGTATTCCATAGCACTATTCTGATCTGGATCAAATTTGGTCAGCCGATTTAAGGGCTTCTTTGATTAAATTTGGTTAAATTACACTGATAAAAGATGGAAGGGCAGACGGAAATGGCTATATGGACTACCCTTTGCATGCTGATACAGAATATTTATACTTTATGGGGTATATCATGCCTTTCCCAATTGCAATAATTTTCTGTAAATGATATATAAATACCTTGTCAGTATTTTACATTACCATGATACTTAAAATGCCACGTGAACCACCCCCACAGACTCCCCCTTCCGCGAGCACAAACTTCACAAGGCACCAACGTTTACTCACCACAAAGCTTTTTACTTGCGTCAATAAAGCTTTTAATTCAATAGCACAGCTTTTAGCCGTTGGCTTGCTGCGACATATTTTGGGGCATGTCCCAGGGACCCGGACCCGCTGCTTGTACATGTGCATTTGATTCAACAACCATATCCTATACCTGCCATATAAACGGCTTATTATTATTACCTATAGCCGGGATAGCTGCTTATTCAGTTTTCGCTTGTAATATTACGTATACACCCCTTGGTCTGATGCTAGCTATATGCCAGCAATAGGTATGATATTTTGAAATTAATTTAATTAAATCGTATTAAAATGATGTATTTCTTATTTCCATAAACTTAACAAGAACTATAAATACATACGTTTATCAAGAACTTGTATAACCTTCAAAATTGTCTTCGAATTCGAAAAATATCTAAGGACTTGACTTTGGAATGACTAAAATCTTTAGCAAATCGTTTATCTAGTAGTCTCTGCGATACTTTTGTCTCTATTCAAACTTCAAATGTAAATTTCAAATTGGTTAAGCATTATAGAAAGTTATTAAGAGTATCAGCAGAGGACACTAATCGAACACGCTACAGAACATGTTTTGGCAAATCTATTCTCTATCCACCATACATTTGAGCAAGTAAGTTGTTAATTTATCTGATATTAACCCCTCCCTGGCTAAAACTTTTTCTATAAACTTTGCCTATAATACATTTACATTTCTGCTTTTAAAGAGCTTTTACTCCGAAAGCAAATCTCGTACTTATATAAATGTAAAAATCTGATTTTCTGCAAAAGACTGTTTTGGTAAACCGACTTAAGCAGCAAATATCGTCGTACGGCTTTAACAAGAGACTTGTTATACATAGAACGAACATGCGAACATTTATTTATTTATATAAACTACTCAACTAAAGTTGTTCAAGCTGCAAACAACTCGGCAGCTACTGAGCTGCGGCAAGTATGGCGATAGCTAGACTTGCTTACTTGGTGTTTGTTCGAAAGCTCGCTTTAGCGGAAAGCAAAGCCAAACGAGCGAAGCTCTCTTAACTCGAAGTTTTGGGGTCGGGGTCGGCCAACGTGTGCTCGCTCCAGCTCCATCCTGCTGTTGATTGCCTGTACAGCCGCCCGAAGCTTTTCCAGTTGATTTTCAGTCGGTGGCACGAAAAGAACACAAAAGTTCCGCACAATATTTGCAAACAAAATTCGAGTGCCCCTAAAAGTAGGCAGCGTTTTAACATTCCCTTTTCTGTTTGTTTCTGTTGAAATACATGGCAAAATAGTATACATATTACTTATACAAAAAGTAAGCTACATCTGTACTCTTAAACGTGTATGCAAAATTTTGGTTTTCTTAAAGTTCCTTGAGTGCGTACACATTGCCATTGTTTGCAACGTTTTATGTCAAATATGCTTTGGTGAGAAAGCCAGACAGTCAGACAAAGACACCGTAACCTATGAATGTATGTGTGGCTGAGAATGGGTGAGGGTGATAGAGGTGGAAAGATATGATATCAAATGTGAGACTGCCTATAAATATTCCATGTCCTTTATTCAGCGTCCCCTGATGGCTTGCGAATTTGAATGAAAACAAGTTCACTCAGAGAAAAACGTTGGTCAAGTTCGAAAAGCTTGATTCTAGTAGAATTCTGTAGTAGATATAACCGATCTAGTTCAAATCTGGTCGGTGGGCGTGTGGCTACAGTGGGTACAAGGTATACAAGACGAATTTGTTTTACAGAAAAAATATGCTACTAAGTGTTTATTCCGGAACAATCGATTATATGGGATCTTTATGATATAGTTGTACGATCTTGATCAAATCAGGCCAGCGGACATGGGGCCTCCTCAAATGTATCCAAGAAACCGAATTTGGTTTGATTTGGATGAAAAAAAGAAAAGTTATCCTCTATGTGTTCATTCCGGATCAATCGGTTATATGGGAGCTATACGACATAGTTGTCAGATCTGAATGATACTCGAACTAAACCAGTATGCAGGCAAAAGAAGCATCTGGTAAAAATTTGCAGTCGCTCCTCTTGTTGACGTAAAATATATATCGAAATATTCTGACCGACATAAACCTTTTATGAAAATTTGGTGACCAGCGCTGCTTTATGGGATCGGAAACGCTTCCTTTTGCGTTTTGCTGCCAATATAGCCTTTGAATGCTCCACATAAAGCAAACTTTTAGTTAAATCAAGCCAATCAATTTGTTGCCCATGTCGTGGGGGTGCGTAAAATGCAACTAGTACGCCATTTTACCATTTATGGTAGTCCGCCAAATTGGATTCAGAATGATATCGATTAACATTGTCATGCATTCCTAAGGTGCATGCACAATTTCAAATCAATTCATACTATTAGTATAAATATTAGTACAAATGAAAAAGTATTGCTAAAAACTTTAATCGCGGCTGGCGAACAAGCCGACGACCTCATGTATGCAGTCTACTTCGCGTAATTAAGTACTTGTATTAACATTAAATCTAAGACAGTTTGAGTTAAGGCTTGTTTGTATTCACTTCTAATATTAAACATATTAAAATATGGTATTTTTATTATTTTTTATTATTAAGCTGCATTTCAATTATAAAAGTGAAATCAAATATAAATATATATTTCTTTTTATATATCTTTTTAATTAAATTCAATCTCATGCACACAAATGTTATTTCATGAAGATGAGAAGAAGAAACTCTTCCAGGCTGTGAGCTGTCATTTACCGACCGACATCTTAGAGGGCTACGCCATTGAGGGCCTATCAAATCATATATGCAACATAGTTAATTGTATTATGAAACAAATTTAATTTACCTTTTAGCTTCCTTAACTGTGTGCGTATTTAAAATTAATGTGAATTGAACATGAAAAACTTCAAGTTCACTATTTTGGACTGTGATTTTAATACGTTGCATATTAAACTACCTATTTAGATATGAATTTTGAGTATGAAAATGGTAAAACCCATTTTGAAGATAAACGAACGGATTCATTATCAATATGTTCTACTAGGCCTACTATTTTTTACCAGTGTATCATCGGACGTGGATGGCGTCGAGAGCCTTGGGGAGTGTTCATGGCCAGAGCTGCTGCTGTATCGCCTGATAAATGTCGGTTGCTGCTGCCACCGTTGATTTCAATCTTTAATAGTTTACCAACTTGTTTCAATTTCTGTGTTTTGTTGCAGATCGAAATAAAGCCTAATCAGGATAAGACACGTGCCTGCAATTACAATTACCTGACCCACAACATACTCGCATATTTATAACGTGCTGTGTTGACGCTAATTCAAATTGATAGTACCCACCATCAGCCATGGGGAAGAAGAACTCCAAATTGAAGCAGGACACCATCGATCGTCTGACAACGGACACATACTGTAAGTTCTCCTAGTAAGAGCAAATTCTACACACACATCACTTAACGATTCCAACCGTAAACTTCATATGGGTTACGATACAGGGGCCTTTCAGCAGGACTTTTGACAACATTAAGTTTCATTGTGGCATCGGTAGATTATGTGCTTATACATACATAAGCCTAGTTTTAACTAAATGTTTTAAAAATTGTGGGAGATATTAGGTTTCCATCAGCGGTGATCTGATGAAACATTAGGGGAGTCCACATACCAAATTTGATCTTATAGTCTCCGAGATCTAGGTGTTCTTACGGAAGGACAGACGAACACGTCTGGATCGACTCGGCTGTTGATGCTGATCAAGGATATATATACTTTATGGGGTCGGAAACGAATACAATATACTGGCTTACTCTACTAGAGTAAGAGTATAAGAACTTAACAGTCCGATAATGGTAAATTTTGGTCAGCAGACGTTGAGCCTTCTAAAAAGTCACAATTCAAATTGATATAATTCCGTACTTAGTGTAAATTATGAGTCGGTCGCCTATATAAGAACTTTATAATATAGTGGTCTGATATATAAGTCTAAGCTGAATAGCCTTATGCCTGACAAACTTGTGTGCATGGAAGCCGAAGGACAGACAGGAAACATAAGGGAACGGCTCTGCAAGGGTATAGAGTGAGAGAGGTTTCGACTATAACGTTCCAACTTGTTTAGTTTGCAAACCAAAATGTATGAATGTATATAAACTTATTGAACATTTTTTTTTTTTAATCGATGTTTCCTTAGCTGCCTGTTTTCATAGCTTTTTTCCAAAAACTCATCGATCTGATTCTGAAGAGTTCGTAAAATAAACACAAAAACTAAACAGTTCTGTTTCAACACTCATAGAGGCAGCTAACCAACAACCCATAAAAAATAAGCGTTATTCAATTCGATTTCTTTATTAAATACTTTAATAACAAGACAATGCTTTGATTATATGCTTAATTATAAGAGAGCAGAATTTAACCTTATCTATTTCCGTATGTTTCTGTAGTATGTGTATATATTTATTTATATATAAATATTAATAATAATAGTGTTGATTTCAGTAAACACAAGTACAAATAAAACCCTACGTCGAGCTCACTCGACAGGTAACTACTTAATTTGCTGTCTTAATCAATCTTAATAAGTAACAACGCTACACCCAAGTTGACTGCTGACATATGTATGTGTATTGCATGTATGTATGCGATTGTAGTGCTGCATTTGGTGTCAACTGATGAAAAGACGTCCAGGAAACATATAATCAGAATTCGCCTAAATTTGCTTTTTACATACATTGCAACAACTTTAATATACCCTTGTACCCTATGCCTTCTATGGGACAATTTGTAAAAGACTTGGAATGGAAAACAATATTTGTGATTTGGGCGGCTGGAGTGATATCGAACCATCTCAAATTCAGGCTGAAAGTCATATGGCAATGCCATTTTAGACCGCATTCACTTGCCACATGCTCATGCACATTTCGCTGCAAACATATATCCACTAGCACTATCTCACACTTCCTCTGACGCGACCATGTCTCTCTTTTATACTTGTGCCTGGCATTTGTCCTCATTTTCTCATCTAACAGTACGACTTCATTTTGGCGCGCATTGATATGCCAGCCTCAGCCCAGCCAGTTGCGTTTCCGTTTCAGACACTTAAACTACACTTCAATGTTAAAATTATGACTGCACTTGTTGTATTTGTGTTCGTCTCTCCTTTTCAGCTGGCCCTGCCCCCCTCATTCTACTTAGTGTCACTTCACGTTTGTTTGATATTACTATGGTATTTTATCTCTGGCTCTGGAAATCGAAATCAAAACGTGCAGCAGCAATAGCAACGAGGAACAAGAAAAGAAGGCTAGCTTCGGTTTCCGAAGCTTATACACCATTCACAGTTTATATAGTTAACCGATCTAGATCAAATCTGGTGGGCGGGCGTTGGGCTACAGTGGATACAAGGGATACAAGACAAATTTAGTTTGATTTGAATGGAAAAAACAAAAGTTATGCTACTAGTCTCCACTCCGGAACAATCGCTTATACGATATCGTTGTCCAATCTAGATGAATCTCGAACTTAACCAGTGTGCAAACAAAAGAAGCATCTGATAAAAATTTCAGCTCTGTAGCTCTTAAAGCTTCTGAGATCTTGGGGTTGAAACAGACGGACGGACATGGCTATATCGACTCCCCTTGTCGTGCTGATCAAGAATATATGTACTTAATATAGTCGAAAACGCTTCGTTCGTTGCTTCGTTGCAAACTTCATGACAAAATTAATATACATTCACATCTCTTGTGAATGGTATAAAAATGCCAGCTGCTGCCAACGATGATGTAAAACAACCAGCCTCCCCTTCCACTTCTCGCCACCCGCACTCTCTGGCATATCGGCACATTGATTCCAGGATTATTTGCACGAAAACAATATACACTTAACTTCACGAGTACGAGCTTAATTGGGAATATAACATACAAGTTTCCATGAAGCGCACAAATTTAATACTCGATTTTGATTCTTAGAATACAAATTTCACAGCATACTAGTACTATGTATGAATGCATATTCATCAGGAATGCCCTCAAAGAGAGCAAGCAAAAGGAAAGAGCCTTTGTCGGTTTGCCCTTTTTATTGATTCCTGTGCCGTACAGTCGCACGCTCGCACTGGCACTGACACTAAGCACAGTGTGTGTAATCATACACATGTTGTAAATAAATTGCTAATGGCGCCAGTGCAAAGCGTCTGCAGCAAGAAGAACATCAAGAGTTAAACAACATCACAGACACATTTGCCCGTCGTGTCCACTACAAGAATTACATTCGAACTCACAGACCTCTGGTTGAATTTGAACACTCAGTGCATGTGCAGCAAAATTGATAAAAGTGATTGCAATTGGAATTAAATACTGGCTTTAACGAAAACCTACCAAAAATTTCTTTATATTAGGATACAAAACACAAAAGTTTCCCTACTCAGCGTTCACTTTGAGGCAATCGGTATATAACTCAGTATAAGCCGCGCAACCTTGAAAAACTCGCCTTTGTACCGCTTGCTCTAATGTACTTTCTTTGAAGTCTACACGCGACAACACGTCGAATAAGTAATCTCACGAGGATGTGCACCCGTTCACACTTACGTTCGCTGAGGCTACATGAATAAACAAGTAGGAACGCTATAGACGAAATTCCGAATATAAGATACTCGAACTCACCTTTTTCTTTTAATTACAAAAAAAAAAAAAAATGGTTTTATTTTTTGTGATCCAGTTCGAATTCACCATATATGAAAAACCCCTAAAAAGTATGCAACAATACAGTGTTTTTTTCTTACAAATATTCTTACAAATATTCTTTTCAAATATTTTTACAAATATTGTTATGAAATCGGCAGATAATGTGCTTATACATATTCAAACCGAGTTTCCACAGTTAAATACTGCATGGTAAACTGTTATATCATATAGCAAGCCGACCGTGGTCAAATTCAGTCAACGGACTTGGGAACTCCCAAAATGGAGACAGTTCGAGTTGGGATTGATTCCAATAAAAAGCAAAGAAGTTTTCATAATAAGTGTATATTCTGAAAAAACCTGTTCTATGGCAGCTATATGATATAAAGGCTCAATTTGAACAAAATTTTGTCAGTTAGCGTGAGACCTCCTAAAATAAGTAAAGGCCAAATTGGCCTTGATTTGGATGAAAAACAAACATTTCGTGTTCATTTCGATCTGAATAACATTTGGTCAACAGATGTAAGGCATCCTAAAATGGATACAACCCAAAATCACAACATGAGTCTATCTAGGCATGCTCGTCTTTCCGAATGTATGAAAATATAGATTTATATATAGATAGGATAGAATAGCAAAGGATAGGATATATAGGAGCTGCAAATCCAATAATTTGTTCAGAGTCCCTGCGTCACACGCTCGAACATCGGCCTTCAGTGTTGTTGCTACTTCTTTCGGTTTTGTTTTTATTATTTTTGGGCTTGATCCTACAATGCTGATGTATCTACAACTCAGTGGCTATTTACCATTTACTTCACACTTACATAATATGTATATACATTTACGAATAAAATGTATGATTCTTTTTATACTAGTATGCGTTGGGCTAAGAGTATATAATAGTGTTCAGGCAGATCCTGTTTGTTCTAAAATTTGGTTTCATCTCAATCGATCTGCCAAATTTCATACCGATCGCATATTATGTAATTGTAATCAAAATCTCGAGTAAGTAATTGCCCACTATTGGGAGTTTTAATTTTTGCATGTCCGACTGTCCGTCCATCTGTCCTGATGCATAGAAGTCTACTTCCTGGAACTACAAGAGATAGTGAATTGAAATTTTGATATTAATATTCTATATATATGTACGCAGATCAAGTTTATTTTCATTCTTTTCCACGCCCATTTTTTAGGGCCCCATACAAGCCCAACGCCTACTTTAGTGTTTTTATGTTATTACTCTTTTGTTTTTCATTGAAATTGAACAAAATTTGGGATATATTAATCTTAGAGGCAACATCAATTCACCAAATTTGATACGGAACAAGCGACTATGTCATACATATAACCCCTACTGAAACAATTCTTTCTGACTGTTTTTCATCCAAATCTCGACGTCTGCTGACCAAATTTTATTCAGACCGGACATGTATATCATATAGCCCCCATAGAACCAATTTGTTCGGTTTCGGGAAGACATTTCTTGTTTTTCATTGAAATGAATCCGAACGGCTTGTATCCATTTTGGAAAGCACTAGTATATGGAAGGGGGACTTATCAACCGTCGGAAACTTGAGTGGGCTGGTGGGCTGGTGAATACTCCCTTCCTATCTTTTCCTTCTTTTTCTCACTTTTCTTCTAACTTTAAATAAACAAATAAATATTATAATATATGTCTTTGTTTACCATGTCTGATTTTCAGTTACCGAAAAGGAAATTCGACAATGGTAAGTACGAAATTCATTTTTCCCCCTTTTTGTCCAATTTTGATCACAACATTATCTTTAGCTATCTATATATACGATATTACAAGTCCCATATTTCATTTAAGCCGCATTTGTAAAATAAAGGGTAAATCATATTCGTGTAGATGTAAAAGGCCAAATTTAGCATTTCCCACTCTGCAATGTATATATATTCTTAATCAGGATCAGCCAAGCCGATCTAGCCATGTCCGCCTGCCTTTCCGTGCGTCTGTCCACCAGTCTGTCTGTAGGAACACATACATTTCATATGCACCAAATTTGGTATCAAGACTTCCCAAGTGCGGCGTCAGACCAAGTTTGTTTGAAAACTTTGCCATGGCCATTCCGCCTCCACAATCTACATTTTTCCCAATAATTTTTTTATATTTTTCCTTGAAAATTGATAAAGTTGCATATATAAGCATATTATCAATCTGCCAAACAGTTGGGGGCAAAGTTATAAAAATTAATTTGTGTATAAACATTTTACAAGCAAGATTGAGAAACTTTATTCTACTTTTAAGTAAATCCTGAGTACGGATATGTTATAGTCGGACTACCAACTACAGCGCTCTTATCTATATTTCCCCGTTTCTTGGGTCACTATTTTTTGGTAATCAGCCCTTTCCTTCCAACTACCAGAAAAAATAGAACATAATGATAATGTACATATAAATATAAATGTAAATATGTTTGCAATAATAATGTAGCAAAATCTCACAATTGTTAATGGCCTTACGGGCATTACACCAAATATATATATGTTAAATGTTTCAATCTAAATTGAGTCAAGTGCATATAAATTTATTTGAGAACATTATTTTTCTGTGGATATAAAAATACTATGCTGTGTTTAGTTGTAAATACTTCAATATGTTTTTTTCAATTTTTTTTAATTTTTTGCAATTTTACAACTTTTTGGTGTGTTCCTTTTTGCTATGCTAATATCTTTCTTTTCTCTTCCTCTCTGTTTTTCAACTACAACTATTGTGAACTCTGTGTAAACTATGAACTGTGTATGAACTATTCTCCTCCCAAAAAAATATGTAATTTTTAATTTTAAAACTACAAAAAAGGCACAAAGGTTTTCTCAAAGACTGCCCAAATGGTTTGCTGACGGAACAAGTAAGTACAAAAATATGCATTCATTTCTCCACATAAATATAATACTTAAAAACCTTCCACACCCAAAAACAAACCAAGTGTTTTGCTGTTGTTGCTTCGCAAAAGATATACGTACAAATATAGACGAATAAATTCGCAACAGATAATCAAAGAGCGATTCAAAATGATATTTAAAGCATTTGACTATCGTCAACAACCACAAAACAATTTTATTTCATTTCTCCATCTACGATTTACGTTTCTTGCAAATGGCTGTGTGTGTCTCATCACTATTGCATCTGTGATTGCTCTTATTCCATATATTGTACTTGTGTAGATGTATGTAACAACCAAGAGGAAGCGAACCCTATGAAGTATATATGTATTAGTGATCAGCATCAACAACATCAGCTGAGTCGATCCGTCCGTCCGTCTGTCTGTATGAACACCTAGAGATCTCCGTGTCTATAAGAATTTCCTGTCAAAAAACGTTTGAAAACTATTTGTAAGCAAATTTGCACCGCTGATAGCAGAGGTGCAAATGTTTCTGTCCTCCTTCCCTTTACGGCAATGGTTGAAATTGAAATTTGATTTGGCTTGCTCAACTCCAATTGGAATTGAGAAGAAGGAATATTAGCAGACCCTGTTCGAATGTAAGTCTTCTTGGCATTGTTACGATATGAAAAAACTAGCTAAGCATTTTTAGGATATAAATTACTGATATAAATTAGCTGAGTACCGGGTATCTTATGGTCGGAATTTCGACTATACCGTTCTTACTAGGTTTTTTCTTTTTTTTTTATGACAACAATAATGCTTATACAGTTTTAAGTCGCTTTTAAAATTCAAAGTATGTCCAATTAAAACAAATTGTTCTATAACTGCCACATGAAATTCTCATTGCTAATTTAAGGCTTTTGTAAGCAGCTGTGGAAAAATCCAAACTTTTCATTTGCTTAGATGGCACTTGTATTGTAAATGCAAAGCCAATAAATTCGTGCAGGCGAAATTTTGATATATTTATTTGGGTTTTTGGATATTTGAATATGCACTACATACTCGCATTTGTAAATTCGTTTGTTTATTTTATACTTCTCGGCTTTCTTTCTTACTGCAACAGGGCTTCATCAAAATCTATAAGCAATTCTTTCCGGATGGGGATCCTAGTAAATTTGCCTCACTGGTATTTCGTGTATTCGATGAGAATAATGTGTGTCACGCTATCCAGGCTTTCCTTACAATATTTCAAAAACTGAACCTTTAAATATTTGCAGGATGGCGCCATTGAGTTTGAGGAATTCATAAGGGCGTTATCAATAACATCACGGGGCAATTTGGATGAGAAACTGCATTGTAAGCTCAACCCACTCGTATATATTTTTGACAGATCGCTACTTTCAACTAAATGCATTTGTAGGGGCCTTTCGTCTGTATGATGTAGACAATGATGGCTACATAACCCGAGAGGAGATGTACAATATAGTGGATGCCATCTACCAAATGGTGGTATGTATGCCCGCACATTGGGTACCTCTAATTATCCATACACAATAAATCTACATCTATCTTCCTCCCTTCTTACGGATGGCGCAGGGCCAGCAGCCACAAACGGAGGATGAGAACACGCCACAGAAACGTGTGGATAAAATCTTTGATCAAATGGACAAAAATCACGATGATCGTCTCACCTTAGAAGAATTTCGCGAGGGTAGTAAAGCTGATCCACGTATAGTCCAGGCGTTAAGTTTAGGTGGTGATTAAGCGATAGCTTAATAGCTAAAAGGAAATTTTTTATTATACAAAATCAAACTCGTTCTAAGTGAAATTCCAACTAATATATAATATATATATATATATATATATATATATATATATATATATATATATTTATAAATATACATATTTATAAATATATATATATATATATATATATATATATATACATATATATACATATATATATATTTATATATATATATATATAAATATATATAACATTTATTTATAACTGAATTCATATAGACGTAGGAAACAGCAAAAAAATGCAGCCAAACACCAGCTTAGGTGTTAATAAATTTTTTTTAATCTTATAAATACGTATTTGTTAAACACAGGCATTTTTATTGAAATGCTTAAAAATTTCGAAAAAAAGTCTAGTTGGGATTTTTGCAGGAAAACACCATCCAAATCATACGTTTATAAGAAATGTAAGAAAACAAACTAATCCCTATTGAATACATACATACATACATACTATACACGTATATCGCAATCCTACGCATAACCTGCACATAGCTACTGCTACATATGGCTATGGAACGCTTTGGGACTTCAATGAATCCTCGATAGTTTCTTTGACTTTGCATTTGCCAAGCAACCCGCAAAACAAATTTTTAACTGTTGATAATCGAACGTGTTGATAATCAAAACCAAAAAGTAAAACGAATATTCAGAAATTATTTAGAGTACTATATACAAAAATACATAAGCTAAACTAAAATGTCTGTAGTTACTCTAAAACTGAACAACTATTGTGTGTGCTCAAAGCTCAATTTACATTTGTGAACGAATTACTCCAAAACAGAAAGCAAATCTTTAAATAATTAAGTATATAAAGAAATGAGAACTTAAAAAAAAACATCTGATTCTGATTATACACACGCTTTTGCATGAGGCATGAAGTACACAAAGCAACTAAACTATGTATATGAGATGGAGGTTAGTGGGGTATAAGAAGAATGGGCGATAAGTTTGATTCATAATTGAATTAAAGCATTAAATTGTTGCTGCAAGAGCAATTTGATAACAAATCATTTACTTTTACATTTAGAAAGCCTGCTTTGAAAAGTAGAAACATCTACTTGCCCTCAGTATGCATACACTCAGATCAAATATGGAATCTTTAAACCATGAAGCCAAATACATACAGCTTATATGCAGTACCTTGATGTACATATGCCCCTTCCTATCTATCCGTGCACACCCACATGTCGCTTGAGCCTTACGCAGGTTAATACTTATACTATAATATTTACATCCTGTTATCCACTTTTGCATGCCTTAAATATACATATATATATATATAGCAATAAATTTTCTAGTAAATTTAAATTTATTTTCTGCATTCTTTAATATGAGAGCTTAGAGCTTCTTTCTTAAAAGCGAGTAAGATGCAATATTTTATAGCAAAATATTAAAAAAAAAAATAAATAAATAAATACAACACTTTGAAACATCATCACACGAGGGCTATTAAATATGCCCTTCATATTTAGATTTCTTCCATGCTTTGCCTATTATATTTTTGGTATATTTTATCATATTTTTTTCTTGTAAGCAATATCTAGTCACCACCCTACAAATAATTTCTGCTTTATATGTGGTTCAGCTTTATTAAAAATAAGATAACAGCGAAAATATTCTGAATTACAATGAAATGGCGTTATTCCTTTAAACGCCAGTTTTTGTAATATTTAGCATACTTTCACCATGTGCACGACACTCACCAAATGTCATATGCGTGCCAAATTCGATTTGCTTACATTTTAGGGAAATCGGACTACTCTATATAGCTACCACAGGAGCTGGTATATAAGTATTTATAGTGTAAATGGTACACATATAAATCTCCCTTCTTGTTCAACGTGGCAATATTTTCCAAAATTCATTTTGTGTTTGTCTACTTTGATTTGTATAAGTTTGGTTAAAAAGAAAGAAATACAAAATAAGAAATAAAAACCGTAATTAAAATAATTCTTTCAAAGTCTTCATGTTTGATTTGAATTTATAAGAAACATACAGAAAGATATTTTTGTGTGTTGTTTTGGAACATATTCTTCTTTTGTATTGCAAGTAGATGAACTTAAAAGAAATGCGAAAAGCTACATACAAAAGACAAAAAAAAAACATTAAAAAAAACATGTTTGCATGCCTATTTTGAATCTCACCGAAGCTCTTTTTTAGAAAACAGCAAAAAAAAATAATGTATGAAATTATATAAAGCAAACAGCACTGGGGAATAAGAACGACCTAAGTATATCTAATATATCCAAAGTATACTATATCTTACATAATTATATATACATACACATACAAATAATAAACAGCTAAAAGTGAAGCAACAATCAATTTTTTCGCTTCTCGCTTAAAAAACAAAAACAAAAAGAGCCAAAGCGAATCATTTACTATTCACCTATTAACTTTTATCTACACTTAAAATGATAAAATATGTTGTTTTATATTTTATTATTTGTGAGCTTTGAAAACTTCAATGCGACAACTTTACTTTGTCAGTACGTTAAAGGATATTCAACTGCAAGCAATATTAATTTAGCATTAAAATGCATTAAGTGAACGTTTATAAACATATGTATTCAATTGATAAAAACAAAAAATAAACAGAAAACAGCGATATGCAAGTGTCCACTAAAATGTCTCGGAGCAAGAACTTTATCTTACCCAATTGTTTGAAAGCAATATTCATCCGTCGATGATCTCAAGCAGATGCTTCTTATATCTGTTAGTATTTCTGATTCATCAGGATCGGACAAATATGTCATGTATATCTGCCACATAACCGACTATTTCTGAATAAATACTTAGCACCCGTACCCGCAGAGCAAGGAGTATATGGCACGCTTGCACATGTATGTAAAAGGAAGGCCAGGAAGGCTAGCGGGGGGCTTGCTGAAGCTTACACACCCTTGCACATAAGTGTACTTTAATAAGAAAGGATAGCTTTGTAGCTCGATCCTCATCTAATTTAAACAACAAACGATCGCCTTCTAAAAGGCATTTGCTGCACTAACATACATACATTCACTTATCCACACCAAACAAACATTATTCAAGTATACAAACACATACACACATACATAAATACATACAGTATACACTGCATAGAACTCTGCTGATTTCATTGTGACCCTTAAGGCTGATTCCCTCCCTCTTACACAGCCAGCGTAATTGCGACCTACGATCCCTTTTTAAATCGCTCAGTTATATTGGTCAGATTTTTACATATGAGCAGCAGAAAAAGGCCCATGGTGAAAATTACAAGTCGATAGCTCGGCTGTTGTTGCTGATGCTAATGTTGAGGTTGATGATGATATATACTTTATGGGGTCGGAGACGCTTCCTTCTGCCGGTTACATACGTTTACTCTACTAGAGTTAGAGTATAACAATACTTTCAACTTACCAAAACCACTTTACATAAAATATTTGAAAACGGCCCTTAGTATATTTTGTGCAACTAAAAATATGCTATTGTTAACTCCCAAGACCGGTACATATATATATTGCTTGGCATGCTTGTAGGATGACAATAAAATTCCGTCGAACAGGAAATAAAACCGGTTTCTTGTGCTACGCCACCTCATAATGTTAATTAACATCGCCGCGGCTGAGAAGGTAAGGTTTATTTTACAGTCACAATTTGCCATCATCTATTATTTTTGCAGACCAAGGCCAAGGCCAAAGTGAAAATTGTACATAATGTAAAATGCAACTTAAATGTGACTGATATTTTACGAATTGCAATTTCGGTTAATTTCAACTTATGACTATATCGATATCAGTTTTTCGATAGTGATAGTTCTCAGACAAATGCATCGACCATGTTTCGCGAGTGAGCCAAAATTGAGTAGTCATGTTGTCGCCCTCACTCCCATGGGGGAGATATTGGAGATTTAACAGTGCTGTTGTTTAACAGAGGCTCTGCTGTAACGGAAAACCCGTTGAAAATGAATAATGTACCTAAGTAGACAGTATACAGATACGTACTATATACTCACTCTTCAACAATTTCTTGGCGAGCGGACGTCGACTCGGTTTCACTTTAGTTACGCTGTTTGTTTTGTGTGTGTTTTTTTTTTTACTAAGTACACGTTTAGTGCGCATCGTATACTATATTGTTTCTATCGTTGTTGCTGATGTCAAATGTTGATATTTGCGCGCACACAAAAATGAATCGGATTGGCGCGTTTGTGTGAGTGACAGCACGACAACTGATTTTTCCTCATCGCATTGAGTGAACTACACAACAATAACCTTTTTTACGGGTAATAATCATTCGTACATATGGTATAATAAGTACTATACATATGTGCATATCTGCAGTCATGAAAAATGAATATTAAAAATGTATGAGTGTGTGAATGTTTTAAGCAAGATTATGCGAACGTTTTCGAATACGTATTCTATTCTGCATTTCTGACAGTCTTGGTTCAGTTCGGTTAAAGTTAGAGTTTTAGTCTGGTTGCCGGTGAATGAACTCTCACCAACAACGGAAATAAACGTTCAACATTTCAGATTGAGAGCTCAAAAAAGTGGTGGATTTCGTGAAAGGGGCGATTTCAATGAGAGCCCAACTGGCTAAAATGTCTTTAATGGTTTCCTATGCTTATTAATGTTTGGGAGGGAATACACTATATATATCAATTCATTTGTATATAGTTCATTAGATTATTTCTTCATATTTCATTTTATTTGTAATCATACAAAACATTCATTTTGATGACCTCAGCAAAACGTTCTTTAGAAAATAAATCAAAAAAATTGTTTTCACTATAAATCGTTGAAGCCCTATGTCTGAAAAACGCTGACAGAGTTCACCGGCTAATGTAATCAATTAGGAAAATATAGATATACCCCATATAGAAAATAACAATTTTAATGGAATGCGAAAATGTGAATTTCTTTCTATTCCTGAACCCTATTGATAAATTACTTATTTAAAAAATAAACAGCTATTCTGTTTCAGTAATAGCGCGTAAACAATAGTGAAAATTTAAATTTTACCAAATGTTGTCTGGCAAACAATTTATTAGAGCCAGGGGGTGCCCCTATCCCCCTCCTTCAACTCGAAATTCAGCACAAATTCACTAAAAATTTTACTCAGATTGATATTATTTTATTATACGGGAGTTAGACCAACGGTAGCTCAGTTTCCGGTACGACTTGACGATAACCATAGTACAGGAGTAATCGCTATGCGGTCTGCATTTAGAAAACCCATGTTCCTCACGCGAATACCTCTACTCTCTCCACAAAACACATTGTATACCAAACGGCTCTTCGATAAACAGAAAAAAATGATCAAGGAAAGGTCACTGTTAGTTATTATATAATAGAAATACAGTAAGGTATATTATTAAAATAACTGCAAATCGAATGTGTAATATTTTAAATGGGTGTCTCATTTCAGTCTGCTGCTTCTAATCGATTTTTCTGTTTTCTGTGCTTATTAATTATCTTATCAGCAGCAACAGTCGTAGGCCATACTGTAATCTATTGCAATCTGTTGCCGCGGAGTCCCTCTGTCGGGCACACAAAATATAGCCAGACTTAGGCAAAAATAAAAAATGAAATTGAATAGAAGAATAAATTGTAAAAAAAGACTGATGTTTTATTGTGTCACAGCTGCGTATAGAAATCTAACTACAATTTGTATGTACATACATACATGCATGCATAGATAGAAGTATAAGTATGTCCATGTACTTACATATGATTGTAGATGATTACTCAAAGTTTAACATGCCTATCTGTTGCTCTCACCCTGTTATCGTGGTGTTTGTGTGCGTGTGTGTGTGTGTGTGTGCGTGCAATACCGGTTTAAGAAAATCCTTAACATAACAAACTTTTGACAACAAAAAGCCAAAGCCTGCTGAGAGGGTGTGCCCTTAACACACAAAAAAGCACAGCCTCACACGCACACATACACGTACACATACACATACACGAATATATGTACTTGAAATGTTAAAAAATAAATGTTGCACATAAATACTTATGGCACCCAGTTATCAGCATTGTCAAGATAATGCCCCGCTAGTCTCCCACATAGCTACGAGAATGTACATATATATGTCACATCAATCGTTTCCGACTGCACAAAGTATATGTATACATTCTTGATCGGGATCACCAGCAAAGTCGACCTAGGCCTTTCCATTCGTCCTTATGAGAATTTCCTGCAAATCGACAAACGCTATTTCTCCCTCAATGTCGGACATTGCTCATTCACTGAAATATTGTTAAATCAAGACGATATGGAGAAATTCAGTTGCCATCTAAATTTGATCAATGAAATATAGTATACAATGATTTGTATACCATTCACAAAAACTTTGAATGTATATTCATTTTGTCATGAAGTAGACAGGGGATTCGATCCGTCCGTTTGCCCGGATATTTGTTTCAACCCAAATCAAACCAAATTCGGGTTGTATTCATTTGAAGATTGACCTGGATTGACCTGATAAAGAATGGACAACTATATCCTATAGCTACCATATAACCGATTGTTCCGGAATGAACAGTTAAGAGCACAACTTTTCTATTATTATACCATTCACCAAATTCACAAATATTAATTTTGTCATGAAGCTTGTAACGCATAAATCAGCATGATAAGGGGAGCGTCTGATTCGACACACAGAGATCTCAGGAGCCTTAAAAGCTACAGAGCTGAAATTCTTACCAGTTGCTCCTTATATCTGCACGTTGATTCGAGTTTAAAAATCATCCAAATTGGAAGGAATTCAGCTTGGGCCACCATGATATAAAAAGAGTATTTTTTAGAGGAGAAAATTGAGTAATGAATGGAGACATTTAACAAAATTTCTGCTCCAACGGAGCAATATCTCAACTTTATAACCGATGACGGTTGAATAAATAGTTATGACGAAATTGGCAGGAGAAGTACTCGACTACAAGGCCGATGAAGGTTCTTCTGGAGATAATCATCCACGTAAGGCTATAAGCTAAAGCCTAGGTGCTATACTAAGGAACGGTCACCAGGGAAGCCTGGTGTAGAAGTTCAGTGTTTGTTTAAAACCTCGTTTATGTATTTATTTCGTAGATGGCAAAACAGTTGCATCTTTATTACATATTTGCAATGTGAATGGTATATAAGCCGAAGCTAGCCTCCCTTCTTGTTTGTGAATGGTAAAATGATTGCTTACTCTTAGATATTGTGTCTTTGCAAATACGAGTCCGTCGGATACCTTATACTACGTAATCAAAACTGCGAGCGCTATTACTTGATTGTTTTTGATTCACACAAGTATTCTCTTCGTGTTCGCTGGATCCGCCTGTGTTCATTTTCAGCTTTGTTGTTCAAGTTGTTGTTAGAAGAATGCAAACCGCATGGTTTGCGTTTTGTCGCGCGGGGCACTATGGATACAATTATAATTGCATTCAAAATCGTCAGCAAATCATGCCAGAAGCTAATGCCTGGTTGAGTGCAAGCGTCTATGTAACAACTGCAACTGTATTTTCACAAGTTTTTGCGGTCTGTCTTTTTCTGTCAGCGTCGCCGCCGCCGTGCCGTTGGATATCTGACACGACACTATGAGTAGGTTAGTAGTTCAAGCTGTCGATTTAAATTCTATAGCTGTAACTTGATATTTAAATTATAGTACGATCAGTATATACCTATATCCATCTATTTTGCAACAAATGTGGGTACGTGTATGTTTAACTTTAACTCGCACACAAGTCACGTTTTCATGTTGCCAACAGAGTTGTGGCAGTGACGTCATATTCACTGCGTACAGTGCGCGCTCCACCTCAGCCTCAGTAACCATTTATGGCAATTAATGCGAAAACAACAGCAATAACTCAAACCGTGAGCATAAAAGTGTCGAGCAGGCTCGACTGTAGCGCCCTTATTATTCACACAAAATGTGAATGTATATTAATTTTGTCATCAAGCTTGAAACGCATAGAAGGAAGCATTTCCGACCATAATATATATTCTTGGTCAGCACGACAAGGGAAGTCGACTGTTTCAACCCAAGATCTCAGAAGTCTTGAGATATACAGAGCTGAAATTGTTATTTAGATGCTTTTTCTGCCTGCACGCTGGTTAAGTTCGAAATTCTTCCAGATCGGGCGATATAGTAATAGCTCTCTTATAACCGATTGTTCCTGGATGAACTCTTAGGATCATAAATCTTCTGTTATGCATCCAAATCAAAACAAATTCGGTTTGTATCTATATAAAGTTTCTATGAGAGCTATATGGTATAGGGGTCCCATTAAAATACAATTGTGTCAGTGAACGTGACCAATCCTAAAATGGATACAAACCAAAATTAACTCGATTTGGATAAAAAAACAAAAATTGTGCGTTCATTACTAGAAGATCGGTTGTATTAGGGTTATAGTTGCCCGATGCGGATCAAATTTGGCCAGTTTACGTAGATACCCCTACGACAAATATATCCCAAATATGGTTGAACTCCAATGAAGAACAAAACAGTTGTTTACAAAAGGTCTTTTGCGATTTCGTCTACAATTCTTATCCGTTATGAAATGTGGCAGATCTGTAGATAATGTACTTATATATACAAACCATGGTTTAATTAAATATGACAAAAATTTTGGGATATATACGTTTTTATGGGTTTGCAGGGGCTGTCATGCTGATTAAGAATACAGTATATATTGTTTGGTTGGCAACGTTTCCTCCTGTCTGTTACATGCATTGCCGATATTTCAAATTATATTATATTATGTATTATGTATACTTATCTTATATACCCTTGTACCATAGGTAGAGAGTATTAAAAAACCCATGAAAACAAATTGGTTTCATGACCTGAGCACTGTATCTAAATACAATTTGTGCCCTTGGGTTTTCGAGAATTGTACTTGTAAAAATTCAAGCTCGTTTTCAAGGCGCTGTATATATATATATATATATATATATATATATTATATTGCTATCAACGTATAAAACCAAAATCTGAGGGTTCAGGTTCCTGGAATTACCAAAACATTTCGGTACTGGAACGCCATTTGATGAAAATTTGTTGTTTTTGTTGTTCATCTATTTATTCTCTATGTACATAAGTACGAGTGTGTTTATCCCCCAAGGGGTGCCTCTCCAAGTGCTGCTGGCTTGGCATTGGAATGGGAATTGATCAAGTGGAATTACCGTGCATATATGTATGTACACACACAAAGAATCATATTTAGTTGCGCATATAAATATGTATTCTCAATATGTTGGTCACTCGTGTGTTGTACAGATAGATATATAGCTCTATTTACCGTATGCCGATGCCGACTACTTATATGTGTGTGTGTGTATGTTTGTGCCTTTTATTATTGAGGTCGATTGTTCTGTTCATTTGTTCATTTATCGTCCAATGTCAGTCATCAGTTGGCCTGTGCCTGTGCGGTGCGCGTGTTTTGTTGATTTTACACATTCCCTCATTTGTTTACAACTCTTTTTGGCGTTTATTACACTACCAGACACTCCCACTGCAGTTCTTTTACGTATGTTGGAAATTTTGTAAAATCAACGTTGCGAAACATGTTTATGGAATCGTCTCGCCAAGCGAAGCACAAGTTGTGTATCTTTGAACTCCCTGCAATCTCAATTTTGCGCTTACAATGTGCCTATTTATCTGCAAAATGGATCATAAATATCTCACCAGCGTGACATAGGATGCTGCGCCAAAAGTCGTGTTAATTTTGTAGCCTAAGTGTTTTTTTTTTGTTTTTTTTTTTTGGCAATAAAATACATATGCTTGTCGACGTAGACACAATTATGCGAAGATAAGGGCCAAATTGGCAACTTTATAAAACGGCCATTGACTTTTACCGAGTTGACAAAGAGCAAACCGCTCTTACAACTGCCTCAATGAGCTTTCAAATGGCACTATTGGTGTAGTCATGTCCTTCTGTTCGCAAGAACACATAGATTTCGTGGACAACATGAGCCATGACTGAACATATTTGGCGCGCTTTAACTTTCTTTCCAACTTGCTGTTATACCCTTGCGGAGGGTAATATAATTTTGTCACGATATTTGTATTTATTCTGTTTCTATACGAACAAGTTTTGAAGATAAGGACTTGAAATTCACAATGGGCTTCTTGCTGATGTAAGCTGTAAGCTGTAAGCTCAAAAATCGTTAAGATCGGTCCACTTCGTCATGGAGACGTGGAAGAGAATTATGTGAGGCGCATTGGATGATAAATATGACAATAAAATAAAAACAAGTAAGAACGATTATGAGATATTCGTACTCTTTATTTATTTTATATTCGACACACTCGAAAGGTTGCTCTCATACAAAGTGTTCTTTTACATTTTGGTCTCCAATTATTATCCGATCTTAATGAAAGTAACAAATCTCGGCAGATTATGTGCTAATACTTATACAAACCGAGTTTCAACTAAATGCGTTAAAATTTGTGGAAGATATACATTTTTATCGATTTGCCGTGGCGGGAGGGGGCGGGCCTAAATTTAAAAACTTCATCGAACGCCCCACAAAGCTCTTACACAGCTCTTACACAGTTCGAGATCTAGGTGTTCATATGGACGGACGGACGGACATGGCTAGATCGACTCGGCTGTTGATGCCTGTACATTGAGCTTCAATATATTGCAACATTGATACACACGAAATTGTTCTCTCACAGAGTAAGCGAGTGAACAAGCAGAACGAAGCGTCTAAGACCCCATAAAGTATATATTCTTGATCAGCATCAACAGCCGAGTCGATCTAGCCATGTCCGGATGTACGTCCGTATGAACACCTAGATCTCTGAGACAGTACGAGCTAGAGAGACCCAATTTGGTATGTAGACTCCCCTTGTGGGGAGTCAGATTTAGTTTGTTTTTAAATTTTGCCACGCCCCCTCCTGCACAACTTTATATCTTCCACAGATTAACGCATTAAGTTGAAACTCGAATGATAATTGTAGACATAATAGTAAAAAACATTTTGAAAAAACATTTAGTGTGTCGAATATCGAATAAATGCTGAGTACGAGTATCTTATAGTCGGAATATCGACTATAGCGTTCGTACTTGTCCTTTATGTATTTGGTGCTATAAAAATATGGTAAGAAATTACTTGATAGAAGACAGACTTTAATCCAGTAGATGAAATAAATTTTAATATTATTAACCTAATCAAATTTATTCTAAAATGCAACTTACCCCATTATATTTGAGTTTAGCGTTGATTGTTATACCACAGCAAACTCATCTGCTAAGTATTTATTTTAAATTAAATTGATCACGTTTAACAGCGTTCACATTTCTCTTTAGAATACAAAAAAAAAAAAAAAAAAAAAACACTTTAGACGCGCACATAGCTTCAACATATTGCAATATTGATACGCACGAAATTGTTCTCTCACAAAAACAAGAGACAAAAAAGGCCACTCTTAGCATTTTTTTTACATCAAATCTCATTAGAATACACAAAAACAAAAACAAAAAAAAAAAAAACAAAAAACACTTTAGACGCACACATAGCTTCAACATATTGCAATATTGATACGCACGAAGTTGTTCTATCACAAAAACAAAGAGACAAAAAAGGCCACTCTTAGCATTTTTTACATCAAATTGATTTACACGTTCAACAGCAATCACATTTCTCATTAGAATACACAAAAACAAAACAAAAACACTCTTTAGACGCACACTTAGCTTCAACATATTGTGTTATTGATACGCACGAAATTGTTCTCACACAAAACCAAAGAGACAAAAAAAGGCTACTCTCAGCATATTGCAATATTTACCGTTATGCCCCTCTCATCAACACGCCTAGCTCTCTGATCAGTTGTTGTTCCCGCCTTTTTCCAGCATTTTCCTTGCTTTGCAGGCGAACGCGGCCAAAAAAAACACAACACAAAACTGCAACAAAAACCATGAAATCTGACGAAGTGCAATATATTCCCGATTTGTATATGTATTATGTTATATTATGCCAACTTTTAATAGCTCCATTTCGAGTTATTTAATGCAGAATCAGTAACAACAAATCAGCCTGCAGAAGAGAGCAACAAAAAGCGCGCCTTTTTCCGGATGTTCTAAACGCGGCGAAAACTTTGGCCCGCTTTGGGAATTAAACGTCTTTATATAGAATACACCATTCTTAATCGTTTTACTACATTATACATCTATTTTACGCACTTTATTTATTTATTTTAGATTAAAAAAGCGTTTGCGAGAGCAAGGACAACTAGCGTCTATGCGACATTTTAATAGTGTGAAGAGAGCGGCAAGTTAACAGTCTTATTGTGTGTAGCTGCGTGGGTAATGCAAAGTAAAGAGAACACATAGTGAAAAGAGAAGCTGTTAATTTAAAAATTTGACAGTTTAAATGATGATAATGTAATTTTTGATTTTAACATGCATGATCTGTTAAAGTTAACATAATACTCTCCCAATTCTATTAGGCCGAATAAGACTGTTAACTTGCAGCTCTCTTCACACAATTAAAATGTCGCATAGACGCAAGTTGTTCTTTCACTCGCGAACGCTTTTTTAATCCAATAATTAATTAATAAAGTGCATAAAATGGATGTATAATGTAGTAAAACGATTAACGGTAGTGTATTCTATATAAAGACGTTTAATTCCCAAAGCGGGCCAAAGTTTTCGCCGCGTTTAGAACATCCGCAAAAAGGCGCGCTTTTTGTTGCTCTCTGCTGCAGGCTGATTTGTTGTTACTGATTCTGCATTAAATAACTCGAAATGAAGCTATTAAAAGTTGGCGTAATATAGCATAATACATATACAAATCGGGAATATATTGAACTTCGTCAGATTTCATGGTTTTTGTTGCAGTTTTGTGTTTTGTTTTTTTTTTGGCCGCGTTCGCCTGCAAAGCAAGGAAAATGCTGGAAAAAGGCGGGAACAGCAACTGATCAGAGAGCTATGCCTGTGGGTGAGAGGGGCATAACGGTAAATATTGCAATATGCTGATGAGAGTAGCCTTTTTTTGTCTCTTTGGTTTTGTGTGAGAACAATTTCGTGCGTATCAATAACACAATATGTTGAAGCTAAGTGTGCGTCTAAAGAGTGTTTTTGTTTTGTTTTTGTGTATTCTAATGAGAAATGTGATTGCTGTTGAACGTGTAAATCAATTTGATGTAAAAAAATGCTAAGAGTGGCCTTTTTTGTCTCTTTGTTTTTGTGATAGACCAACTTCGTGCGTATCAATATTGCAATATGTTGAAGCTATGTGTGCGTCTAAAGTGTTTTTTGTTTTTTGTTTTTTTTTGTTTTTGTTTTTGTGTATTCTAATGAGAAATGTAATTGCTGTTGAACGTGTAAATCAATTTGATGTAAAAAAAATGCTAAGAGTGGCCTTTTTTGTCTCTTGTTTTTGTGAGAGAACAATTTCGTGCGTATCAATATTGCAATATGTTGAAGCTATGTGCGCGTCTAAAGTGTTTTTTTTTTTTTTTTTTTTGTATTCTAAAGAGAAATGTGAACGCTGTTAAACGTGATCAATTTAATTTAAAATAAATACTTAGCAGATGAGTTTGCTGTGGTATAACGTGAAACTGATAAATCCCGGTGTCACAATTTCCCCGAGGCATTATTTAGTAAGTATCACCTTACAATCAACGCTAAACTCAAATATAATGGGGTAAGTTGCAATTTAGAATAAATTTGATTAGATTAATAATATTAAAATTTATTTCATCTACTGGATTAAAGTCTGCCTTCTATCAAGTAATTTCTTACCATATTTTTATAGCACCAAATACATAAAGGACAAGTACGAACGCTATAGTCGATATTCCGACTATAAGATACTCGTACTCAGCATTTATTCGATATTCGACACACTAAAGAGTATGAAAACGAAAAATTTTTTTTTTGTGTGTGTGTGTTGGTGGGGGGGGGGGGGGGGGTGTCATACACAATGTTTTTTACTATCATGTCTACAATGATCATCCGATTTGAACAAAACTCGGCAAATCGGTAGATTATATGCTTATACATATACAAACCGAGTTTCAACTTAATGCGTTAATCTGTGGAAGATATAAAGTTTTGCAGGAGGGGGCGTGGCAAAATTTAAAAACAAACTTAATTTGACGCCCCACAAGGGGAGTCTACATACCAAATTGAGTCTCTAGACATGGCTAGATCGACTCGGCTGGTGATGCTGATCAAAAATATATACTTCCCAAGCCACACAGTTAAACATGGCAATACACTCGTCCGTAAGCGGAAAAATACATAGAAACTACGTAGCTTAATATTGGCGTGCCATGGTACGCATTCTGTAGAAGTTTCAGGGGATGGATTACGTTATGGCAGAATTACAGCTAGTCGTACTCTCCCCCTGGCCTACAGTTGTGGTGGTTCACGTTTACGGTGCACAGTATGTCCGCAGCCCGAAAAACGAATCGAAAAATTATCTTTTAGTTTCTGGTTTTTAGAGCGTTAGGGTTTGACAATCTCTGTTATTTGGTACACCTGGAAACACAACGAACGCCATTTGTTTTTAAAACGTGCATCTTTTTAAACGTTTTCATTCAAACAATAGAAGTGGTGTTGTCATTTGTTTTGGATTTCATTGACAAAATGAAAGAATTTAAATTTAAACTATTGTTCATTGCAAATTTTATAATTAATTTTATAATTTTATAAAATTTATATAATTTAAATTTAAATTAAATTTATAATTTATAACATTTTATAACATTTGTCAACTATCCTCTCTCTTTTATTTTTAATCAGAACTCTCCTTGCTCCAGGTAGGGAATATGACTGTCAATTTACGTTTTAATGATATGCAAAGAAAAATTGATGCATAAAAATGCGGATTTCAAGGATCCAAAATCTTTAAATTCTATACAATATGATTTGCGTCTATGACTTTCTTGGGCTTATTTTTGCTATTATACAAAGATGGAACTGATCGAATGTCTATATAATATAGATGCCATAGAATGGATTGGTCATTATGTGTCTGTGGAAACAAAGTTACTCTTCGTGTGCAAATGCAAAGACATGCTTTTTCTAAGCTTTTCTATTCATTACATAAGCTCAAATATGCATGTGTGGAATACCTTGTGAATGTTGACAGAGATTGCTGGCTTACGATGATTTTAGACAGAAAAAAGTAAAACTACCGCACTGTGCAGTGAGGGTGGATGTTAACGTCGCATATATTTGAGGGCAGAAAGCAATAACTATAAAGGAAAGAAAGGCAGGCAAGGGTGACACTGATACTCAGATACTCAAGGGAGGCAACTCGAAATTCAGAACAAATTTGCCAATGTTACCGAAGGTATTGATATTGGGCCCCGCCCTGGACATGCTGGCTATGAGCTATATATATATGGGCGTTTAATTATGTCCTGATATATTAGTGATCAGACATTTTTACCAAATGCTCCTTATAACTGCACGATGATTGAGTTTAAAAGTCATCCGAATTGAAGGGAATTCAGTTTGGACCACCATGATATAAAACGAATTCTTTTCAGAAGAGAAAAATTAGCATGTCATGAAAAAAGAAACGAAATATTTTCTTGTGTTAACCAAATTGTGATTAAGAAAACCAACCAGCTACAAAGTAGATGACGTTTTTTCTGTAGAGCACGTCTTTGTACTATTCTCAGGAATGATCAGGTATCTGGGGAAGACCCGGTAGGACCCGAGAGCCTGTTCAGTGTATTTCAGTGTAGTATAAAGCGGCTTGCAGATGACCGACAGATGTGTTTCATTGTTTGGTCAATATCTTGTATATGTATTTATTTCGTAGATAGCAAAATAGTTATTAAAAATAAATCACAAAAAATTAAAAACATATTTGAGGAATAACTTTTAGTTAAATGCATCCTTACATCATTACATCCTTATTATATATTTGCAATGTGAATGGTATATAAGCTGGCCTTTCTTGTTAATTTATATGCTTTTTACGTTTTGCAGGCTCGAGGTCTGTCTTCAACCACCTGGTTTGTCACTTTTGAGTGATTGCTGTTATGCATTGTTGTTGCCCCAAAACCGAAGTGAGATGGCTTGCTTCTTTACTATGTTGTCTGTTCGCCTTCTAACAATAAGAGCTCAGCCCGAGGAACAATAATCCAAAAATGTTCTTCACTCACCAAGACCTCAAGCTTGCAATATATAAATAGCATTTATATAATAAACATAATATATGGGATGATTGATCTGTTTCTACATAATTGTTGTTACTGTAGATGTATACTTCTACAATTATAGTTGTTGAGGTTTCATTCTTCTTCCTTTTTTTCTTTATTTTCCCGTATTTAGGTCGTTTCAATAATGTGGCTTTTCTACTCTTGGCGTACATTGCAGTGAATTGCGCTGCGGTGCGGTTATTTCTGTCCGCATTAGGCGCATTGCGTATCTGCATTTTGTATGCATTGTTGCATTACAAAAGATGTTCGACGTGTGCATGCGCATGCGCGTGTGTATTGCCTGACCGCTATGATGATGAAATCAATATTCTTTAATATGTGCATAGTCTTAAAGCCAATAGTTGACATTCATGTGTGCTTAATAGTGGTTGCTTCAATGCAAGCGTGCGTGTGTGTGCGTTAGTGCGAGTGTTTTGGGCTTCTGAAGGAGGGTGGTTGGTTTACCATACCAACCAGTTTCCCTCTTGCTCTCGCTGTTTACTGAATTTGTATACATACATACATACATACAAACGTACTGCACTTTGCATCCAATTTGCATATCGGACCAAGTGTGTTTTGGTTCGTTGTTGCTTGAAACTTCCATACAACACATAAGTGCACCTTGGATACAACCAAGTGCGCATTTAGTGTATGCTTCATGAAATCGTCATTCAGATGCAAATTAGGCAAAGTCCCGCTTGTTCCACTTGCACTAAAAAATGTTACTTATAAACTTTGCCGTAATCCTGCCCGCATCTCAAGGTTCTTTATTTCGCTTGTTTTGAAGAACTGTCGTGTCTTCGTCGTTCACAAATATGTGTAACATAGCAAAGCCTCTGGCACAAGAGCCGTGAATATCGGTTAAGGAAATATTCTCAAACAAGTAAGAAAAATACCCTCACACTTACTCGACAATTAAATACTACTACTGTACCAATTAAGAACAAATTAAATAACTATGTATGTGTACACCTATATTATACCAGCTACTTAGCACGCTATATCCGAATAGATATCGACTCAGTTTTTGCTGCTGGTCAATCTACATATACGTAATTACCTTAAGGTGTCTATCATCCGTTTCCTTGCTTAACTTTCAGGGTATATCTTGCACCATGTGGTTTATGTGGGGGATGATGATATATTGATATATGTATATACATACATATATATATATTGATGTGGTATATTGATGTGGTATTCAATATTTGCTAATTTTCTTTTCAAGATTTCTACGTTCGGATAGACGAGTCAAGATTTTCAAATGGTGGGCGGATGTGCAAAGACAACTTCCAACTCTTTTCCACTCCAAATCCCTTTGTGCTCCTTCCACCTGATTCCCCTATTTGAAAGCTATAGAAAACAGACATGTCTGACACAATTGTCGACCAACGAAAAGAAATCTCCCAAGCAATCGAAGGAATTGGCTTAGATTTGGAGTTTCCATGCGCTGAGTCAAATGTCGAAGACGAATTTTTCGTAGATTTGATTGATAAACCGTTGAAAATAGTCGAAGCTTTCGAAGAAACGACTGAATCCGAAGAAGTAACGAGCAAACCGAAAGAATCCCAAACGATTGAAGAAACAAAAGGTGCTAAAACAAAAAAGTGTGTTACATTCAATCCAAATGATGAAAAAATCAAAAAGTTCACCTCAGGCGAGCCCATTGTTGATCAGAAGAATCCTTTTAAGAATAGTAACCTAACCAATGACGGCAGCAGCGTTAAGGAAAAGCGAGCGCCACCTCCAGTACCAACGAAGCGTTCTACTTTAAGTGTCCGCAAAACAGTTACCCAACAGTTGCGCGAGCGCGAAAGAGAAAAGGAAAAGGAGCGTGATCGGGAACGAGAACGCGAGCACCAAAAAAACGAGGCAAATACACGCAAGAAGAATGCAAGCTTAAACCCAAATAACAAGGTGAACTTTAGTGTTGGTGCTGGGGATGATTATATAACCACAGAGGAGGTACTTAAACAGTCGAAATATGTTAGGACTTACATTAAGAATCCTGATCCGTATTTTGTTTATGATCCCACGGTTCTCGCACGCTTGAAATTCGAAGAACTCAAAGACAAAATACCGTTACCTAGGAAGAAGAACTCCCTACAACAGCAGAACCGCGCGAAGGAATTGCTAAGATCGACACAACGAAATTTAGAGGCTTATAAACCCAAAACCCCTCAACCCACTTTTAAAAAGTGTTCGAAACCAAATTATCCTGAGCTGGCCAATATCAAGATCAAAACAGGAACTGAGTCCACCGGAGACTACTTCAATCCCGCCGAAGTCACTAAGAATGCCAAAAAGTTTGATGAGCGAGTTAAGAAATTGCAAATCACTTCCGATGACGACCTCGATGAGATCGATGGGCCGCTAACGAAAAGCGAGTCCAGTGACGAGATAAGCCCGCAAAGTCCAACAAATACGAAGAATACAGAAGAAACAGAAAAAGACGAAATCATGTTAAGCTCAACCGATGATCATTCTAATAGCAAGATGGGTACCTTCACGAACACCATCAGTTCGGATGAATTTCAGGCGTACTTGGAGCGCAAGGGCTTGGCCCTGATGCCCAAGAGAGAAATACTTCACGGCACACCTTCACCATCACCGCCATCACAGCCATCTACCGCTGCGTCTACTATGGATATTCGAAGACAGCGGATGGCTGATTCTCTAACAGCACTGCGCAAAAGCAATACCAAAAAGCTATCAATGCTACAACGTCTATCTAACAGTCTTTTTGCCACCAGGCGCAAGACATCACCCAGCAAAGGAGCTTTACCTCATCCCAGAACAGTCTACGGTGAGAAGGATGAGGATCGTGCGAAGCACGATACATCTAGAGAGATGCGACGCATACTCTTTGAACGCCCAAATATCGCGAATGCATCTGATCCTAAGCGGTCTGCTTTCAGGCCTAGCGACAAATCAGCTGACGCAGCTGGGTCACAGAACGCGAGACCTTTCCAGCGCAGCCTAGAACGCCAAAGCCTCATACCGAGACGCATCTCACCCGAACTCAAAAGTCACTTTAACCGTTCCGCCTCTATGGATCGCAATCAAATTAAGGCTTGCTCCAATCGCACTCGCCTAGAAGCAGTGAATACACGACGTTCCACGGCCCCATCCTTCAGCAGTGATCTACCCATATTCTCCTCTACACCATTGAGAAGGACTACTCTGGAACCCGCTAGACATCAAATTGAGTGGGATAAATTAAGGGCCATTAAAGAGGTCACCGATAGGCAGCTCTACCATAAGGTTCTTCAACAGCAGCAGCTAGCGCAGCAGAGCCAGGAAAATATTTACGAACATTTGCAGACACATCAAATGGTGGCACCTCCTTATTTCGTCCGTGGAACGCAGCAACGGAACACGTTCTCCGGTATAAGTGGACATAATCGTTCAGTAATGATACTAGAGGGCAAACCCATCAGCCCAGCACAGCAGGGTCAGGCTCAGCGCTCATCTCGTTGTCAGAGCGTACTGGATGAGCTAATCCAGCCACAGGCTAGGCAACCTCTACATAATCCGAGCAACTCCAAGGCGAATGATACCTCTACTCCGGTAGTGTTGCGACGCAAGGACAATGCAGCTTCCACACGCCGCATTGGTGGCCTGCTAACACGTGAAGAAATTCTGGAAAAGGTTAAAGAGTTTTGCCGCAAGTCAATTAATCGTACGCCTCTGTCCTCCAGTAAAATGCAGCCTCTCTATGAGCCGCAGCACGCCGAGCTGCTTGCTGATATCTCACCCGTATCGTATGCCTCCGTGGAGACCCATAAACGTCCTGCGTCGCAGATCAGCGCCAGGCCTCAAGTGCCTAGTCGAGTCCAGTCCTTGGCTCAGCCCCGTTATGTCCAATTGTCAGCTGCCTCGCCCATTTATGCTCATGTGAACAAGCGGAACAGTCTGCTCTCCGACGACTCAGAGCAGTATCTGTCCAGCAGCCAACAGTTTCCGCCGCAACAGTCCCTCCTAGCCCTGACAACTAGCTCTGATTATGTGTTGGTGGAAACTGAGGATGGTTGTGTTCAAGCGGCCAAGTTAGTTAGCCCCCACAACAGCAGTCTGTACATGCAGCCACCGTTCATGCAGTCCACTGGAGCCCAGGGCTATGTGCTGCGGGATGGGCGCACAACTCCCTTAATACTGGATCGCTCCAGTCAGCACACAAGCCAAATATATTGGACTCCGCAACACCAGCGAATGCAACACCAGCAGACCAACCTAATGGCCGTAAGTCCACGAGCCGGTGGCATTGCAAGTGGGTATCCATATCCAGTGACAGCGTCACGACAGCATATGCCGTTAACAAATGGCAATGGCGTCGGCTCCAACACCATCTTGGCCAATGGTCAGCAGCAGCAGTATGCGACACTTGTGGCGGCACCCAGGAAGCTCAGACATCAAGAGCAGCAGTTGACTGCAGCTCCACGGCACACATCCACATCGGACTGGGAATGCAGCTCAGAGGCTGTCGAGAGGGAAATACGACACATAATGGAAAGACCATTGTAAGGTAGGATTCAAGTTACTTTATTCATTTAAAATTTATTTAGAAATAACAGCTCTAGTAATTGTACAATTGCGTATGAATATGTAAATATGATGTAATCGTAGTCGATATAGCCCGTCCGTCCGTCCGGATGTATGAATATCCAGATATTGGAAACTATAAGAGATAGAAACTTCAAAGTTGGAATTTCATTTTCTATAAATATGTACCCCAGATCAAGTATATTTTATTTCTGCGCCACGCGCACTTTTTTCTAGTGGCCTCCATACAAACCCATCGCCAAAACTCGATTTCAGCTGGCACCACAAAATGTTGCCAACGTCTAGTTGTATGCCATACATGTTTGGAAACTTTTGAAGCTATACATGCGTAGCAACTTTTGCATTGAATTACATGGGCCATGTTTAGAAACTTTTTTTCTGAATTCGTATTGAAATGAGCCACGCAACGCAATTTGAGCTTTGGGTCGCTTCGGAAAGTATTCAAAAATACTAAATAACACTAAATCGGAGAAAAAGAATCGATGTTTGAAAAAATTTGAGCGACACCGATGTATCGATTTAACATCGATATTTTTCCAGCACTATCGTCATCGTTGGCTTTTCTTGGACAAAGCTTTTAATATAATATATATGTTTGTGCTGGTCAGCAGCAACTAAATAATTCCCGTCTATCAGTTCAAGGTACTTAGTTCAAACGAATGTTACAAAAAAGCACACTTTGAATGTACTGTTTTTAAACGAATTTGTGGTGAGTGATGGTGAATGGTGATGGATGTGGATGGGATGCTTGTGCAAGTAGCTGGGTCTGGGTCGAGGCATCTGGTATGCAATCTGCTGCACTATAAATTATATATATGTTTATTTTATATATAGATGTCTGCATATATATACACACATATACATGTATCTATATTCTGCAGTCGAGCCCCGGACAAAAGAACTGAGAGCAGAGAAAGAAATAGAAAGAGCCAAGCTATAGAATTTAATAAACTTTTCTCTAAGCATTTGCAGATTGCACATAAGAGGAGTAACGACAACAACAACCAATAACCATGGACGAGGAAAATAAACCCGTTAAAAAGAAGCCCACAACAGTAGCAGCAAATACATCATCAACATTGCCGCCCCATAATGAATCGTTTTGCACTAGTACTTCATCATCTTGGACCATTTTGCCAGGAGAGAGAATTCAAACACTTGAGCAAGCCAGCAATGAAAGTGATGCAGAGGGGGATGTCTGTAGCACGGAGAAGCAATTGAACGACAGGTGAAACTTAGATACATAAATCTCTTGCAGCTTCACTTAACCAACTCCAACTACTCTCTGCTTGACAGATGCAGAACTGCTGCCGCTGAGGATCCCCAGACGGATGATATTTCTGATGGTATTTCCATCATAAGCGATTGTGAGAGCGCCGATCGCATCTCTCCTCATCCATTCTTACGCGAACATTTGCAGGATATAAATTTTAAATTTGAGACAGGTGTGGGCGAAGAGCTGCCCATACTGCCAAATAGGGAGGAGCGGCTGCTCCAAAAGCTATCCCAGGAGGAGGAGACAGTGGACCACCAGCAGTTAAAACAACGTAGACGAATTAGTGATTCTGAGCAGCATCCCTTGGTACCCCTTCAATCATGGCGTTTGTCAACACAAAGATTGCCACCCCTAGTGCAGAGTGGCTTGACAGCCGTCTTTTATGTGGGGGCCACTTTGGCCATATTGGCCTTTATAGGACGCTTGCGTTATCCCGAGTGGCAAGTACTAGGTGGGCAGGAAAAAACCTTGACCGAATTGGAGCGTAGACTGGGAGAACTAGAATTGCAGAATAATCTAATGCGAGCCGAGATCGATATCCTGTCCAAGCAGTTACAGTATTTGGGTTCTAATCAAGCTGTGGCTCCTGGACGCAAAGCAGGAGGAGCTAAAACCTTTCGAGCTTGGCCTGGCAATGGCAACTCAGTAGACGCTGTGGATATTACCAAGGAAGACTTGAAAAGGCCCTACAAATGCTCTAATGGCAAGTATGTGGAAATTGCCGCCATGTGCTTAGAGAGTGCACAAGCTCCGACAACAACAACGCATGCTGAATCTCTAGCTGATGAGATCGGGAATGTCATCAACAATGTGCTACAAGAATCTCGAACTTTTCAGAACTTTGAAAAGGTCACCGATAGATTGAGTGGCACAGTGTCGGAGTCGGGGCAAGAGCACAAGGCGAATGAACAGAACAAGGAGAACGATAAGGCATATGAGGCATCCAAACAGCGATATAAAATAAAATATGATGCCAATGAGCATCCGCACAAGCAGCATGGGCAGCAGCATTTCAGGGAGAAGGATCATGCACGAGACTCCAAAAGTAAAGAATACAAGTCTATGGAACGCATCCACAAGCAGGGCAAGAGGCATGTCCATTCTGATGATGATGAAGATCAGAGTGCTAGCGTTGAATGGCATGAACAGCTGATGAAACATCGCGAACATTCGCGCCACAAACATGAACAGGGTCGCAACAAAAACAACTGGTACATTGAGCGTGCTGAGAGCCGAGAGCGGATGCGTTTTGGAGAAAAGCGACCCTGAGGTGTGAAATGGGCATGAGAACCCCTATGTTTGGGCTGCTCTCAACTTATTTGAAAACCAGATGAAACAAATTCTCGGTTAAAGGCTTCCTTTGGTTTCAGGTCCCTCCCTTAGATATGATTTTAGGTGTATGTAAAACACATATGTAAATACATATTTTCGAGACATTTGACACGATGCACATAAGTATGTGCTTAAATATTAAGTTTACGCAGTTGTAACTATAAAACAGTGGTCAGTAAGCTCCTACCTATTGTACATACGATAAGGTCGAAAGTACACTTTTTCAAACATCTTTTCGTGTGGCTTCGGCAATGTGCAAGCGAGCAAGCAAGGCGTGTGATTGTATTTTGGGCTGACCACTGCTTTTAAACCTAAGCTTTCAGCTCAACCTAAGAGAGGGGCTAGTGGCAGCAGCAGGATGTGAAAACAAAAAAAAAACCACGATCCTAGGTGGCAACTTTAAAATAATATGATTATATATAACTACTACATATTTGTGATACCATAAACTTAAATAACATTTACCGGGGTTTTTTTTTTTTGTTTGTTGTCCTTAGAAATATGATAAACTATTTAGTAACATTAAGAAACCGATCATAATGTATTCCTTTTGAAATCGCAGCCAATTCAAAATGTTTAACTAAAAATACATGTATGTATTTGTGCGTGTATGTATTTTTCTATGCATGTAATTCGTAATGCAGGCGTTTATGAATGTACCCTTATATGTATAATTATCTAAATGAAACCGATTTAAATAAAAGCTACCAACATGAATGGAATGTTATCGTTCTGCTGGAAATTTAACTAAATAATTTGTAGAGATATTCTGATATAAGTTAGGTATTTCGAAAGCTGCAAGGACACCTAACAAGAGACTTGAGCTTTTTATGTGCTAGAAGACCTGTGCCATTGGCTTACATGTTCATTACTATTAAATCTAACTTATGTACGATTTATAAAAAGAGAAAACTTCTTTAATAGATACTCCGGCTTGAGCTATTATCAACAGTAACAGGAATTGCACTATCGAATCGTTGACAAACACAATTTGAGTGCTCTGAAGACGTCGATGATTGACGTAAGCCACAGTCGATAGAAACTACTAAGATATGTATTCCCAAAATAAAAATTTATATATATATAAAGACATATATATCTGCATATATAAAAACTCTTTGTCCTGACTGACTGACTCAGTATTAATCAACAGGTCAAACGGAAATAGGTAGGATGCTGAAATTACAGAAGAAGGTATAGTTCATGGACCATTTTGCAATGGTCCAACTGCAAGTGGGTCAAAGTGGAGATCAAAGGTTATATGTAGGCGCAGCATAGTCAAACGCAGAAAACACAAATATTACACACACTTATTTACAGAAGACGATATTTTTATACTCGTACTCTAGTAGAGTAAACGAGTATATTGTATTCGTGCAAATATATGTAACAGACAAAAGGAACCATTTCCGACCCCATTAAGTGTGAATATTCTTGAGCAGCATCAACATCGAAGTCGATGTAGCCATGTCTGTCTATACGTCCGTATGCACACCTAGATCTCGGAGACTATAAGAGCTATCTCCACAAATCTCAACGCATTAAGTGAAAACACGGGTTATATATGCATAAGCACATGATCTACCGATTTGCCGAATTTTGTTAAGATCAGAAAATAATTGTAGAAAAAAAGAAATCACTTTTAAAATACGAGTATCTTATAGTCGGAATATCGACTATAGCGTTCTTACTTGATTTTCTTGGCTTGTTTTATATTATTTTTAGAATTTTTCAAATATTTGTTCACGCAAAATCACGCTGTTATATTATAGGCAATGTACTAATATTATATATATTATATATCTGGAAAGCGAAAATTATTTATATATCGTCATCAGATTGTTATCAGTTGACTGACGATCTTGCAAGAAAACAACAATAACAAAATGATACGCTTGCGGTTATGCATCGAAAACAGCCAAACAAGAACTGTCCAGAAGTAGAGTACGAATCGTTCGCAGCCACACACATACTTTCGTGTGCTCTCGCTAATAGACAAAATTGTCAGTGATCTGTATAAATGTGTAAGCTAATGTATGTACATAAAAATGTCAACAAAGACAAACGGACATTCGCAGTTTTTCCAACAAAACACACAATGTATGTATACATTTGAGCATAGCATAAGATTCGACAGCTACATATACACGGCTTCGGCAATGAGCATTCGGTCTTACTTTTGTACGCACACAAACGCAATGCCAAAATGTGGTTGTACTCTATGCCGACGACCCACATAGATTTTTGTATTCATTATGTATTCCTTTGTATTCATTAGGTATTCATTATGCTGGATGTCATATGAACGATATGAAAGAATCTTTAGTTCCCTATATAAAAAACAAGAAAAGAAGGCTAGCTTCGGATTGCCAAAGCTTACATACCATTCACATTGTAAATACTTTTCCCGCTTCTATGCCAGCTGCCTACTATGGTAATCCGATCTGAATCAAATTAAATCATAGGGGGTGGTTGCTCTTCAGATGGGTACGAAACGAATTTGGCTTGATTTGGCTAAAAAACAAAGAACTTATTCTACTAGGTGTACATTCCGCAACAATCGGTTATATGAGCGCTATATGATATTGGGATCTGATCTAGATCAAATTTTATAATCAGATGTCGTGCTGCTCAAATGAATTCGGAAGGAATTTGGTTTGATTTGGATGAAAAACAAAGAAGCTGTGCTTCTTCTTCTCAGCTCTGTAGCTTTTAAGACTTCTGAGATCTTCGTGTTGCAACAGACTTACATGGCCATATCGCTTCCCCTTGTCATACTGATTAAGAACCTATATATATTTAATATAGTCGGAAACGTTTCCTTCTGTGCGTTGTAAGTTTCCTGACAAAATTAATATACCATTTTGTGAATGGTATAAAAGTTTATATGAAAGGCATACACATAACTTAAGCATTAAGTTATTGTGTTTTGATCTTCACCATATTCACTGTGTTGTGTTTTGATGATGTCGAAAAGCTTTTGTTACACGTTACGCATACATCTCTTGACTCAAATTTGCACAGTATGAGCACGAACACCCATCCCCACAAAAACTAAAAAAAAGTAAAACGCTATTGTCCATATTCCGACTATAAGATACTCAGCATTTATTTGATATTTATTTATTTAATATCCGTGGTAAATTTCAAAACAAACCCGATCTGACGAAACACTAGGGGCAAACATAGCAAATTTGGAGACTCTAGTTCGTATAGTCTCCGAGATCTAGATGTTCAAGGCTAGATCAACTCGGGTATATACCTTATGGGGTTGGAAACGCTACATACATTTGCACGAATACAATATACTCGCATACTCTACTAGAGTACGAGTACAAATGTATGATGAGAGTGAGAACGTGGCTGTGGTCAGGAGCCAACGAGAGAATGGTAGAGAGTAAGAGAGAGAAAGAGAGTACAGCAACAGCAAGAACAGTGCGTATTGTGAGTGGGTGGGTGGGTGGTATGTACTGCGCTGTGCTGGGGCTTGCTCCGGCTCTATTTGTCGCTGTGTCTGTAGCTGCGAGTGAACTTGTGCTTCGTTTTTCATTTACTGCAACGATTCGAAGACCTACGGACGTTTGTGTAATACGGACTTTGTTTTTTTATTGCCTGTGGCGCGCGCTCTGAAATTAAGTAACAGTAACACTCGTTCGGGGCAGCACAGCAAGAAAATATGTAGAAAAATAATAACAATCATCTCACCTACAAAATAATAAATAAACAATGCAACTACAACTACAAGCAAATAAATTAGGGCAATATGCCAAGCAAAAAATAGGAAAATAAAATCGTTATACAACTCGCCAACCTCTTTCTGCGCCTAAACGTACAAACAACAACCACAACAGCAACACCAACTGCAACTACAGCAAAACAACAACAACAACAACAAACTAAGCAATCAGCCTGCAGAAAAATTCGGTGGTAAAAATAAAAGTTATTATTTTTATATTTATAGACAGCTAAATGTTAACGAGTGCGGGTATAAAAACATTGGCAGACCTGAACTTGAGCTCTTGAAACCCATTTGGCATGTTTCCTCTCACCTCGTATTTCTCTTTCGTTAGCGTTGTTGTCCAATGCTCAGATCACAGTAAAAACTCCACATCAGTAGATACATATGCATATATGTAAATGGTTGTGAAACTGTGATTTGGACATGGACAGCTAAGCTAAGCTAGGCCAAGTGTCACCTTGCAGCACATTTTCGTTCATGTCGCAATCCCAACTCATAAGATGTATGATATATACATGTATGCATGCATATATATATTTCAACATATGTACATATATATATATATAACAAGTTTTGTATAACTTTTTGTCTGCTGCTGCATATATATATATATATATCTATTTACCATATATTTATCGTTTCAATTATCGTTGTTAGCTGCAGCAGCAGACAAAAAGTTATACAAAACTTGTTTGTTTGTTGTGAGGCATAGCATAATTACATAGATACTTGTAGATAAATACACACACACACACACACACACACATACACATATAAATACATCATATGCATGAACGAGTACATAATAATGTGACGTAAATCGTTTACGCAGCTGATTTTGTTTTTCTTTTGTGATTCGCATAAATCGTAGAAGAAATGCAGGTGAATTTGTGTAGTATTGTTTTTTTCTTTCAAATTCATGCATATCTATATCTTTATGCCTACATCATTACTATGATTGTGCATATGTATAAATATTTACATAGATGCGCGTATATACTTCCAACGGCATTGTATATGTTCGACTATGTACATAGAAATGTGAAAAGCTGTGCGAAAGTGTTGCATTGCAAATGTGCCAAATGTCAAAGTGCATTTACAAATACACACCAACACATACAGAGGCCCACTTACCGTTGCACCATACACAAGTCAGCTGTTTTGTGTTGTTGCTGCTTGTTGAAGCGAGTGGGTGGGTGGTCGGAGCAGAGTTCGGTACATCCAAAACGTAAACAGCGTAGGCGAGCGTGAGTGTAGGTGGAGGTGGTACTGGCACAGGCAGCATTGCTGAGTGTGTCTGTGTGCGTCACGTTTGAACAAGGGTAAGAGGGGATTTCAGAAAAATTGAGAGCTACGCTTCTGTCTGCTGCCGTTCTACTTGTCAGTATGAAAAAATTTCAGCAGACAACAAACACAAAAAGTGCTAGTGATTAACGTGGCTTTTGATTGTGTGCTCTTGTAATATTTACATTTCGCGCACTCCTGTGTATGCATATATGTAATCATTTACACAGCCTAAACTTAGTTTTTTTTTATTATTATTCTTGTTGTCAAATAACCTAAAATAAGAAATTATGCAATGCGCAGAAAAATGCTTTTGTTGATTTTTTTGAAGTGAATAAAATACAAATGAATTTAGTGAGTGAAAAGTGATGAACACAAGGAAAGCATTAGTAGAAAAATGCAAGTGTTGTTATGCTTTTCCTCGGTCTTGTGTTTTTTTATGTTTATAGAATTGTTTGCCTTACGAATACATATGCACGAAATTGGGAGTGCATTTCCATTATGTCCCTGATTCTCATTCTCTCTAAGTGTTTCTCTGATGTAACAAGCACACATGTGACAAACAAGCGTGCAAGCAAAAAAAAAACATATAGGCAAATGAATATACGAATACGAAATTGGCATACAAAAATCCGCTATATAGCTTTCCGTTTCGTCTACTCTTTGCAATCCCCTAACAATGTACAAGAACAAGCTGCATGTCTAAAACAATTCAAAGAACGACAAGCCGAACATCTTCCTAAAATGCACATTCAACCATTTTTTTTTATTATATACTTCGTACATTTGCTATTAGAATGATAAACTCAAAGTGAATTAGACGGACTTGTGCTAAATATTGCGTATACGCCCCTTATTTGTAACAGTTTATCGTTTGCCTACCAACAATAAATATTTCGGTAGTCTAACATTTAAATTCATAACTCGATAGGAACATCGTACCATCGCACAAATATACCTATACATACTCATACCATGTATATTTACCTCAGAAATTAAAAAGCACGAGAAAAGTAAACACAAGTGTATTAAACAGCAGCAGCAGCAACAACAAATACAAAGTCTGCTTAAACATCTCTCACATCTGCTGCGCTAGTGTGTGACAGTTTCTCTCTCTCTCTCTCTCTCTTTCTGGCTCTGTTGCTGTTGCACTCAGAGCTAGGTCTCTTCTGCAGAAATAGTAACAGCAACAATAAAATCAATAAAATCTGGGCCAACCGCTGTCGCTTTAAAGGTTGATTTAAAAGGTACGAAGTATGACGCCTAATCATCGTTATAGTGTGTGTGTCTGTGTGTTTTTGTATGGAGCATATAAATAAGCGAAAGCAAATGGTGTAGCACTAGATGCGTTCGAGCATTCACCGTCCGTCACACGGTCGCATTTTAAGCTGCAAATACCCCTTGCCTTGCAAATACATTTATTTCTCAAAAAATTTAAAGGAAAATTAAACAAAATATGCAATAATAACTTAATTAATGGATTTATCTAGTATTTGAAGCACACATAATAGGCCCTTGTGATGCCATGAGAGAAGTCAGTATTCCGAGTGTGCAGTAGAAAATGCAATGGCCTCCCTGCTAATCGGTGCTCGCAGGCAAGCGATGGAAATGGAAATGCGCGCGATTGAAACGGCTGGAAAACCATTGAAAATTCGAGAGCTCTCGCCTGCACTATAATACCTAGCATGTTTGTATTTGCAATAGGTGCATGCACATGAATCTGTATATTTGTGTGCGTGTGCTTAACCCAGCATCCTTTGGTTTTGCTTTCACTCGAAATTGCCCTAAGCATTTGTCCACCAAAGACGGCAAAGATGCGTCTGCCTTGACACCATTTTGCGAGTATGCGCCTCAAGGAAAATAGATTAACATTTCAGCTTTTTCAAGTTCACCTCGCACACATACAAAATATATTGCTATGTACGTGTGTACACTCGTACATAGCAACATATGTAAGTACACTAGCAAAAACCCACTAGAACTTAATGATTGAGATATCTGCTGTCATCATTTGATTGGGACTGAGATAATAATTTGTTAAAGCCATGGATAAATGATATTTATTTGTGATTATCACGTAGATATAGATCAAGATTAAATGGATCCCTCTAATATATATAGTACAAGCTTCATACGCTTCGGCTATACTGTACTATCCTGTATTGTACATATCATATGTATATATACACTTGAGGAAATGTTTAGAATAAATAATATTACTTATGCGCCATGCTGCCGACAAAACAATGTAAATGTACAATCGCCTCGTAAAATTTCCTTTCTACGATGGCAGGTATATATGTACGTACATGATCCATGATATATGATATGGGTATATAAATATGTATATATAAGAGTGCCCATACCTACTGCACTCACACATACATACGCAATCAGCTGCAAAGTGCAGCATAAATATAAATTGCGCATACGCAGTGCTATCCAAGCATCAGCAGCGACGGCACCAGCGACGTCTGCGTTTTCATTTTCACTCAAAACGAGTGAGAGTGAGTTTTGTGTGTGTGAGTGTGTCTGTGTATGTCTGTGTTCGCCAAGGTTCGGGCTCGGCTCTGCTCCAGTTCCCAAGTGACGACTATTGCAGCCTTGGGTCAGCTGTTGTACTATTTATGTAGTAATCAATGTGTGTGTATATTGTGCCTTCAGAGTATCTCTTAACCTATATTGATGCTGGATGACGTATTTAGTAGCTGAACTTCTCATCCATATGCATTTCTTTAAAACATTCGCATATACACAGGTTGCTGGCCTCAACATCAGCCAACTCCAATGACCAAAGAACCATGATAAAAGCTGTTTAAACTGTCAATGTCCGTTACAGAGTTATCAGAAGTCTTAAGAGATACAGGGCTGAAATGTGAACCAGGTGCATATTTACACGCCGGTTGTATGTATATATCATATAGCTGCCATTGAACCAAATGCTTAAGAATGTACGCTCAGTATAGTAGGATAACAAAACAGCATGCCATACTTGCGTTGTGGCGTTTCACATGATTTTGTTGATTCGAAAACTGTAAATGATTTAGTACTTATAATTATTTAAGTGGGAGTATCATATGGACACAACGCGTTCAAGGTCTTTAATAATATAGGAACAACTCGATATTCATGCAAGAACCTGCGGAACGATAAGGGAATACAGTAGCCCGCTCACTGGCTAGAGAGGCTTCGCTTGTGAAAAATTAAAAGAGCAATTGCAAAATACTCCAGACTTCCCTTTGTGACATCTATTCAATATAAAGCAATGCCGACGCAACCTTTCTTTTCTTAGTGTCCTTAAAATTGGAAATCAGATATGAGGAAAGGTTATATTCATTGTCTTTTGCAGATGCAAATTCAATTCAAAATTTGCCTTTAATTGTTTGGGGCTTTCAAATAGCGTGACAAAGTTATAATATCCTCTGCAAGGGTATAACAACAAAAACAAAAAACTGTTGCATATAAGTATCTGTATCTGTATCTGTATATGTGTATTCCTTAAGCTACTCTGTCACCACTTTACAATTTTAAGCAATCTCAATCAAAATAGGTTATGTTAGTTTGTTAGAAAGTTGTTCACACGTCATCGTGTGTCTCGATAATACGCAGCATAATGGGTATATCCTCCTCTTTAGTTCCATTTGCTGTATTCGGATCAAGGTTACTCTGCACATAATTGTGCCTGAAGGCGTCCCATTGTCGAGTCTTTAGGAAGTTGATGAATAGCTGCTGTCGCGATGGTATATTGCATTCGTAGTAAAATCTGCGACGTTGCCAAATATTGCCCGGATTTTGTTCCTTTTCCATCAGCCAGAATCGAGGCAGCAGCAAACACTGCACCACAGTGCGGGACATTATTACGCGGTGTTCCATTTTTTCGCCCAAGCCAAAAATGCCGCCGTAGGTCAGCGAGCCAACGTCTATGAAATGCGTCTCAATTGTGTCGGCATCAGGCGTGGGCGACGGTGCATCACCGGCCCTAACGCTATAACCGATAGAACTGTCCGAAGCATTGGTTAATAAGATCAACTCTGATTTATCGAGGCTGCGCGAAGTTTTCATTTGGCTCAAACTTGTGTTGGCTTCTGATTTCGCTTCAAGCATTTCTTCTTCTTCGGTCTTAGGTTCCTCTAAATCAAAGTAATCAAACTGATCTTCCTCGCAATATTCGCCTTTGCCCCCTTCGTTATCCTCGGCGTTCCATACTTCTTCCTCCTCAGAATCGATACGCAAGGTACTCTTCTTCGGCTTATATATGGTGCTTGTGTCTCTCGTGGTCTTGAGTTTTTTCATTTTGGACACCTTGCGTTGTGCACGTTCGGCGAGCTTCACGCCAATCCCACAAAAGGCTTCGATCTCTTTTAGACCCATTTTGCGCATCTGTTGCTTCTTCTCTTTATTTTTTTTTTCCTCTTCGTCAGACGATGATGCCACTAAGTCGAAAAAATCAAGAGTCGAATTCACTTTCGTCCCGGTTAGGCCCGAACTGCCGCCCGACTTGAAGGATTTGCTTAGATCTAGAAACATGCTCTCGTCACCTTTGCTTATCTTAGTTAGCTCAAATGTATGCTGGCCATTCTTGTTGACCACCTTCATATTGAGGCATTGCAGGATGACACACTCGCCGCTCAGTATAAAATGGACGTTGCTAACCGAACCCTTGTCCTCATAGTATATTGTTTCCAATGGATCATACTGTGCGATATAACCATATTTACAAGCTCGAATTCTCTAAAAAGATATATTTTTCTGGATGAGATGACATAATCAGAGAATATATCACCAATTGCAAACCTGATTTTCGGTTAAGAACTGAAAATACTCCACAGCTGCGAGGGCTTCCTTCTTTTGCTGCCATTGGGTTCTCATAAATGGTCCCAGAATCTCATGGTAGTCATTATCATGTATAGCCAAAAGCTCACAAGTAGCTATGCAATATCAGATCCAAAGGTTAAAACAAATCAGGGAATCTGAATGCCAACTTACTCATGGTTACATAGGTGTTTATTCGAGGGCAATCTTCAACCATTTCCACATCGCCTATACAATCTCCTGGACCAAATATGGCTTCCGATCGTTGCTCTATTTTTCGCTTAACCTAAGCAAAAACAAGAAAGTGCACGTACATGATTTTCTAGATAGGCGTTTCGAAAGCTTGCTGTGGATTTCTTCTACTTACCTTATTGAAGACTCTTGTTTTCATTTCCACTTCCCCAGTAAGTATGAAGTACACAGTAATGGGTCTATCTCCATCCTTAATTAACACCCTATCTGCATTTAATGTCATAAACTTCAGGACCGGCACCATTCGTGCCCGAATTTTCTGTGCGATGAAAGAGTACAAAAGTTGGGTATGAGTTGGAAGCTCAATTTCAACAAAGAAATTGGCTGGATGACTGGGAATCCACACCATGAAGAACCTGAGCCTTGCATCTTACTTGGAAACATATTAAAGAAAACCTTATACATACATGTATATGAACAAGATAAGCTATATGCTCCATTTACATCTACATTTTCTTTTTTGAAAAGATAAAGGTGCAATCGCTAGCGGCGATGGCTTACTCTCTCTTTTAGTATACATGTGCCCTCTTTCCTTACTTACCGGCGGTATTCTGGAAAAGCATGTTAGTCCTCCTATAATCAAACATAGCTTTTTGCGCTCCTCAATAGTGCGAGCCCAGTGTTGCGAACGTATTAAGGATTTCTCCTGCAATGCTCAAGTGATACTAGATTATTAGATGTACTCCCTATCCACAGAGTATACGTGAGCGAGAACGAGACTTACCGCCATCGTAAGCATGCCAATTCTACGCTTCTGTCGCACCAGAAGTGCCACATTCTTCCTCACATTCATAGAGATGCCCTGCTCCTCACTGTCGCCTAGCCATTGTCGATTCAAAATAACGGACCGCACTATGTGCTTGAAACGCAGGCGCAAAAGCTTCTTAAGTTCATTCTTTTCCGCTCCACGTGCACGTCGAGCCATGTATGTATGAGTGATTTTGTGTATATAGTTTGTGTGTGTGTGTGTGTGTGTGTGTATGGCCCCAACGTTATCACTTATTGATATACACTGAAGTTCTAGCTGCTTGTGTAATTTTTTTGTTTTTTTTTTTATATGTGCAGGTTTATATATGTCTGGTGTGATTGAATGATAAATTGAAATAGCGATAAAAAACCCAAAGCATGCCTCTACTGTGAAATTTGTATGATAAATAGAAGTAAAATTGGTTGAATTCAATGAATTTTAATTACATTTTCTTTTACGAAATTCGACAATATGATATAGTTGTCCGATCTAACTGGTCAGCTAATGTGAGGCCTTCTCTACTGTATTGGTATTGATTGGGATAGGAAACTAAAACGTTTTGCTACCAAATGTTCATTCTGAAAGAGTCGAGATATTTTTGCGAGCAGCGTGCAGACATATAAGAACCATCTGGTACCTCTGTAGCTGTTAAGAGTTCTGAAACTTTGGGGTTGTAACAGACGGATGGACAGAGGTACATAGCTATATATCTACTCCCCTTGTCCTGTTGATTAAGAATATAATTCGCGTATCCGAAGCTTACATATACCCATGCTGACATTAGTAGTATATCATGGACGAATAACTTATCTGCCCTATGCGGATCAAATTAGATCAACGGGTGTGGGTTCATATAAAATACATACACACCAAATTTGGTTCAATTTCCAATGATAATGTTATATGATACAGCGGTCCAATCTTAACGACTTAGAGATATATCCAACTTACGCCAGAATGAAGTCCATGAGAGATTAGTTCGGATAGAAGCAGACAGACGGATGACACGGCTTATCATGCTGATCAAAATGTATTATAGAGTCGCAGATGCTTTTTTATATGCGTTACAAGTATCGATACAAGAATATATAAGCAATAAAAAGTTATTAATATTCTGAATGAATGAATGTGAATTTAAAAACAAATCGATAATGGATTTTTTTTCAGTTTAAATAACGGACATAAAGTTTTGATCACGCCTACCAAAGCCTAAATCAAATTTAAGAGGCAGCCATAAAAATACCACAGTAACAACAACAACAACTAAATAAGCAACTGAAATCCCACAGAAAGAAGAGCAACATGGTCCTCCAACCCTAGTGGGGGCAAGGAATACTTTATATATACTTTATATATATAAAAAAAAAAAAAAGCAACCAAGCAAACCAAAAACGGATAAAATGTAAAAACTTTTACGATCTAGACAACTACGCTTATTACGACAACTGAAACTTAGAAGGCAAACTACTAATCATAAACACACTTCTCATTCGAGTCGACGGACTTTTACAAAACAGATACAAAACATATATTCTAAAAAAATATTTAAAAACAACAAAAATCGCAACAAAACAACACAAGCTGGACACAGTAATAAAATAAACAACAAAAACCAAAAGAAAATATAAACAAATAAAGACCACAAGACTAAGCCTCACAAAGCCAAATAGTATTTGCGAAATTTCCATCAATGCGCTAATGATCCATCACCAGTGAGAAGCATATTACACAAACACGCGCAGGAGCAGTTCGTCAACAGGAAGAGAAAACGAGGATATCCTGTTCCGTTTGTATCCACGTACAGCACATCACATCAGCTGGTAAGCAGAAGGAGAAGACACAGCTAAATCGGCCAGAGAGACAAAAAAAAAGCGAGAAAAGAAAGAGCTGCCAAAATGAATATTGAAATACAAGTGGCTTTGAATTTCGTTATATCCTATCTGTACAATAAATTGCCACGTCGACGAGTGAATATCTTTGGCGAGGAACTGGAGAGGGCATTACGTGACAAATTTCAAGGACATTGGTATCCGGAGAAACCCTTCAAGGTGAGCCGAGATGACCATAAAGATTGCAATATTAGCTTAGTTAAGTTCCATGTATTTATAATCGGTCTGTTTTGTCCACTTTTCTAGGGTTCTGCGTATCGTTGTTTAAAAACCGGAGATCCTATTGATTCGGTGTTGGAGCGAGCAGCCCGGGAAAGTGGAGTGCCCATAAGCGATATATTGGAAAATCTGCCCAATGAGCTTTCCGTTTGGATAGACCCCGGCGAGGTATCATTTCGTGTAGGCGAAAAGGGCGCCGTAAAGGTAAGCAAAGGAAGAATATGCAATTCGAGCCTATACTCTGGAGCCCTGCATGAATACTACATTTGAAATTTGACACGACAAATCGAGCATTCGCTGTGTACTCGCGCTCTCCCTCTAATAAGATTACAGTAGCGTGAGAGCCGCAAAATTTGGTTATGAATGACAATTGAGGGAATGCTGTATGACAGCTTTGACCCTTACTTAACGTATTCATGTGTCTGAATACTTATTACAAATTGTAGATTCATGAATGTTGGAGATTGCAGGGCTCAATACAGTAGCAGTAGTATTATGGATCCATGATATTGATTCTCGTTCACCACATCACCGGCACACCTTTATATAGATCCTCTACACAGAGAATAATGAGAATCATGAGGACAGCCATTCAGCAGATCGAGAGGTAACCAAAACGTTTGTGGCACATTTCAATCCAGAGGCACAATGCTTCCGCCCCATCGATGCGGTCAATACGACTATGAATAATCTGAGCTTAAGCCCGAAAACGTTGCCGCTGCCACAAGCGCCGGGCTCTTCGCCGCACTCACATTCGGCAGCATCCAGCTCACCCACCTACAAGGGTAGCCCTAATCCAACGAGTTCCGGCTGTGGCTCCGCTAGCAATAATCCAGCTGCTGCTGCTGCTGCCGCGGCAGCTACCGCGGCAGCCTTTATGCAGCGGGCCGCAGCTCAGGCACCGCTTACCTTTACAACGGCTACTTTTGCACAAACAAAGTTTGGCAGCACCAAACTGAAGACCAGCTCTAAGCGCACCAACAGGTGAGTCTCGAGAATGACATCTTACATTCACACAAGGCAATATAGAAGTCCTCCTCTTTGCTCTTTCTTTTACAGCAGCGCGTACCGCATGTCGCCCACTGAATTTTCCAACTATATAAAACAGAGGGCCATACAACAGCAGATGCATCATGGGCATGGTCATGGCATCGCCCCTGGATCTGGGTCTGCGTCGGTTGCAGGCTTTGCTGCTGGCGCTGGACTGGATGCTGTCTCGCCGGCCCGCTCTCTTTCGCCCAATCCTTTGGCTCTGGGCGGCAATCAAGCCAGCGTAGGAGTAGCAGGAGGCGTCGTTGGAGCAGCCCCAGCGGCCGAACCATTCTACTATCCCAACATAGCCATGGGCCTTTATCCGCAGTACAACAGTCAGCGGAATCTCTTCGAGGGTCACTACAATGGCCAGGATGCCACAGCCTCATCCGGCAACTTGGGAATGTACGCAGTCGGCAACGCCAACGACAATACCAACATCGTTGTTGCCAACAAATACAGTAATTATCTGGAAGCATGTTACTTCAATGCCAGTGCAGCTAGTGTGGCAGTTGGAAGTGGCTTGGCCAGCCATATGGAGCACTCCCATAGCAGCGAGAGCTGTTTTCTTTTGGATGGCGGCGACAGCAGCCTGCCAGTTGGCTCGAATGAAATGGGCAGCGGAAGCGGACACAGAGGAAGCGGCACAGCTTCTGGAGCAATGGTTGCTATGACTATGGGAGACTCCTCTTCATCGCCAGATAGCAGTCCCGTAGTCACACCCACAGAGATCGCTGCTATTCCGCCGGCTGCTGCTTCGTCTGCGTCTGCAGCAACGGGAGCAGCTCCTGGAACTGGAGCTGGCATAGCTGTTACCACATCGGTCACAGGCGACGCCTCTGCGTCAGCAGCTAATAACAGCAAGCTAATCGATGGCATTGGGTCATTTTATGCCACTGGATCTTCCTATCAGCAATTGCTGGTTGCCAATTAGACTCCGTAGCAGATCCGTGACTCTACTCCTTTTACACACATACACACACACACAACACACACACACACACACACACTCACACACACTACCAAGTCTAAGACAGTGAATCGTTAGCGTTTTGGTTTATCCTCCAAGTCATAATATTGATATAGAAAATGCCAGCCAGCACAGCACCGGCGCCCATTCGGTCCCCAAAGCACGAACGCGTGCAACGAGTATAACGGAGATGGCAAATGTGTGTTGTAACCGTTACTGTTACCGTTCAGCCTGCAAACTGTAGCCATTTTGGAAGTGAAATGTGTACTCGCTCCAGAAGTAACCAAAATTAGCCCATACACTTGTACTACTCTAAAAGCATGTTCGCGTGTAATATGTAAAGTCAAATTGTAGGCCTATATGAATGCATAGCATAACATGTACGCATACATATGTGTTGTGCATTTATATAGGAATACAGATTGGCTAAGGAAGTGAAACGAATATTTATTTAGTTATTAAACTCTATATTGCCGAATGTCGGATGTCAATCGGGATATTTTATTTTTAGGCAATACGTGATTCGCAGTTGTGTGTATAGAAGTAGCCGTAGACCCACACTTATACAAAAAAGTTCGAAAATTTTGTACTGTTCACTTAATATCGTTTTGTACTTAGAGTTTTCAAGTCTGAAATACTGTGTAAATATGAGTTTTCTCTCCAACTTGCTCAAGCGAAGCTAGTTTTTCGGTTTGCTTTCACTTCCAATTCCACTCCAAAGTAATAATAAATAACTGGATATCCTCCGGAGCAAGAGCAACTGTCCGAAGCATTGGCATTAATTGAATGAAATAAAGAAATAAATTACTTAGTTAATAAATAACTTACGAACTATTTTACTTAGGCGAATTATTGATTTCAGAGCTTAGACTCTAGAGAAGTAAAGTCAAAACTGAGATATGCTTGTCTTAACAAATCGGACTTGGCTTACTAACATTACAATCTAAATTATTTTTAGTTAAGTGCTTATATTATTGGTTTCAGAATTAATCGGACTTGAATCCAGCCTAAAGCGTTCTCGGCTTAGACACATATAATATGACACAAATAGAAAACGCCAGTAGAAAAAGAAATTTCGAATAAGGCAAAAAAAATATTATTAGGTATTAGGAATTCTCGGACTTAAAAACAAACCTTCTAAAAGTAAAAACTTCTTGATTCAAAATTAAAGTTCTTGACTTTTCTCTGAGTGCATCGCATATAGAAGACATTTGGACACGTCATGCTCGACATCTTACACACACTCAAAACCCGTAGAACCCAAAGCCAAAAAGAAAACTAAAATCCAATTGACATTAGGCGAGATATGCAGCTAAACTATTTGTTATACAACCTGTTGTGTAAAAATTATGTGCGTGTATATATGATATGATTATACATATATTTAGATATATCCGCAAAGAGCACACATTTTGTACAGCTTTCGACATTACATTTTTAATTAGTTTGTAAGATCATATTTGTATATCAAACTAGACAAACAAAACACAAAAACGATACACATTGTACGACAACAACAACAAGACGAACAGAAAAAAGAACCCGTAGAGCATGATTTGCTTATCCTTGCTTTTGCCCAAAGTTCAGACACGGGCTCGAATCGAGAACGACAGCTATATGATATAGAATGGTGTGCAGTGTCTCGATCTAGCTATCTTGGGCATAGTATATTGAATCTTAACACTTTTGCATATATTATTATGTTACGCCTAAAGCCCAATTTTTATACTATAAAGAAATTCAAATTTAAGGCGATTGTTCCCATCGCAAATACATATATATACTACGTTGGAGGGCGGAATGTGCTTGGGGTGTAATATAGTGGTCCGATTCAATTGTCAGCTTGCTTTTATACACATATATTAAAAATTGGGATACTATATACAAAGTTTGCAAATGGTCATGACTATGCTTTACTTTATGGACCAGAAATACCAACTGATCAGTTACAAGCGACGTGAGTAATTGTATATTCACTGAAAACCATCCATATATCTATATATGTGATTATGCTGGGTCTAAACGATGACCGCAAACACTATATTTGCTTTTAAAAGTATTTGTATTGGACCAGGCTCAAAGAGGGGTATGCAAGTTTTCGACCGATGTTGACCGAAGCCGAAGAAGATGACCGACGATGACCATTTTCATTTAAAGTTAATTTTGTTTTTATTGCGTCCTGTTTGTGCGTGTGTGTGTTATATGATATGTGTATGTATTACAACCTGACTTCATTTTTTTATATTGTATGTATATCTATTTTTATATGAACATTTGTAATTTTTATAAATCGAAGGTATAGTGAAAACCAAGCAAGCAAATAACGAAGATGAAACATAACAATTTTATACTTTTTATATGGGCTTATGTGAAAATGATACTTTAATTTCCAAATAGAAAAAAAGGATGAGAATGATAAACAAAAAAAACCAGAACAAACAAAAAATAAGCATTTTTATTTCATTAAATTAATTGTGTTAATTGATATGTAAATACGAGCATCATTAAAGCATGTACGAATGCTTTGGCTAACAATGAACAGAAAAACAAACAAACAAAGTTAAACGGATGAAGCGACACATACCGGACAGATGTAGCGACAGAAATGCATATGTATATGTATGTATGTATGCACACCCACACCTTAAATATATTACTATAATAAATACTTTCTTTGCATTCCCCGTATTATTCTCAACTTACAAGGTCTTGTCCTTAGTTCGCTTTATGTTGGCATACTTACATAGTATGTATAATGTACCTACACCTACACATAGCAAAAGTATGCATGTATGTTAATATAAAAGAAAACTTACCACTGAAACGGAAATTTAAAGAAACATTTGAGTACCTTAAAAATAAATAAACAAATTAAATAAACAATAACAAAACCAAGCAGCTTCTAAAACAAAAAACAAACAACTACACTACTGTGATCAAAATATGCAAAACAAAAAATAATTAACAAGATTACATAATATTAGCATGAAGACTTTAAAACGAAATTTGCTAAAAACAAAAAATAAAACTCAACTAATAAATTTCAACAAACAAAAAAGGCGTTTAGCAAATTGAGTTCTTTTTAAAAATCCATTTAGATACAAATTTGTTGATCATAGTAGTAGATACATAAAAATGTACCTACTTAACCACTAGTATTCACCACACACACACATACACACACACACAAAAACAACAAAAACACACAAGAAGCAACAACACTTTTTGGTAAGTGTGAATGCTAATGTTAGTATATAATATAATCGGCTACAATACAAATAAACTATAAACAATTTCATTAAAAAAAATAACTAAGAAAAAAGAATAAACCTCTTTTGTACTTTTATATATGTATATATATACATATTGCGCCAATATACTTGTATATATATGTATATGCATGTATGTATGTATATGTATATATGTATTTGCTTCTTAATTTATGCGTGTGTGCGTACGAGTATGTAGTTTTTAAAATCAATTCTCAATGTGTACTATACATTTATATATACATACCTATATACAATAAAATATTATGTCTGTTCTTACAAAATACATAAGTACAATGTTAACAGTTATCCCACATGGCCATACGTATAAGTCAAAGTAGTATCTGGAAGATGACATTGCAAACATGCAGACAGTTAACTTATACAGCTCCCATACATATATATATATATATATATATATATATATATATATATATATATATATATATATATATATATGTATATATATATATATGAATGTATATATATCTTTTATTTACATATTTAATTCATGTTTGCGATTGCAAACGTTTTTGCACGCCCCCAATTATGCATACTATTAGTACTATTAGTAATAATTGAAGATTTCGAAAAGTTTGTGATTGATTAAGAACAAGCCAGCAAGTAATAAACTAAAACAAACTTCAATTGAAGCCGACGTGCTGCAGGCATAGCAATATATTTATCCATAAACATATGTATATAATACAAGTATACTCCACCTCCACCGATTTGAGCAATATATGTACAGCCATAGGCATATGTATCACAGATCTGTCAATGCGAACTTTTTGTTTAACGTTTGCGTCATATGATGACCATAACCTCGACATCGACTTCGAGCAATTGATCGCTGTGGCTCAGGCGCTTATAGAAAGCATGTGACTCCATTTTAGTTTAAAAAATGTCCAACAAAACCAAAACCGAGATAGTCTCTCAACATTTCTCAGCGTATTTTAATTTCATATTCCAGCTCACATATGTACGTTGTAGTAACTTGTTCATCTTCAACCCCCTCCAAGGGTGAGCGTATGTGTATGCAGAAAATTAAATACAAACAACAGCAATGGCAGAAGCATATGAGGGAGAACTACTATATACTTATGAAACATATTTATGTACGTGTATGCTCTGATACTCTTTACATAGGTCATACATATACATATTATTATGTATATTAGGGTTAGCGATATTGTTTATGTAATAAATAATTAACTGCTTTTTATACCTCAAGATGTCTTTCTATATAGCTATACACATAGGTATGTGCTGGAGTATATGTGCGTGTCGAAGATAGATATTTAACCATTACATATATCACAATCGTGCGCATATATTACTTATTCATAAGTAGTTAGAGCGGCAATTCATTCATGAGTAGTAATTATACTCGTACTCTAGTTTTTGTATATTTTTAAGCAAAAATAAAACACTTGTTCAATTGATACGCTTTTTCCATGAAATCTAAATGTGCATTAGAACTATGTAAGTGTGGTTGAGTTTTGTAATGTTTATGTAAACTAACAAATTAAGCTCAACCCTAAGTATGTCTCGTTATCTTGTTAAAATGTTAAAAGTGAGATTGGGTTTGATCCCAAATAGAAAAAAATCAGTAACGTTTTTGATTGTTCAAAATCCTTTTAATCTTCAAATATAATTATATGCCATTTGTGATTTCCGTATGTGCGTATTGGCTTACAAAGAAAAGATCCATGTTTTAAACCATATTTAGAGTGTGTGCGTGTATGTATATGGTATAATACGAAATAAGTGTAATTGTCTGTTGGTTTTTACTTTTCCGAATTTTCAACTTCAAGCAAAAACTCAACGAAAATTTAATTAAATAAATGCATATCAGTCAAAACAATAATATGTATATACGTACTCAATATACTTTTACAATTGCATATATGTATGTATGAACTTTATAATATATATATAAATATATATATATATATATAATATATAAATATATATATATATATATATATATATATATATATATATATATATATATATATATATATATATATATATATATATATATTATATATGTAACAGAAAATAGAAGGAAATATTCAATCAACTGGGAAATTAAAAATGAACAAAATAGAAACAAAAATCATCGTAAACCTTTTGTACATAAGCAGAGAGTTAATAATGTAAAATATTTACATATACCTTTTCTGTAAGCAAAAAATATATTAACTTCCATAATGAGTATTTTTCATATTACATTTAATAGAATAAAAATTATCATATTATTCAAAAAGAAAACAGCAAAAATAATTTTTCTTTACTATGTTATTTATTGATTTGGGAAGAATTTTCAATCCATTAATTTAGGTTGCTGATATCGTTTCGTTTTTGCCGTCAATGTGGAGACATCCACAACAAATACAAAAGATTTGGAGTGTCCATAGCAGCACATTGCTACGACTATAGTAGTCAATATGTCAATATGGCGAGCGAAAAGAAGGTACATATGTACTAAAAAAATTCGAATAAAAGTAAAAGAAAAACTAGAGAGTTCAAAAACTAGAGAGCTCAAGATATTTAAGAGTGTTGGTATCTGTATATGCACATATATGTAGCTCGTACGGATTTTCCATATATATTCAGGGCTTGTCCATGCTACTGGTGCGATTCCGTTTCAATGGATAGACAATCTATAAGGTCGACACAATAACCTCAATGGAAATGGAAGAGGGTGATACCATTGAATTACATCAGCATAACACTGGTGGGAGGGCAAGGCAAGACAATATTAATGGTATTAAGTCGGCTCGTATTAAATAACAGATATCGTCTAACATTAACAAATAATAGGTACCAATAACACATTTAAACAACAACAATAAAAATAAACTGATGCACAAAACCGTTGATTAGTCATAAATGTAAATCAACATCCATCCATAAATTGTATTTCTTAGTTAATTTTATTTTTTATCTTAATTGATAGAATATTTGAGAAGCACTTAAGTGTTTGTATTTCAATCAACTTTTTCAAGATATGATAAAACGGTATGGATGAAAACAATGCAATATATTAGCCCTATTTAGCCAGATAGCTTGCTGTGCGATAGCGATCTGAAAAATTGGCAAAATTTTGGCAAAATTTTCCTCACGATTACTTTAACAGATCGATTCGTACATATATGTGTGATATGTACGTGGATGTGAATAGAGTTAAAATGAAGCAAAGAATATCAAGAATGCAAAATAAAAGCTTAGTCTACTAGGCCACATAGAAGGTGAACTGGCTAAGCTCATCCAGTGTTTGTGAGGCCTCGTGGCTCAGAGGGGGGCAGTTTTCTTGCTCGACCAAGGCCTGTAGAGCCAGCTTCAAGTCTTTAGACCAAACGGCTTGGACGCCGCGAAGGCTAAAGCGAGCCAGCAGCCGTAGCAGCTGACAAGAACGCTGACGAAGCAGCTGGTGGCGACTCTGGAGCAGTGAAGTCAGTCGTAGGCGAGGATGGAAGATAATCTTCTCCACCAACTCAGCATTTTCGGGCAGCTCACGTAGGATGCAGCAGAACAAAGCCAGCATGCAGCTGGCCAGACGCACTGCAGCTGTTTGCTTGAAGTCTACAATGGTGAAGAGGTGAATGAATGCAAGCTATATAGAAAACAATCATAATTATGCATTATGCGCAAAGCCTAAGCTGCTTACCTTGAGTGAGAAAACTGATGAAGAACTCATTTACGGCTAGTATGGCAACTGCGTCACAGAACTGACTGAGAAACTGCTGCTGGAGGTGCACCAAATGACAGACCAGCTCATATAGGCTGCAGGCTGTGGCCAATTCCTCTTCGGTGAGGTCGGAGACGCTACGCAAGGTGCGGCATAGTGACGTGGACGGATGCAGCGAAGCAGCCGAGTCGCGGAGCTGGCGTTGAGAGAGTAGCAACTTACAGGCATACATAAGATTTGGCACGAGCTTGACATCAATGTAGACACACTTGATCGCATCCAGCACTACCAGAGGTTCGGCCAGAACAAAGGGCAGCGATAGAAGCTGAGCCACGCTCTGGAGCACTCGAGGTATGGCCTTGGAATTGCGCAAAGGAGCCACAATGATGCTAACCAAGTTGTGCTGCCTGAGGGAATCGAATTCGCCATCAAGCAGTTCCTGAATGGAACGGTGTAGAAAGGCCAACCATTCGTCATTCTCGATGGGCGGACTTTGGGATTCATCGCAGCTATCCCAACCCGGCAGCAGGCAGGGCGGTGTATTGCTTAAAGGCGAGGAGCAATTGCAAATTAGGAAGAATGCCGCTAATAAAGCGAAACCAAAACTCACTCGCTGCTCAGCTTCTCCTCATTGGTGGAGTGCAGGGATTGCTTGAGAGTTGTCTGATGCTGTGGTTGCTGCTGTTTCTTGTCATGTTGCTGTGTTAGCATATCTGTTGTCTTCCTTTGGGCTTCCACATCAAAATTTTGACCCAGGCGCAACGAAAAGTTTTCCAAATTCTGGCTAAGTTTGCGCTTCTCCAAATCCTTACTACGCGCTTGCTTTAACGGCAGCTTCAGCTTGGTGGCGCCCATTGGAAAATTGTCATTGAGATGATTCAATATCATGTTGGAGTTACCACTAACATAGCAGGTCTGCGAATTTATTATTGGATCTGAATCTGGTGTTGCAGATGGAGCTGTTGTAGCCGCTACCCCTCGACCAAAGGGTAGCTCCTTAAAGGACATCTCGGCAAAGGGCACAACTAACCGTTGCATATTGTCCTCGACATCCGTTTCCAGCTGTTCAATATCACTGGGAGCTATGGCATTAATGCTATCCTTTGAAGTGCTGAGATTCTCAAGGTCCAGCGGTTGACCTAGCTTGAGCCCAGGCAAAACATCAGACAGGTCTGCCGAATTACAACTATGTGGAACAACATGTGAAAAGAATATTTAAGCATTTCTTCCCAATCTTTGGCCTTTACCCACCTCTGCTTCATTTTGTACCCCTTGACCTTACCCTGAAAGACAGCGGGATTGGAATTAATAAAAGGGAATGCCTGAGCTGTCTCTGTATGCACTTCAGCAATATAGAGCCTGCCTTCTACGAAGGGATGACACAATAGCTGTGTCCATGATATCCGCATACTGGGATCTTTCTCGAGCAGTCCTTGGATAAATGATCGACACTCGCTGCTCAACGTGCTGGGCCACTTGACCTCTTCGTGTTTGATCAGTTTTACCAAATGCACTATGGAGTTTGTACAAAAAGGCGGCTGACCAGCCATACTTTCGTAGGCTATGCAGCCCAGCGACCACATATCCGCCTGATGATCGTAGGGTTTCTGATCTAATAGTTCGGGAGCCATATACAGGGGTGTACCCTTAATGGAGGTCAGAACATGGGTACCCATAGTCATATTGCGGGCCAACCCAAAGTCGCACAGCTTGGCATGCATATTCCTGTCCAGCAGCACGTTCTGTGGCTTCAGGTCGCGGTGGAGTATGCGATGCGAGTGTAGATAATACAAAGCAGAGACCAAATGGCATATGACACGGCGGGCATGCTCCTCCGGCATGGCCTTATTGAAGAACAAATACCGATGAAGATCCATCAATGCGAATTCAGTGACCACAAACAGGTCCGACTCCGACTCGAATGACTCAATCATTTCGATCACATGTGGATGTTTGAGCCGCGCCTGAATTTCGCATTCGCGACGAAGATTTTTCAATTCGCGATTCGGTCGGCCATGCTGTGTGGGTTAGATGGATAGGTGTGATGTTAGATAGTGCATGTTAGCAATAGCAAATGGCAATTTAAAACGTCAACTTTAACAGTAACAAACCTTCGAGATGATTTTAATAGCCACCACTTTATCATCATCGCGCCTCTTCGCTTTATAGACGCAGCCAAAGGAGCCTCGTCCTACCACCGAGCTAACGGCATAGCGGTTCATTCTATCGCAATATTTTTAACTTTCACTTAATTTGTTTATGTTTAAGTATATATTTATTTTGTGTTTCATAGACCTGTTGCTGGGATTGACATATCGAAACTTCAAAATGTATATCATTTCATCGAAATGTTGTATCGATATTTTAGGCAGCATTCAAATATCGTACAAGCACAGTCTTTTAAATATCAATTCGTCAGATAGTTTTCCAACTATCGGAGAGAAAATCAGAACTACATGAAAAGTTGAAATAAAAAAACAAAATTGTTTAATTCAATCACGTTGGCATTTTAATAAGTGCGTGCATCTTTTTCTTTTAGCTAATCTAAGTGTAAGTAACAATCACAATCAACCAACACGCGTCCGTGCAGGCGGCTTCTTGCATGTTTGCAAAGTGACGGTGCTAAGTGGTGCATTTTGTATACATATTAATGCAAAATTGGCATTGAGTCCCGCGTTCTCTTCGTATCGGCAGCGGTGTGCCTTGCCGACGTCGTTTTTCGTGTTTGATTTTGATCAGTGTAAAATATAGAAAATCACAACAAATATAGCGCAGAACATAGAAGGTGAGTGACATTGGATCATCCTATATCGTTACTTGAACTGGAGACAGTTTACCTTTGGCTCGTGGCAAATTATATACATATTTCAGGTTGCGGTGATCATGAGCTTTATGTCAGGCGAGGCAGAGCCAGTTCCACCCGGTTTCGAGGATGAAATAAGCCAGCGGCCATCGGTTACACAGAAGACAGTCGATGGCCATCTTGGCGTTGCTCTGATTGGCGTCGACTATGCTGTTGAGCTGCACGAGCCGAATAAATCGCGTCCGGACTTTTTCTGCGTGTTGTGCAACACAAATGTCGACTGCCGCTCATTTTACATCCACTGGAGTTCATTTTTGCATCGCAGTCACTATTTGCAGATCCACTTCCGGAAGGCGTACGATGCGATCCACAAGTTGCATCGATCACCTAATGTCAAAGCAGAATTGGTATCAACTTATGGACATTTGGTGCAGCTCATTGATCGGCACTACAAACAGCGGCCACAAATTTACTCAATTGCTGGAGAAGACTTTCGGCGCTTTCGAACAAAAATATGCAAGCAAATTAAAGAGAAATATCATTTCGATGAACGCGACGGTACAGATTTCGCTTCTGAGATTTGCAATGCCTTGCTTAAGGCAAATCCGAGGGTAGCGGAAGATCTGGATGAAACCCTAAAGATCACTTTAAAATTGGATAATCGTCCAGATGAAACAATAGCGTTTGATGCCATTTCCAGCGAAGAAGACAATTTTGGGAATTTTGGGCCAGGACTTAATATCAAGAGCACCACATCTACAACACAAACGAAGAAGAAAATCCGCAAGAAGAAGGAGCAGGAACAGGAACCAGCCTATCGAGCCGTCAATAGTTCGCCACCTCAGCGCAGCGGTGGTGGTGTCAGTGAAAATAATTCCTCCGCAGGCGATCACAAACCGATTGCCAAAGGTAAACAGACCTTGCCCACGCCAAGGGAGCTTTCCATGCAGGCCTCTCACATAGCTCAGGAGCGCTATAAATGGGAGAAGTTCCGCTGCTTGCTAGAGCTGCAGCTTAAGCAGCTACGCGACGAAACGGAAACGTACGAGTCAAATCCAGAGAAGCATCCCGACTATCCGGAAGAGTGGAAACAGTTCTGGAATCGCCGCTACAAGCAGTTGCAGGAGGAAAATAAATGTGATCCCAATCGCTATGATTACAAGCCCGAATGGATTAGCTACTGGAAGGATAGGCGGGTCGAGCTTTTTAATATTGCCGTTAACAAAATCAAGAAGGAACTTAAAGAAAAATTCAATCTCGGCGATGAAGAAGAGGAAAAGACCAAGGAGTTAATGGAGCGCTACAAAATTCGGGTGAGCAGCCCAAGGAATTCGCCGGCCGCTGCCCGCCGCAAGCCCAATTTTCGAAATAATCGCAGCAACTCGGGGGTGGATGCTGTCATCGATATAAGTGATGATGAACATGAGTCGCAGCCAGCTGCACCTGCAAGACGTCCCAATCCCAATCGTCCTCACTTTGCACGTTCCCGTACGCGTTCTCGTTCCCGTTCGCAGTCCTCTAAGAGAGGTGGACGTCTTTCGCGCCGTGAACCTCGGTCGCCGCGTTCTCGACCGCGTTCCAGATCACGTTCACCGCATAGGCGCTCCCGGTCCCCCTACATGAGGCACCGAGGAGGCTGCCGCTCACGAGACAGGGATCGAGAGCATATGTCCGCGAATTACCCAGACAGAAGGAGCTTGGAGCGAGATCGGCGTCCGTCCATGGACTTTTATAGAAGCGACAGCTACTCTCGGTCGTCGCGTGGTTTTGAGCCTATGGAGTCCTTTCGTGTCTTGGACTCGCGGCTCTATCCCGAGTACACACACCCTGTGGGATCAGGGGGAGGCGGTGGTGGCAAACGTTCCACCTCTCCAACAAATTCAACCAAGACAGAGGCAGAACCCGCTGAGCCTCGAGGCCCATTGACAGTGGTTGGCGTGCTGCGCATGCTTTCTGCCTTAGAGGAACATTTGGGCAGTCTAGGACCGAAAGCCCTAAATCTACTAAGCAAAGCTTTGGCCATGGAAAAGGTTCAGCCAAATGCTGCCGACGATCTGCTGCTAAACGAGGACAACTGTGTGTTCCTTGAAACTACCAAGGAAAAACTGAAAGGCATTCTTATTACTGAAGTGCTCGACGATCCACAAAAAGTGCGCGTTGTTAAAAAGTTGATCCCCAGTATTGCTGGCATCATCTTCCAGGTAAACGAAAGAGGTAAGTGAAATTCTCTTTCCAATTTCCAGCAAAGAAAGAGCCGAATAGCTCCTACTCTATTGGTAGGATATACATATATAATTTCAAAACCTGCCGGTAAGTATTTAGTGACTCCTTGAACAAGTGGAAAGTGCACGTTTTCGATTAGAACGGAGTTGAAATTCAAACTGTTAATTTATATACGTATATATTTCCTTGCCTGTGTACGGTCCGGCTTGCTACAATTCCTCTGTTGGATGAATGTTTACCATTACGGAACAGTGGAATAGTTCTTAGACGCGCGACCTCGTTTGGGTCGGTTTTTACGCTCGCACTCGTAAAGTAAAGATTATTTAAATACGTGTACTTGTATGTAACAGGCAAAAAAGGAAAGCATTTCCAACCCTATACATTGTATATATATATTATGGATCAGGATCAACAGCCGAGTCTACCTAGGTATGCCCGGGTGTCTGTTCGCCCGTCCGTCTTTCTGTATGAACACCAAGATCTCGGAGACTGTAACAGCCAGAGTCAGCAAATTTTGTAGGTACACTCCCATAACAATCGGATAATAGTTGTAGACAAAATCGAAAAAAAAAACATTTTGTATGAACACCCCCACCCAAAATAAAAGTGAGCACACTTCTGAGAGTGGCAAATTTAAAATAACTGCTGAGTACGAGTATCTTATAGTCGGAATTTCGACTATAACGTTTTTACTTGTTATACTCGTACTCTAGCTCTAGTAGACTAAAACGAGTATATTGTATTCGTGCAAATGTATGTAACAGGCAACATAAAGTATATAAATTCTTGATCAGCATCAAAACTGCCGTCTGTTCGTCCGTATGAACACCTAGATCTCGAAGACTGCAAGAGAATCCCCCCTAGTATTTCGTCAGATCGTTTGTTTTCAAATTTTGCCACGATCCCTCCCGCACCCGCAAATCGATAAAACGTTCATTCTGCATAAGAATCGAATAATAATTGTATACAAAATCGCAAAAAAAAACTTGTATTTTGGCATCCTACCCCCTAAAAAAATATAAAATAAAAAGTGTTGCATACTTTTGAGTGTGCCGAATATTCAATAAATGCTGAGTACGAGTATCTAATGGTCGGAATATCGACTATAGCGTTTCTACTTATTTTTACATACATATGTATATAGATTAAGCCAGCCGCTGTGGTTGGGCATCTACTTGTCTAAATCAGTACAGCTTAAGCTTGGTTTGGCGAGTCTAATGAAGTTTTTTGCTATAATAAGTAATATATACACATTCATATATATTAATAATATAATTCAAGAAGAAGTTTTTTGCATATATTTTTAAGTTTAAGTCAATGGGCGTGGATGAAAAACAAAGCTGTTATGTTACTAAGTGTTCACTCTGAAAAATCAGTTATATGGCAGCTATATGATAAAGCGGCCCAATCTGAATCAAATTTATTCAGCGGATCTTAGGGCTCCTGGATACGCACTGAATTTGGTTAGATTTGGATGAAAAACAAAGAAGTTGTGCTCCAAAGTGTTCAATCCGTAACAATCGGTTATATGGGAGCTAAATTATTAGTTGTCCGATCTAGATCAGCTCTGTAGCTTTGAAGACTTCTGAGATTTTTGTGTTGAAACAGACGGGCATAAATATATGGAATCCCCTCATCATGCTGATCAAGAAAATATATACCTTATATGGTTGGAAATGCTTCCTTCTGTGCGACAAAATTAATATACATTCGCAGTTTTTGTGAATGGTATAAACAAAAAAAAAATTGAAGAATTGCATACCTTTGAGAGCGTGTCAAAAATTGAACAAATGGTGAGTACAAGTATCTTATAGTTGCAATTTCGACTATAGTGATCTTGTTTAGTTTACTTTTTGTGTACTTATGCGAACTTCTGCAGTAAATCTGAAGGTTTATGTCACTTAAGGTGTTTTGATATAAATTTTTAATACGTTTTATGTGTATAATATTGAACTACACCGTTTATGATTGCTGTGTTTTTTCATTCAGTGTACAAGTCGCAAGTACACGTGCATTTTTTTTGCTCGTGCTATCGTAGAGTAAACGAGTATATTGTATTCGTGAAAATGTATGTAACAGGCAAAAGGAAGTATATATATTCTTGATCAGCATCAACAGCCGAGCCGATGTAGCGATGCCCTTCATGGGGCGTCAGATAAGATTGTTTTTAAAAGTTTGCCACGCCCCCTCCCGCCCCCGAAAATCGAAAAAAATGTATATATCCCACAAATGTTAACGCATTTAGCTGAAACTCGGTTTATATATGCATAAGCACATAATCTACCGATTTGCCGTATAATCGGATAATAATTGTAGACAAAAAAGTAAAAAGAAACATTTTGTATAAGAAAACAAAAAAAATAAATTAAGAAGTGTTCCATACTTTCGAGTGTTTCGAGTTTTAAATAAATGCTAAGTACAAGTATAGTCGGAATATCGACTATGGCGTTTTAACTTGTTTTCTGTTCCTTCAATTTATATTTTGTTTTGTGAGATCGTTCGGACTCGCAGTGGCCGTTCAACTGCCAAAGCAAAACAAGAAGAGCTCTGGGAGACGAATTAGCCCATAGTCACCCACTGATTATCTACACCATGTTAAGAATGACTTTGTGTGTAATGTAATGCAATTCGACAACTACCAACTATTATATTACTACTGAAGAGCTTTCCGAATACCAAAACAAAGAAAAACACAAGATAAGGTAGTTTAGGCAATGCCGGCTAACCATTCACATCGAAGATATGTTATTTGTCGGGCAGCAAAGTTTTCATATGTTCTTGTTCTTGCACAAGCGGGATGCGTATCTGTTCCGCGGCATAATGTCGCAAACACCTACAACGCTGGGATTAGTTCCTAGCACGAAGATCCCGTTCTTCCTGTTAATCTATACCTTGCACGCGTTTCGGTCATGTGATGATAAATAAGATTAAATAAAATTAATTATTTATCATCACACGCACTAAATCTCATAAAATTGCCGAATCAATAAAACAAATAATGTGAAATATGTATAACAGCAAAAACGTCTTGAAACAGTTAGTTCTATGGCATCTATATTACATAGCAATTGGTCAGCTGATATAAGAAGCAGCTCCGTAGCTCTTAAGACTTCTGAGATCTCGAGATGGGCAGACATAGCGACATCGACTCCCCCCATCATGCGAAATTGTTGTATACTTTATATGATCGGAAACATCTGTATGTTGCAAACTTTATCACAAAAATGATATATAAAAAAAAAAAACACAAAATTACGACCAAATATATGGTGGAATAATGTTCATAAAAAATGTATGTGCCAGCCAAGTGATACGTTTTCGTCTTCTATTGTGTCCTAAGTATAAATATTTTTCACTACTTAAGCAAACCTTTTAATTTGAACATCTTTTTGTGATTGTTTTTGGACCGTTTCCTTTCCATTTCGTAGGTGTTAGCCAGAAGCCGGCAAAGGATGCGATTAGGAAGCCTGACTTTCAGTTACCATTTGACAGGAATCTTGTCTCCTCGAAGCTGGCAAGTGCCTTGATCCAGAAGGGCAATGATGATGTCAGTACCGATATGATGAATAAGCTGATTCACTTCTTCTGCCTGTTGGCAAAGACGGACCATTCGCGACGACTTCTGGATGAGAGCAATCGCTTATCATTTGCCGAAATCCATGGGCTAATGGGTGTCAAGGCCAAGTCGACAGCATCAGCGGCAGCAAATGGCGATGAAGAGATTGACTTGGAGCAGCTGCTGAAGGATGTAGAGCATCATCTGGCAAAGGAATCGGTCACTGTGATCCGCAGTGGCGGTGGCGAAAAAAGCTCAGCTGCCAACACAGGAATGGAGTCCCTCACCGATTCGGATCTGCAAACCCTGCTGCAAAATTTCAAGTTTCTCTCCAACGAAGAGCAGTTGCATCTCATAGCCCATCTACGTAAGCTGGAAGTCCATGAGCCACCGCGAGTGGAACGCCTGCGCAAATATGTGAATCTAGCAGAGCTAAGCTGCGATGGTGAGTCCTGCAGTGACTTTCTAGCCCGCGTAGTGGCCATTGGCAAGCCTTCCGAGGCAGTGAGCAGCTCCCAAATGCGTCGCACTACCGCCGCACCTTCGTTGACGACACGCCGCAAGAGCACAGAGCAAGATCTGGCCTCTGCGGCCAAGCAGCGACGTGGTGTAGGTGGTGGAGGCCCTCCTATAGATGCTCCCAGCTTCGTTCTCGACGATGATGACGATGATGATTACAATTTCGATGATCTAGTCATGAAGGCACGCGACTCAAACGGTCGCACATCCACTACACAAGTCGTACCAGTAGAATCCTCTGCCAATGCGTTGACCTTTAAGCCGGCTGCACCAAAGATTTCGCTCAAGGACACAGAGAACATTATCGCCAATCTAATGGGCACATTAGCCAGCAGCAGCAATAGCCAAAACACGGCTGCGGCTGCCCAAAATAATAATGAACGTCCACCGTCAGACCGAATAGCGCCCAACATGATGCAGCGCCTACCGCAGGAGCGCCAACTGATTAGTCAGCAACAGCTGCAGCAGCAACAGCATCCCCAGCAGCATACCAACTACTACCAACAGCCGAATTTCGGTCAGGATCCCATCATGAACGCCAGCGGTGGTCCTGATCCTGGACAATATCCTGGTGGCGGCATGCAGCAGCCCTATGGTGGAGGTGGTGGCGATGCATATCAAGGCAATCATCCTCAAAATTTTGGCGGACCCGGACCAGCCGGCGGTTATGGCGGCCAAATAAATCCCTGGGGCAACAATGGGCCTCCGAATCCCTATAACAATATGCCACAACATTTTATGCCACCGCAGCAACCACAACCGCCGCATTACAACAACATCTACGGCAATCGTCATTAATTTTCCGACACAATCCCTTTAGATTGTTCTATTATTATGTTGTATTTACCTTACCCTCCCTCTGAAAACTGCATATATGCAGATAAATACGATGAATGTATGTACGTATTGAAATATATTGAAAATTCCATTTCATTCATGTAAGAAAGAACTCAACCAGAAACCCGAACCTAAATAAAAAGCGTTTTTTTTTTTAATTTAATAAAGAGGTTGAGAAACTCAAATAAACTAAAGAAAATTGTCAACTTTTATTTATGCGCGGAAGAGGTTTTTGAGCTTGTGCTGAAAAGGAAAATATCTTCAATCGAATCGCATACTTAGCAGCACATATAACATTTAAAACTGTCTTTTTGGCAGTTCGATATAATTGATAGCGAATGAAACTATCTTAAGCGGTTTTATATACATATGTAATTTAAGCCAATGCTTATTACAAATAGAGTAAGGCTTGTAGTTATCCAATCAAGCCCAAGTCAAAAGTTCAATGATCAATTATAGCTAAATATTTATTGCTGACTCCAAAACCTTCACCGGGCATAAGCCAACTGCATAAATTTCACAGGTTGGTCCCTAATTATTTTAGATAATTCCAATTGCAACATCTCATGCAAGGACTCGCCGCTATGTTTGTAAATCCATCTGCCGCCTTTGCTCACATTGCCCACAAAATCGAAACGCTTGGGACCACTTGTTGGTGAGCTTAGCCAGATTTGTTTGTTGGGAGTCTGGCGATTTATCACGTAGGTGCCATGTCTATTTAGATTAACAGTCAGTACGCCATCCTGAAATAAATAAAAATCAAATGATGTAACATTGTCGTTTATGAAAAGATTAGCTTACGCTATAGGCGACATCTGTGCCAGTGAGGTCTGTGACATTTTCAGTCAACTCCTCAAAATAGTCGCAAAGGGCATCCAGGGTCTCGGAGCACACACGTTCATATGTGGCACTGTCAAGGAGGCAAGTATCCGCTGCTGCTGTTTGACTACAAAAACGGTTCAGTACGAGTGGGTGCTGTTGCAGCGTCAGCGGTGGTGGTTGTTGTTGCGCCGTCAAAATCGAAGACAAGGCCGGATTTTGTGGGCGAACATGTATGCAGCTGCTGCCGCTTACAATGCGGCCTATACGACCAACCAGGCTCAAGCGTGCCGTTATCATTTATAAGCTGTACTGACTGTGGTTATTATTTTTAACAATGTCCTGTCCGTCTCACTGCCGTTTGCGGCTGAGGCGTTTGAGGACTGCTAACTCATTGAAATATTTGTACGATTGCTAAATTAGTATTTTTGTTATCGGCGTATGCATTACATATCGATACCACACTAACACTCGTTTGCAGCTTCAACATAAATTTTCACTATACCGAAAAATGGCGTCCGAGTAAATTTTGGCATTTCTTGTGTTTCCCGATGTCTGTATCCCAAACTGACGAGTCGAATTCATAAATACAGAGCAATAATACATCTTGATATACACTGGGACTGGATCGAATTGTTAATGTTGAAATGGCGTTGCCCAGCAACTACAAGCAAATAGCTGTCGGAGCGGCTACGGGGCCGGCAACGCCGCTTCAAAGCGGTGGTAGCGGCGGTGGTGGTAACCGCTCTCGCGCATCTGGAGGCGGTGGAGGAGGTGGCAGTGCCAGTGATAGGAACAAAGACCAAACACCCATCTTTACGCACAGCAACTATGGCAATCCGGCCTTTACTCCCCAAAAGGTGACGAAGTCGTCGAGCAGCAAGAACCAAAGTGAATCTCGCCTGCCCAAACCGCCGAAGCCACCAGAAAAGCCAATTCTGCCATACATGCGGTACTCCAAGCGAGTGTGGGACAGCGTGAAGGCGCAGAATCCCGAATTGAAGCTCTGGGAGCTTGGCAAGAAGATTGGCGCCATGTGGAAGCAACTCACCGAGGACGAAAAGGTTGAATTCATTGACGAATACGAGGCGGAGAAGGTGGAATACGAAAAGGCCTTGAAAGCGTACCACCAGACGCCGGCGTACCAGGCCTATATGTCGGCCAAGAGCAAGGTTAAATCGGATGTAGATATGCACGAAACTTCATCGCGTGGGAGTAGCAGCAAAAATCAACACGAACGGAGGATCGATATTCAGCCGGCAGAAGACGAGGATGACCAGGACGAGGGCTATACGGCAAAGCACATGGCATATGCTCGATATCTGCGCAACCATAGGCTTATCAACGAAATTTTCTCAGAGGCAGTGGTGCCCGACGTGCGATCCGTGGTAACCACCCAGCGGATGCAAGTGCTTAAGCGGCAAGTGAGCTCTCTAACGATGCACCAAACCAAGTTGGAAGCAGAGCTCCAGCAGATGGAGGAAAAATTTGAAGCCAAGAAGCAGCGCATGGTCGAGTCTAGTGAAGCCTTCCAAGAGGAGCTCAAGCGCCACTGTAAGCCAGCCGTGGACGATGAAACATTCCAGAAGATGGTGCATCGCATGTACGAAGACATCAAGCGGGATCGTCAGCGCATAGATGAGCCCAACTCAGCCACGAACTTGGGTCACGCGGCCAAAGATCCACCTAAACAGCCACCTCAGCCCACAGCCACGCCAGCTAATCCATCCCATGAAGCAGGTGCACCTTCTACAACGACCAAGGAACAACATCCAACTCCACCAGCAGCAACAACGGCGCCATCAAAACCCGCTGTAACTAATCCCATGCACGTGTCGGTGTCACAGCTGTCCCTCCCCATGCCGGTGGTGCAACAGCATCAGCATGAAACAGCCAGTAAAACAGATCCGGAGCCTATGGATATTGAACCGCCACCAAAACCATCTGTTCCACCTCCGCCTCCGCCCATGAAGCATGAGAAGTTGGATTTACCTCAAACGATAGAGCCGTCTAAAGATGCCGCTGTGGCCGCCATTACTATGGGCAGGACACACATCAGCAACAAAATGCCGGCGCCAGTGCCCACGCCGACACCAACCCCTCCACTGGCAGCGATGGGAATGGCGGGTAATGAGCAAGTAGGTCCGCCTGCAGCTCCGCTATGTCCACCAACAACAGCTGGAACGCAACCACCACCACCTGCCTCTGTGAATGTGTCGCCTCAGACCGGTCCTCCACCTCCTTCAGGCCCACCTATAAGCGGCATGCCCCCGCAGATGCATCCGCATACGAGTCATCCGCCACCAGGCCCAGGCCATCCGCATATGCCGCCACACATGACGTCGCATCAGCCGCCACCAGGAATGCCTCCAGGTCTGGCGCCACCGCCTCCCCACTCGGGCTATGCCAATTACGGTGGACCACCGCATGGTCCGCCTCCACCGACTGGGCCAACGCGCTCGCCCTACTATCAGCCCCAATACGGCGGCCATTCAACACCACCCACACCCTATTATACATCTTTTTCGCCCTACCAGCAATCCTATGGAGTTCCCCCGGGATCCCACTATATGAATGCTCGTCCGCCGCCCCAGCACAATGGCACACCAAACGTGCACTATACTCCAGATCAACAGCAGCAGCAACAACAGTCCCAGTCACAACAGCCGCCTCCTAACCACATGACGCACGAACCCTCGACAGGCGGAGTTGGTGCGACTGGGGGCGGAGCTGGAGGAGGACCAGGACCTGCAACTGTGTATGTTCAGGCGCTGCCAAGCGGTCCAACGCCCGGGCCACCAACTAGCGGACCACAGCCGCCTACTCCAGCATCTGGGCAGGGAGAGGGCGAGGTCATGAAACAGCATGAGGCGGAAAAAAACACTGCGGACTAAGCCTTCAACTTAATCTTCAGCAAACCCATCTGATCGGGCATTATGGAATTTCAACGTCAGCCACGCAGCACTAATCGCATTGTACATTAGTTCCACAATTTTCCCTCCCACTGACATCTACAAGCAAGCTTATGGTTTTTCTAAATCGCGAGCAACATTTAACACATGCTTCACATGTACATCTCTATTGCTAACCCCTATATAAATTAGTGGCTTTTCTTTAAGTTAACAAATTTTTTTTATTCAAAAAAAAAAAAACAAAAATTAATAAAGTCATCCATATAAAAGAGATATGTTGTTTGGTGTAGATGTGGGAGGCAGACAGGATGGAGAGAGGAGAAGAATTCAATTTGAAGTACAGATTTGTCCAGCTTTGGGAGAGACATCATCGTTATACGCTTACGATCCATACCTTTCCCAGAGCAACCTGTCCTGTTCCTGTTGGTCACTCTTATTCTTTCTACGTTGCATTATGTCCTCACACAAATGGTAACACATCAACATGAGAGAGAAAGCACCAATAACCCAGACGACGGGGTGGATCAGGTCTCTTTTTATAAAGCCGAATGCGGCTATATCTGATGAGCCCTGGCCCGGTCGGTATTCATGGTAAGGATCTCTCTCTATTCAACTCTTGTTAGCAACTGCAACCCTACCCAACCCATTACATCAAAAGACGCTTTTGTGGTTTTTCTCTAGAAATAACCGTTTATTTGAAGGGAGATGTAGACGTAGACTGATCTGAAAATTAACCAAAATTTGCTTTGCTGACAACTATTTGTTGTGGGTTTTCCGACAGTATGTGTTATGCATATACTAATCATATTATGGAGCAGTGTTCTCATATGAATTGTGTGTGAGGGATGATGTGGTGCAGACATTGCAAAATACATTTTTTTCTGTTTTGGTTCCTAAATGTATAAAATGCTCGTTTAAATCTAAAACTTATTTAATCAACTTCCATTTTGTTGTGGTGTCCTTTTCCATAATTCGTGATTCGTTCTGCTGGTTGGGTTTTCACTTCTTTACAAATACAGAAGTTTATTTCACGATTAATAATATAAGTAATATGTTGTGTATGGTAAAAAAAAAAAGAAAAATAATAAACTACATTCCTATGTTCGTGTGTCTCTATATAAGTATGTTATTTAATTATGTGATATATTTATATGTAATTCTTATATAGATGCAGCATTATATTGTTTGGGTATATGAAAGCACGGTCCGTGGCATGCAGATGGTCTACTTTAAGCCAGCCGCCGCTCTCCTCTCGCCCTAATTTCTAAAGTCCTTCTCCCTGCAGACAGCACCATATCCATAGTGAATTGCCAGCACGGATGTTAGCGCCCGCCTCTGTTGTTGGAGTTGATTGTGATTGTTGGAGGCGGAGGCGGTGTTAGAGACAACATAGTGGTAGGTGAAACATGAGGTGTGAGGCGCCTTTGGCAGATGAGTGAGAGGAGGGGTAGAAGCGACCGTTCACAAATCAATTTCATTTATAGAAATCAAGGTTAAATGTAGGTCAAACTTAAAAACTAATATACATGTGATTGGTATTACATTTAAAAATACAAATTAAGTATAATTATATAATTATATATATATAGAATTGTTTTTCCACGTCAAATTTCTTGTTTTTCATTATATATGGTGGTATATACGTATGTAATTCATATATGTAAAGAATATTTATGTGTATGCAAAATTTAAATAATAGCTGAATTATAATAATGTTTAAGTATGGTAAAAATATGTGTTTCTTGTTGTTGTCTAAACCATAATTTGAGTTTGAGTTGCCGTGAGTGTAGTTCACTGGACTGAAACTATCAAAAGAAGTTGGGATGAAGTGATTTTTGTATAATTTTCCTTTACTGATTTGATTTTCATTTGATTGATTTAAGATTTTCATTACTATTATGATTATGTTGAACAGGGTGTGGTTTTTATAGATGGTATTACTATTGTTGGTGTTGCGAATTTAAGCACGCTCGCCTCGAATGCGACGGGCCAATTGTATATCCTTGGGCATGATAGTTACACGCTTGGCATGGATAGCGCACAAATTGGTATCTTCGAACAAGCCCACCAAATAGGCCTCAGAGGCTTCCTGCAGATGCAAGTAGGGCGAATAAAATTGATTAATAACAGTTGAGAGAACTTCGATATTAAAGAAAAACACACACGTTGTCTAAAGTTGCAAAAGCTGATAATTGACTCATTTAAGTGGTTAATTTCCATACAAATGCGTACATCATATGTACATAAATGTTATTAAGATTTTGTCGATGTCTAGTGCCAGATATTTAAACTATGTATGTGCAACTTTAAAGAAGGATCTACGATGTGCAATATTGGGCATAAAATACTCACCTGCAAGGCGCCAATGGCAGCCGACTGAAAACGCAAATCGGTTTTGAAATCCTGGGCAATTTCACGAACCAAACGCTGGAAGGGCAATTTGCGGATCAGCAATTCGGTCGACTTCTGATAGCGACGAATCTCACGCAGGGCCACAGTGCCTGGACGATAGCGATGGGGCTTCTTAACGCCACCAGTGGATGGGGCCGATTTGCGAGCAGCTTTGGTGGCCAGTTGTTTGCGTGGAGCCTTGCCACCAGTGGATTTACGAGCGGTCTGCTTAGTACGAGCCATTTTTCACTTCTGCAAACTGAAGTATAAGGGGAAAAAAACGAGTAAGAAATCAGGATACGGCAGAGCGCGTCCAAGCGCAACGCTCAACGCCGAAGCGTTGGTGCCCAACTGAAGCGGATAAACTTCTATACCAACATCAGTTGCTGAGACAACTTCGAAGGCAAAGAGGGTTGAAAATAAGTCAGCGACAGCTGCAAAATTTTATTTTTGTCCGTCTTCGTCGTGTGCTGTGAACTATGTAAGTATGCCTTACGTTTTCTTTGGGTTTCTGGGAACACTTCAGCAGCAGCTAACCTCTTGACGTCGCTGTCACTTGGTCATGAGTCTGTCTCCATCCCGTCGTGAGCATACACAGTCCACAGTCGGGGCAGCAGTAGCCTGCCTACTTTCAAGAGCCCTCATGTGAGGCCATTCTTTGAGTGCATTTTTCATAAGTGCGTGCTGAGATCACGGCATGATTTGTTCGTTTTATTGCCCATGCCTTTCTGTTTTATTTCCTTAAACAGGGTACAACAATTTTGCAATGCTATTTTACACGTTTGAGTAAGCTTATGACTTAGTTGAGCATTCTGCTGGAATCAGTGTTAGGGATACATATTTTAAATGAACATGTATGCGTATCAATACAATACTAGCATTTAATTGATTAATACATAGACGAGCGAAATGTTTCCTGCTGTTTCAAGCTTTCTTTCAGCTTTATTTCTCACTTCCAAAGCAGCTACAAATGCATGTGTGTGAATGTGCGTTTTGGTTGCTGGCGGGTTTTTGCATTATATTATAAACTACATTTTTATGCACAATCGATCAAGTCGAAGTAATGAGTTGGAAAATATATGTGTATATACTATATACATGCATGTATGGTCATGTGTTTGTATGGCGCAAACAGCGATCGCCTAGTCGACAACCGTAATCCTAGCAAACGGTGTAAATAAACATGTTTGCAGAGCCAAAGTTGGCGCGCATTCAAAGTGCAATGGTACATATGCATATGTATTGGGGAAAGTGAGCGAGACAACAACATGAGATAGCCATATGAGACCACTCAGTTTCAGATACACACACAGCGACGGTGAAAAATGAAGGTAAAATTTAAAAGCGAATTGCGTCGTTTGCAGCAGCAGCTGTTTTATGCCTGCATATCTGTCTAATAATACAAAACTTTTGGTTTAAATAATTGGAATATTTTGAAGGCAGCGACAAAAACAAAGCAGACGCCAATATCGGCCCAAATCCAGAGCGTTAGTGTCTAAACAGTAAAGAACCAACTAGAAAAATACAATCAAACATTTTTGAGCACTTATATGAACAGTAAAGGCGTGTGTGTGTGTTACATATAAACACAAGTCGCACAAATTATACTGAGAAAAATGTATACATACTTCGAGAAAAATACAATAATGCTACTCTGCGCGCCTTTTTCTGGGACACACGTATACATGTATAAATGTGCACATTGAACATGACACATGCATCGCAACATTTCCAAAACTGCAATTTTTCTTTCTTTTTTGTCCGCCATTTTGAAACATTGCATATCCTCCCAGTCTCTGTTAAGAAATATGAAATCTGCACCAAGTCGTCGTTGACGTCATGGTATCATTACATGCTAGGTGTGTATCCATTAATATCGGTTAGCGCTCCGCCGGCAGTCCAGCGAAGCACCCCGATGTGATACAGTGAATTAGCACTAGCAATTTCGAAGTCAAGTGTGGGCAAAATTTTGCAATTGACAATCACTGCCACATTTTTACCATACTTTTCACAGGTCATGTACGTTTTAAATCATTATTTGTAGCACTCACCGTTTTACTTCTAATTTTTATATTTCTATTTCAGCGTAGACGCGAAATACGTGCTTCTGCTTTGGAGAGCTAATCGGATGTCGAAGTATCGATAATGGTTTTCGTATACTTTTCACGATTATCTTTTTCAACCCTGTTCCATTTTTTCTGTATTCCTCAACACTTTTGAAAGTATATTCGATTGCACCCTCTTGTTAAATCTTGACAACACAGAAGAACTTATTCAATGTTGCACATGACATCGACACGTGAGCGCCAAATTTTGAAATGACAATGGCCAAATTGACCAGTAAATAAAAAAAAAAAAATGTCAATGTTTATATCAATGTTCCATATCTCTGGCTCTGGAAACCGTATGAGGCAATTGAGATTTCGTGGAGTTTGAATATGCAAGATTTGTTCCTTTATTGAAATTTATTTTGTTGAAGGTAAACGTAATTACCTATTAAGCACATATATGTGAGTTAACATTTACTGTGTCTTCTTGTCTTCTTTGACAGACCTAGCACCAGCAAGCTGCTGATGCTCCTCCTTGAAGTGTAAGAAGACAAAAGAGAATACAAATACGCCAATCATCATTGAGAAGGCACTGGTGTAGTAGGGGAAAGCACTCGGTATAAAGCGTTCATACTGAGTGTGCTCTAATGGACGCACTGAGACCTGGGTGGTGCTGTATAGATGCGTATAGCCGACGCGATTGTAGTCCACTTTAAATTGGTAGACGCCATACACATCGGGTATCTTGAATTTGGCCTCATAGCTACCGCTTTTGGTCTGCTTGAGGAAGGTGCGGACGAAAGGATCGATGCGGACAAACTCCAGTTGAATGTCATTTGCTTTGAAGGGCTGCCATTTGCCTTCAACCAGCTCCTCAATAGCAATCGTGTAGACAACAGGATCGGTGATGGTGTAGGCTTGCTCTGGGGGCAAACGCTCGCCTTCTTTGTTGTGTTGGACGGATGCTACTCGCAGGCGTCCGCTTTCTCCAAACACCCACTGGCTGATGGACTGGGCCACTGCGCGATTTCCAGCCTGCTTGTGGAACACTCCACTTTGGGCATATTGCACGGCCGTGGTAAAGGATTCATCGGAGAAGAAGTGCAGCGAGCCAGAGAAAACCACGCGAGCATTGTTGCGGGCCTGTAGGGCGGCAATCAATAGCGTACCGCGGCCAACGGCATGCGGATAATCTGTCACGCTCTGGTCAGGATTATAGCTGTAGGCACTACTCTCGGCCGTCAGCAGCTTGAGCACCAAGGGATTCTCTTTATCGGCGATCAGTCCAGTTCCACGATAGAGCAGAGGTGCAGCATCCGCCTTGATATTGTCATTGCCCACAATGGTAGGAGAGTCGATGAGGTTCTTGGCACCAGTCAAAATAGATGTGTGCTGCCCCTGATCGCTCACATCGTAGTGAAGATGGTCAATGACGGCCGCATCCTCTTCATCCAGCTCAAAACCACACTCTGAGGCAAACTCTCGAAGCGCATCGCCAGATTTCTCGCTCCCCGCAACTAAAACATTGCCACCATTGTCTACAAACTGGGCCAGACGCTCCACACTAACATCGCCGCCAAACTCATCAACGCTTGGAGCAAAAACAATCACATTTTTGTACAGATACTCGCCATAGCGGGACAAAAGTAGACTTGAATCATCTGCCAGCTTATAGTTTAATTTGAAACCGCGATCTGTGCCGATAGGGAAAAATAAATATTTTACTCGTCCACGTCATATTTTAATCCACGTAGAGGTTAGGCCTCGCCACTTACCTTGCAATGACTTGAAGAAAATCGAGTGGGATTCGCGTATAGCCAAATTATCTAATAGAACCAGAGTATTGGCATCTGTTTCGAGCACAGCATTACAATAATATATGAGCAGAAATGTAATTAATAAAGTTTTCAACATTTTGGTGCCGGCTGAAAAGTAAAACCTAAATCTCAATCCTTAGGCTTGTCGATAGCGCTATCGATGTTTGTTATCGATAGCGTCGATGTTACATTACATTCGTTAACATAGGAATTCATGCGTTAACATACGGCTCTACATATTTTTGGTACATACTTATAAATGGAGAATACTAAGAATTAAATAAAATATAGAAGAATCTGCTAAGGAGACGGTTGAAAACTTTTAGGAATTTGCAATTTAATGTGCCTTAGCTTTATCTATACACAGATAGATTAACTCTGATTTTCTTGTATTCCTTTTTGTATGTATTTCCTAGTTTTATTTAAAAGGTTTGAGTATTGCGATTTTTTCTAAAGTTTTTGAAAAGGTGTTGAATAGTGCCTTTTTTCTACAGTTTTTTTTTTATAGGTGTTGAGTAGTGCGCATTTTCTACAGTTTTAAGGTGTTGACTAGCTGCCGCTGCTGCGAAACTGAAATCCAATCAGAAAGTTCTCATTGCAAAAAGTTCGCGTTGTGCGCGCCATAGAAGACGGAGCTGAAACCGTATTTGCGCCTTTTAGAGCATAGAGGCAGCCACGCTAATTTTATTTATTTTTTAATATGCTAAATACGAAGTGCTATAACTAAAACGTATTGTGAAACCATTGATTTTATGTGCGCGAGAAAACTGCAACACTCACAATGGTAAAAAGAGATTTATTCATGCAAGCTAACTCAAGCAGCAGCTAAGAATAAAAACAAGAGCAGGTAAAGCTAAGTTCACACATGCAAATAAATGTTGGAGTTCGTTTGTTTGGCAACAAACTTCCTAGGGTATTATTAGCAAGCCCGCTCGATGCACACATTACTTTCACACAACTTATAATTTTTTGACTGATAATATATCGATCAATAACAAATGTTGTTTTTTTAATGCAATAATCCTACAAACGTCATTCCATACCTCCTTGTTTTACATTTTACTGGGCAAATTCGAAAATAGTTTGTGCTTGCATAAATTACAAATTTATCCAGAACTTTGTTCAAACGTATGCCAACTTAAAAAGTTTAGGCAAATTAATTCTCGAAACTGTGTGAACTTAGCTTAAACACACTGACCAAATCCATAAAAATTCGACAAGAACATGAGACTAGTATATGTATATGCGACTAGTATATATGTATATGTAGGTGGTGGCATTTCCAGCTATACATGCGTGTGTGCATGTTTTGTAGCGGTGGTGGCGCTTTGAACTTCTATCTTCTGCTGATACTTCTTCTGCTTGTGTACACTCATACATTTACACATTCAATGTATATCTATAGATATACACCAAAAATAAAATGAAAATAGCATAAAGGCCCAAGTAAATAAAAGATGCAAAATTTGTAAATGTGCTGCTAATTAATGTTTCGAGGTCTAGTGAGAGTTGTTACGGTGGTTGTTGTTTGTTTTTGTGCTGCTGCAATTTTATTTTAATGTCATTGAGGTGAAGTGGAGTAAATGGGCTTGTGATGAGGTTTTAATTTATCGATCGAACCAACAATAACAACATTGGCATCTGCGATTTGGAGCTAACAGCGCTGCTGTTATGCTTATCGTTATAATTTACCGGTCGTTTTGGAAGCAGCGTCGGCGTCGTGAAAGTTCGTCTTCATTAAATGCAGATGCAGCCAGCCAAGCAATACACACGCACACACATACAACCCTCTATGGCATAGTGAAACCTTAGACGTATAACGGTACAAATCATCGTCATACTCCCAGCTCTTGCTCTGGCCCAGTGTGAAAGTGTTAAAAATGAAGAAAACAAGTTTTTCTTAGACTTCAAATTTGTGGTTACTTTGTATTTTTGTTGTTGTTTACTTACAGAAGAATCGCAAAAAGTAAAATTAAAACCAAGTACCACGACCATAAAAACCGAAACAGAAAGGAGACAACTACAACTAAAAACACGTTGTAGCGGATAGTCGGTCGGCTACGGCTACAACGACGGCGCGTCGCTGCAGTGGCAGCAACGGCAGCAGCATTCCTCGCTGCCACCTAATTTGCGGTATGAAAATTTTCTGTATTTCAACCCACACGTATATATGTATATACATTTATAATTACCCAGCAGACCAAAAATACGAAAGTAATATTTTATTATTATTTATGCGATTATTATTTTGCGGATGAAATGCTCGCGAACTGATCCGAAAACGATACGCCAAATTTATCATCTCTAGCTCAGTTTGTGACTTTCATTAGATTTGGCGATATGCGGCTTACACGTTTACTATATTTGATGAATCGAAATCCATTAAACATGTAAGAAGAATTTGAGTTTGTGTGAGGTTTATATGTAGATTATGCTATGATCAGAATATTCTTTAAAAGCAGTCCAAGTCCAGATATGCCTGTGTCTTACTCTCTCTCTATACCAACACACGCATATGTATTTCATGCTAGGCTTATTTTTCCGAAGTCGCTAGTTGGCGCTTGTGAAAATGAGCGATTGTGCGTTTGACATTGGAAATCAGATTCAGAGTTTCAGGGGGGTCAGCTTACGTTTTTGGCTACGGCAAAGGCATCTTACAAAAGCCGTCAAGCATTTCCAAAACACATTGCCTATAATGTCGAAGCTCCAGAACAAGTCGAGTTAGACTTAGGCGTTGTAACTTGTAAATATACCTTTGCAGAGGGTATTCTAATTTTGTCACGAATGTGTTGTATGTATATATATGGATATGAACGTTTGTATGTTTGTATATCATACTTCACGCACAAAATATTTAAAGGTAATTAGAAAGAAAATTGCTTCGCTGCCTATTGGTACAGCTGAAGACTACTAAGTTTTCTTTTCATAATTCTGCAAGGGCATATAGGGCTCAGGTAGCCGAAGTTAGCTGTCCTCTCTTAATTTCTGGGCTTTTGTTCATGCGAAAACATAACAAAAAAAAAAAAAAAAAAAATGGTAGCTGTTGGGTTTAAATTTCGAAAAAAAACACCAGAGTACGAGTATAAAAACACCCGCAATACTTCCACCTGCCCCGCTCACTCTACTTTTCTAGCTATTGTCACTACTACGTTTTTTCGACAACAACCACGTAACAGTCCGAGCCATTAAGAAAATACATTACAAAAAAGGGGAGAGTACTCTAAAATAATTTTGAAATACGAAAATTGCGCAAAAAATACATGCATTATCCATCATTATTTCATAAGCATCGTCATCTATTTCTCGATTTTCATCGGGTCCCCATTAAGACTGGTCACTGCTGCCATACAATATACAATATTTTGTTGTTGTAATTGCGTCCCTTCACCTCCACTGCAGCTTCTATTCTGTCTCTGTGTTAGCCTTCGGTCTGGCCTTTAGTGCATTCAGTTGATTTCCGTGCCATATTCTATGAATGTGCTTATGACTGCGAGATGACATTGTTCTTGTTGTGTCCTGTCCTCTCCTGTCCTGTCCTTCCCACTCCACTTTTCGCACTATCGCCCACTTTCGCTCATATGGACATGACATAACACCAACATACGTTTATTGATGCGTACGTGTGTTCTTACGTACATTTGTATATGTAAATGTTACCCGAAACTAGATTTTCATTATTTTATTTTATTGCAAAACAAGTAAGAACACTACAGTCGAGATTGCTCGACAGTCTAATATGCCTATTAAGTTTTCCTGCTAAGTGTGTGTTCATTTTGTAAAAATCGGTTCTGTGGGAGTTATATATAATATAAAATTTGGTGAGCAGACGTGGGCTTGTTGATTTATTTGGAAAATGTAGTTTAATTCCAATGAAAAACAGAAAAGTAACGAAATAAAAACACTAAAATGGGCGGTGGGCTTGTATAGGGACTACCCTAAGAATTGGACGTGGCAAACAATTAAATAAACTTGATCTATAAAGAATATTAATATACAAAGTTGAAGTCGCTATTTTTTATAGTTTACAAGATCTAGATTTTCATACATCCGGACGGACAGACAGACGGACATGGCTAGATCATCTCGGCTTGTCATGCTGCTCTAGAATATATACACTTTATGGGGTTCGGAATCCTGTTTTACTCTACGAGTACGAGTAAAAACAGAATGGAAACTTCAAAATCTTTTCATATAACTACAGATGTTTCAATCATTTCGGTTTAGTCTAGTCCCGATAAAAATTTCAGGCAATTCAAAATTGAAGAAAACAGTAAAAAACCAACAGCATGGTGAAGGTGGTAGAAGATATATTTGGCATAGCTATCAATCCGTTCAACGAAGTGCCCACAGTAGTGCGACGCTATACCATGACGAATGCGAATCGGTTGTCAGTAGCGATCATTCAGTTAGGTGCGACCATTCAGAGCATAAAGACTCCGGATGCGTATCACCAAGTAGAGGACGTTGTGCTCGGCTTTGATGATGTGGCGGGCTATGCAAAGCATCAGGACCTGCAGTTCGGCTGCACTCTAGGCCGCATTGCGGATCTGGTGGCCAATGGAGAGTTCATAATGGGCAAACGGCGGGTGGTGGTGTCGCGCAATTGGAATAACAAACACCATATCTATGGCGGCTTTATTGGGCTAGATCGCATTATCTGGGATCTGCATATGATACGGCCGGATGGTATTACACTACGTCATATTTCAAAAGCGGGTCACGAGGGCTTTCCGGGAAAGTTAACTGTGCTGGCACACTTCACCGTGGACGACGACAATCGCTTCTTCATCCGCTACGAGGCTACTACGAACAGCACCACTCCCGTGAACATCGCCAATCACGCGTACTTCAACCTGGCAGGACAAAGAACTGGGCCCAAAGGAGTATTCGAGCACCGTATAATCATAGCAGCAGACCACACCATGCATCTGGATAGCGAGTCCTTGCCCACTGGTAGGTTTGAAAAAGTGAATAACACTGCCTACGATCTTCGGCTACCTATCTTCATCGGCGACCGGATGCGCCAGTTTCAGAATCAGCCCTTACCCGGCATCGACATTTGTTATGCTATGGATAACGAATTTGATGAGAATATTTCGCGATTCGTGGCGCGGTTTCTGCACCCCGATTCGGGCCGCTTTTTGGAGGTGTACAGCAATCAGCCGGCCATGAAATTTTCAACTGCGAACACACTTCCCGATAACCTTCGCGGCGAGGAGCCCATTATGGGCAAACAATGCACCCGCTACTGGCGACACGGCGCTTTCAGTCTCCAGCTGCAGAAGTTCCCCGATTCTGTAAATCAATTGGACTTTCCCACCATCTACATAATGCCTGACGAGCATTACTTCCACGAGACTATCTATCGTTTTGGCATTCAGGAGTCATGGAAATGTTGTGCCGACCCCGAAGAGTTGCTGACAATGTGTGCTGCTGACGCGGATACAAAGACCTAACCCAATGTCAGTGCGGTGCTTGCGACTGCGATACTGGGGAATGTTTTCTGCTTTGCCAAAAATTCAAATACTTTCAATTAAACTAGTAAACAATTTACGGACAACCGGTATTCGACTCCGTAGGATGGTGGTACTCGGTGTTGGTCTTGTGAATGTTCGACTTGTGTCGTTGTGTTGTGTAATGGACCTGTCCTCTAATCTTTAGTTCTGATTTAAAGTTGTCATTTTTGGTATTGGAGAAAACTGACCATTCAGTGGTTGAATGTGGGCGTACAGAGGTAGAATCTCTCCGTAATCTCCCCGGATCTGGTTCACGACTCTGTAGATAGGTGAATGCTCTAGGTTGCCTTTATCTTTCGTTATGTGTTATGTTAGGCAAGTATCTACATACATCTGCGTACGTATTAGTATACACATACATACATTCATAAATGCACGAGTGCAAATATATAAAGGCTGCTTTATTATGCGTTTGCTCGAACCTAATCGATGTGTAATCAGCGATCCGCCAGGTGTTTGTTCCGTCCAGTTCCGTTCGCAGTCTAATACATTTAATTATTTTACCAATAACGGTGACAGGAATCATTATCATTAATAATTGGCAACAATAATTGAGCACGGTGCGATTGCAAAATTATAATGGCTATAAATTGCCTTTCGGTTTCCGCAGTTGCCAGCAAAAGCAAAAGGGTAATAACGCTAAGTCGGACGAAGGGGAGGCCATGCGGGGGGTTAAAGTTGGGAGCTACGGCCCACTGACCATAAACTGCCTGGCAGTCTGGTTGGGGAGGGGGAGAGGTAATCGATGGAGTTTGGCCAACAAAGTAAAAGTCATCGCAATTTGTTCTGGCCTGGCGGCCGGGCTGCTGACTGAATACCACAGCGCAAGGAGTGGGGTGGAGTATAGGGTCACCACTTAGCCAAAACCACACGTGCGGCATAGACCCACTTCCAGTTGCTTTATATTGGTTAGCTGGAATTAACGCGCGACCCGATCATTACAAAAACGGTAAGCACTTTTGTATTTCATTTGTTTTTAAATATAAATTGAGGAGGAGAGGTGGTGCAAAAGCTGATTTATTTAGAGCTTTAAAAAAAAAAAAGTCTAAAAGAAATACAAAATATTTCTTTATATTATTCTATTATCTATGAGTCCACCTACAAGTTGTCTAATCTGGTGTCTAATCTTTATGACAATCATTGATCGTTTGGCGTCAACTTCCTTGTGTTCATATTGTATTTCGATTGTGCAATCAAATTCCAGGGTTCCAAGGTTCGTTTCTACTTTTAAACAAGTCAGACCGCTAAAGTCCAGTGCCTTTACTATAAGATACCCGGTTCTCAGTTCAATTATGTCTTTATGTTTTTATGTTATATGTTTTTATCCTAAATATGGGTCAGCTCTTAAATAATAGCTTAACCTTAATAAAACAATTTTCTTGGCTCCCCAAGAGCTTCATTTCGTATAAGTAACAATCTACATTATGTGAACGGCACACTTTGACTTAATGCATATGCTTATCAACGAATATGCCTGCATTACATTCGTACCGCTACCTAACCTGATTGTGTTGAGTAGTGGCCGAGACTGACCTTAACTTACAGCTGTCCAAGTTATCGTGGGAGCTCAAAGCTGTTGGCGTCCGCGGTTTGGCGTTTGCTTTTTGCGTATTTGCATTTTCCAATTGCGAGACGTACGAGAGTCGTCACCGCCATTTGGTGTTAATATAATATGTTTTGATTGCTCTATTTATGATTGATTTCATTTTACAGATGCCTGGACTTGTGGTCTTCAGACGTCGCTGGTCTGTAGGCTCTGATGATCTCGTAGTGCCAGGCGCTTTTTTACTGACTATACATTTTATATGGTAAGTAAATCGGTGCTTCCAGTGCCAAGGCTACATGATGAATGATATCGAACATCCAATTAAAATGAATTATTTCTATATTTTCCTCTTTCTCATTTACTCATCTATGTATTAACAGTTTTGTACTTGTTAGCGTTTCGTTGATAATATTTGAATATAACACAAGTATTTTAAGTCTTAAACTATTATTCTATCATTTAATAGGATATTTGTTAATACTGTTTTGTAAGTATCCCAAAAGAATGACCATACATAGCCCGCATTTATTTATAAAGTCAAATATTTTATTTACTCTAGTCTCAATATGTGTAGAAATAGGCATTTGTGTGATCTCGATGCGTGGCAGCATTTTGGATGCGGATGCCCGCACATCAATCAATATATGGATATATCTCAAAAGCTGTAAGTCTACCAATATACATACACATGTACATCATTATAATACTTGAATTTCTTACGCTTGCAGTGGTGATATTATTTGATATTTCATGGTTGGTGTTGGGCTCAATATGGTTGACGCATTATTATACCGAAGCCCCCATCGATGAGGCCAAAAAGGTCTATATAGGTGAGTTTCGTTTATAGTTGGAGCGAGGGCACACCACATAGTTTATTAGTCGAAATTTTAACTGTCTTTTTTCTTCTTCTTCCTATTCTTATTATTAACTGCGAAGCCATTATAATATGCAATTGGGCCTTGGTGGTAATTACACTGATTACCATCTGGTGCACCTTCGATGCGGCGGGTCGCTCCTGGGTGAAGATGAAGAAATATCAGCGTTCCATGCGTGAGACTGAGTCGCGCTTTAACTATAAGCGCAGTAATAGCATGAATCGCAATTGGCGTCAACGGTGAGTACGATGGTCCATTGATCATTGGGTGGATGCATCTGTATCTTTGTATCTTCCTTACTGTTGACTCTCTGTGGCTGCCGTAGTAAAGTGATGCGCGCGTATCAGGACAGCTGGGACCATCGCTGTCGCCTGCTCTTCTGCTGCATGGGCTCATCGGAACGCAATCGAAACTCCTTTACGGATATTGCTCGCCTGTTGAGTGACTTCTTTCGTGAGCTCGATGTAGTGCCATCGGACGTGGTGGCCGGTCTAGTGCTTTTGCGGAAATTCCAGCGTCTGGAGCGGGAGGCCATTGTGCGACAGCGCAAGAACGGCACTTACGAGTTCCTCAGCGGTGTGCCCATCACGGAGCGTACAGAGTTCCTAGCACTCAACGATGCCAAAAACTACGACTTTTTTCAGACGGTCATCCACTACATGTACTTTGCCCAAGGGGCCTACGGCTGGCCCATGTATGTCATTATCAATCGGAGCAAAATGTGGCACCTGCTGCCAGAACTTAAGTGAGTTTGAATTGGAGGAAGGAGTGAGGAGGTGTACGCATTGCATCTACATATTTCATTACAGTTTGCATTGTAATCTGTCATTTTCATTAAATTGCCTTCTTCAGATGCTTTGGCTGCTGTTGTGGGAGCGGCGATGACACGGAAGTGGTCCAAGACAATTGTTGCTATTGCAACTATGCGGCGTTGAAGAAGACACTTCATCTGGGCGACATTGACATCGTGTATGCCACCTACCATGTGGATGTGGGTGAAACACCATTTTTTGTGGCCATCGACTATACGCAGAAGAAGATTGTAATTAGCATAAGGGGCACGCTGAGTATGAAGGACATACTCACCGATTTGAATGCCGAGGGTGAGGTGTTGCCCTTGCTACCGCCACGCGACGATTGGCTTGGCCACAAGGGCATGGTCCAGGCGGCCATTTACATACGCAATAAGCTGCAACAAGAAAATCTCATTGAGCGCGCCCTGCAGCGCAATGTGGACCGTCAAACTCAGACTTTCGATTTAGTCCTCGTGGGGCATTCCCTCGGCGCTGGAACAGCGGCAATTTTGGCTATACTGCTTAAGCCGGAGCACCCAACGCTGCAATGCTTTAGCTATTCACCGCCTGGAGGATTGCTCAGCATGCCAGCTGTTGAGTACTCGAAATCCTTTATCACCTCGGTGGTGCTGGGCAAGGATGTGGTGCCGCGCATTGGTCTCAACCAGATGGAGGCACTGCGTGCGGATCTCATCAATGCCATACAGAGGAGTGTAGATCCCAAGGTAAGCAATAATATATTCGAATATTCTTAAGGCCCTTCTACAACTGCTCTCTCTCTCTCTCTCACACTCTCTCTCTCTCTCTCTCTCTCGCTCTCGCTCACTCACTCACTCTCACACTTTGGCGCTGCCCTGTTGTTTACCCAGTGGAAGACAATCTCCTGCTCAGTCATTTGCTGTGGTTGCGGTCCCGAGCCTACCTCCGTACTCAATATGTCCGGGCAGGACACGCACATCAATCAATACCAAGCGGAGCGTGGCACCGCTCGCTCAACGAGCGCGCATCCCACGGATAGTTCCATAGCTTTAACACTGCACCAGCCTTTATATCCGCCTGGCCGCATTATACACATTGTGCGGCATCATCCCAAACCCGACGAGTGAGTAGCTCCTTTATTAAAATCCGAGCGCCACAGTGCTCCGCTCCATAGCGATGTAGTTGCAGAGACTTTGATTTCGGTTTCATATTGGATTTTTTTTTAAATTTTTTTACACCGTTCAGTAAAGGTATTGAAAATGTTTTCTGACAAGCTTTTTTGGTACCAATATAATATATTTGTCCGAATGAAACATATAATATATATGTATATATATCAATATGGCATGCAGTCATAGGAAACATATCGAAAATATAGCGACTTGTGACATCTCAGGTTTGAAACAGACAAGCAGAAAGAGAGGAGCCGGACAGATACAGACATGGATAGATATATCGACTCCCCTTGTCGTTCCAAACATCATTTAAAAATTGATATATATACTTGGTGGGATAGAACCAAGCATCTGCTTCACAATTCACACCTTGTAGCCGCGCTTGGCACGTAGATCTGAAGATCAATCACGACAGGCAAATCGGAATCGGGACAAATCTTACTATAGCCAACACGCCACTCGATTAAGAGAGAACAATTCGCGTCACTTCGCCGAAATGCTTGAAAGGGCTGGAGTAACACAAGAACAACGCGATAGTAATGCAAGCAACCGATCCCATCGTCGCCAGAGTTTGCGTTATCGTATTGTGGAACGTGCTCACTTGTGTGAACAAATACCATTGTTATATAATTTGTATGTGAATGGTATATAAGCTTCGGCGTGGCCGAAGCTAGCTTTCCTTTCTTTATTTTCATCCAAATCGAACTAAACTTGGTATGCACTCATTTCCGGTGACCAAATTTGATCCGTAACGGATATAGATATCATATATCTGCCATAGAATCGATTAGTTCGAAATGAATTCTTGTGTTTATCGAAATTTAACGCATGTGTGTGTGTGTGTGTTTTAAGAGGATCCATGTGAGTCCGTTTAAATTTGAATGTGATCTGGATTGGGTTCTATATCATATAGCAATTAACTTGGCAAAGTCTATTTAATTATCGAGAAAACTCGACTGTAGCGTTCTTAGTTGTTATTTATGGCTGCATTTGCAGTCGGTAGCGACAGGCATCTCACGAGATCCGCTTGACCCTACGCCGCTAATTGATATGTGTTGGAATTTGAATGCGCGAACAAGCTGCTGTGTTATCAGCAATAACCAACTGAGTCATCGGCAGCCGACGTCATTTGGTGTGCTATTTCAGAAGCCCCTAATCTGTAGCTGGCGCACTTCCTCGCAACGTTAATATTCCAAGCTATCTCTGAAACTTCCAAAGCTTAGCCACTATTGGCTTACTTTTGCAATTTATACACACATATAGGAGTTCAATTTGGATTTTCAATGATTTGATTGTGACATATTCTTAGTTCTTTAACTTTATTTCATTCAATCTTTGAAGTTTTATTGAATTTTCCGTTTCCATTGAGAAAAACGAAACCGCATCCAACCAAGGCAATTTCGTATTATATAATTATACTATATGTACATTTTTCAAACTATTTGTTTCAGGCAAAAATACGACAGTGGTTGGAGGTAGGCCCAAACTCAAACTGATACCCATCCGTGAACACGCACGCCACATACTCTACTGTTATATACTCGTACTCTTCTTAGCAGAGGAGCAAAAAACCAACGTGTTCTTAGAGTCTATTTCTTATACGTATTCTTCTCAAGTCTTTCTCTCTCTCTATATATTTCCTTGTTTTTTTGTGTATGCGCATATTAGTTGATTACGCTCTATTTATTTATTTTGAGCATTTATTTTAGCACGAGAACCGCGCTACCATTCTCTCCCCCTAGTACCATCTTAAAGCTCTAGCTATAGCTTGCTGTATCAGTTTTAAGTAGCATTTCTTTATACGCCCCCCCCCCCCCCCCAAAAAAAAAAAACTTGTACCTTACCAATTGCATGAAATACACAATTAACGTATAGTCGTTTGAATTTTATAAAAGCGATTTATCGACGCATAATTTAAATGTGAAAGTCAAACCGTTTACCTATAATTCCGAAAAATGAAATGGAAGTATATCAAATACTTGCCTTTATTTTTCTCTCTCTATCTGTTTGTGAGTCTCACATTCTCTCTTGGTTCGTCTTACAGAAATGTGCTTAAGAGTCGGGAACCTGTCTATCAGGCCATTTGGGCCGATTCAACCGATTTCGACGAGGTGCTCATATCGCCGGTTATGCTTCAGGATCATATGCCCGACAAAGTGCTCGCCGCCCTCAAGAAGGTAATTTCGGATGTTGTTGATGAACGTGAACGTGCATCGTCGGTGAATAGTAATTCAAATTCCTCAGCGAGTTGAGTTGATGCGACGACTGATGCGATTGTCGGACAACATCGATCGAACTACATACGTATATAGCATATACATATATATTTACAATATGTATATTCAAGAGCACTTTATTGTTTTAGTTAGCGCCTTAAATGGAATGTCCAATGTATTCTATGTATTAGCCTAAGTGTTACGACCCACATAAAATAGTGTTCTGTTAGAGTCACCAAGTTCAAGTTCCAAAAATCGCGAATCCGTATCCCATAAGAATAACACGAAGCTAAGCAAATCAAACAAATAACACTTAACACTAAGCCACATATACATATGTCTATATGTCGTTATATTATCGTATTTGTAAGTACATATTTATTTATTTATGATCGTATTTTTTGCCTGTCTCAAAGCAAACCTTGCTTATTTATTTTAAGTTAATTATTTATTGTGTATTACAAGCACATATTCGAGGGGTACTAATTATATTTCGGGAATAGCAAATAATAACAAACATTTTGAAATGAAAATGGCTTTATTGTTTTTGAAGATATTCCCTTGATGATTAATACACGTCCGCATTCGTTCAAACCATTTATAGTATCAGTTTTCCCATTCCTCTTGAGGCACTTCCAAATCATGGCTTTTGAACGCTTCAATGGCTTCTTCGGCTCTCGTAAATCATTGACCACGCAGTTTACCTTTTATTTGGGAATAAGAAGAAATCATTGTGTGCCAAATCAGGACTGTACGGATTATGAGTCATCAATTCGATGTTTTGACGAGACGTGCGAGAGCTTGCATTGTCATTATGGAGAATGATTCGTCCGTCTTTGGCGGTTGGTTTTACAAAGACTTTCGGCAAAGAAATGATCGTGTAGTGTACTACTCAGAATTGACCGTCCTACGTTGCTCTTCTTCTTTCACGAACAACTTTTGTTGGATTTGCCTCGTCTTGGAATACCCACACGGTCGATTGCTGTTTTGTTTCCGGCTCATACACATATTACAATTAACTGATCATGCAAAATCGAATGTATTGAAGGGGAACTATTGTGCAAGGATGCATCTACCCCACGCACTGCATTGATGTTTTTTGGGATAACAACTGATACAACCACGATAGAACTGAGTTCATCGACACATTCTGGTTGCGATGAAAAATAATCCAACGAAAACCTTATATTGAAATTTCCGTTTGTTGGCCAAATTGATTTTGTTAACTGACTGTAAACGAAACAAAAATAGCACTTTTACATGAAACGTTTTAAGTACGTTTATGCTAAAAAAAAATGTCAAACTTTATTATGGTGTTACCAGTTCCCGAAATATAAAAGTCCCCCTCGTATAGCTTAAGACATGCGATTCTTAAGTTAGAAAATGTATCTGTAGTTCTTACATTTTTGCCTTTGTTATATTTTATGACGAATATATTTTTATTATTTGTGCACAAAAAGACCATTTTAATTTTTCAATTAATTGCAATTACATACATATTTCCAATTCAAGGTAATAAAGCCTAGGCAATTTTCGTTTGTTTGCACCATTATTAGTATAAATACCAAAGCTGAATGAGTCGCTCTATAATACTCTCATTGGTATGACATTTCGCCCAATTCCCTAAATTCTTAGGATGAGCATAAATTCGCATTCACGACTTGTTAATGAAACCATAATATGTACTATTTTGAGGCAATATTCTAGCTAATCAAAATTGGAATAGATTTATATATAGAGGGCCTGCCCAAGATATTCTCTAGATGCTACTTCACTTCTAACATGAGCTCTCTGGATGCTTCTAAAAATTGTAATTTTTAATTATTATTTTTTTTTTTTTGACAATTGGGAACAGAGAGTCATTACTAGCCCAGTCAACATCTGTAAAACGGATTCGATGTCTTGACTGCTCTAAACCTAAAACTACTGGCAAACATGTAATTGCATATCATTCGGAATTGACCATGCTAGGTTTCCATCCGATTTTTAAATAGAAACTGGTTGGCATGTTATACGATGATCTGGCATCAATAATAATCAGCATCGGCATCAATTGTTTCTAGCACAGAAACCCTTTTCGGACGACCCTCGTCGAAAAACGAAGCTGACTCCGTTTTACCAGCGTTTCATGATGGCAAAATTAATTATTAATTAATTAATGGCTTCGTCGAGGCATTCTTTTGATAATCACCATGTATAAAAAAAGCAATCGTACCGAAATGTGTTGTGTGTAAGTTTAGGTCAAAAAATACCAACCTTTAAAAAAAGCGACGGTGACCTTCGCCCTCAAGCTATTATATATTGTAATTGAAATTACCATCTTTTCGTTTCAATGTGTACTTACTGAATTAATTTAATCCTTGCCCCTACCACTCCTTTTTCCCCTAAAGCTTCACAGACCACCAAACCTCACAAAGTGCATGGGAATGTTTTTGTAGAGACACTCTGAAGTGGCCACACCCATGCAAGTCAAAATCAGTTCATAGAAGACTAAAATACCACCTATCTAATAATCTCAGGGTTGGAAAAAGCTTACAGAATAGTATCGGAAGCAGAAGCAGTACCAGGGTTGGCCTTAGCCTAGGAAGCTATTACCAGAACACGAATACGTCCCATCCAACGCCCAGCACCTCTTGACAGAAGGAATGAATATTGTATGAGATATTTCGGAGAATAATTGTAACCAAAATTTATGCTTTTTCGTTTTTGTCTAACGTACCGGTACCGATAACGATAAACCAACACCAACCAACCGTTAACCTAAACACGCTCAACTCTCCAACAACCGCAACGCACAACAGGTAGTGTCTTGTAGAGATCGTAAAGAGACCGTTAAGGCATGTACAACAACAACAACAGCAACTTGTAAACGTATGAATGAAAACACGACAATAACTTCAACAAGAACTACAACCAACACTACAACAACAAGAACTGCGACGACAGCAACACAAAATACTGATACCAGGTACAGCCCCGTTCGTTCGTTTAAATGAAGATTTACTTCAACGTTTTCCATTGTATTGCTCTCGTAAAAAAACAAATCCAATTATACCAATCTCTATTTCTCTCTCTTGCTCTCTCATATTCTAACCTCTCCCCTTTTTCTCTCTGTAACACCTGTACTGAAAATTGTGTATGTACCAATACAAAAAAAATACAAAAACACGAAATTGTGTACCGCTGCTCTGCACTTAAATCGATCGACCTCATACTATACACATACACACTCTTTTTGTCGCAAACTTTGTATCTTCTACTTAACATATGTAAATACATACATACATTTCTATATACAGTCAAAACCGCTTACAACAACCTTCAAGGGACCGATGGAATTTGGTTGTTATAAGCGGTAGTGGTATTAAGCAGTACTCCTCAAAATCTGAGCTAAAAAAAGATTCTCTCGAATTTCATCAAATAACTCCTTTTTTAGGTGATTATGTACACACTATATTATTTTAAAGGGATTTTTTTTAATAATATGTTATTTTGACCGAAATTGACATTTAGAAAACAAAAACATTTTATCAAATATCTCTAGAGAATTTAACATTTTGATTGCACGTAATTTCTCCGAAACTATAGCGATTTCCATTACACCCCATCAGTCCAGGACTAGTCAATAGGTCTGGGGCAACAGCATCTTATTCACTAAATTCTAGAATAATATGGTTGTTTTATACGATATGTTGTTGTAAGCGATGTTGCAATAAGCGATATTCTTTGTATGGGCTGTCGAGACTTCGGAATTGGGTTGTTCTAAGCGGTATGTTGTTGTAAGCGGTTATAAGCGATTTCCACTACACTCGTAGATTGAGCTATACTAAATACATATGCACATAGTAATAGTATATACATACATCTACATCCTATCTAGGACAGCACAAACCTATGGAAAAGAAACAAGTCAAGTTGCATTATTTCGTTTCTCCTTTTAAAATAATTTTTTTTTAAAGCTGTGTGAACTCTCCTTACCTCCTCGTTTATTCACTTGTTTGCTTTTCTCATATCTACACACTCTTATACTTGATCGACGAGTGGCTTGACCCATAATACAAGTAAACAGAGTACTGTCATTGATATTGATGGGAACGCTTTAAAAAGAGTGAATTTGAATGGCGGCATGTACGCGTACACCCCATATTGATCACTGATCGCAGGAAGATCGACCTCGATCAACATCTGGTGAATGGACTCGTCCCTTTTCTGATCAACAACTAATAAATGAGACGCTGAATATGGTTGCTCATTACATTTTCGACAGATCAAGGACCATGTTCACCCAAATTAGCGTGTTCATATCATTCACCAGGGACTGGGACTGATCAGTAATCAGTGTTCAAGTGCAAGTGTACGTTAATGTGTGCTCCAATATCTGCAATCTTACTTGTATCATGTGACCTCGTACTTGTATCATGACTCCATTAATAGTACTTTTCGTATCTATTAAATCTTAAGATCACAAATTGCAATTGTCATTAAACACTGACAGACATTTTTGTACATACATAATTTCTAATGAATGTGAATATCCTTTTATGACTCGTTACTGGACAGGTTGTAACAACGAGTGGGCCACGTAAGCCACAGCGGCAGACCTCAAATGCTTTCTCAACCTCATCGAATGAACCGGAGCAGCAAGAGCAGCGACAGAGCCAGGATTCGTATGATGACCAGCACGGACGGGAACTGAAACCGGACAATCCGAGCAATCATTATCCGCAGCAGCACCATTGCAAGCAATCCTCTCAAAGTTCCTATACGAATCTGAGCAACTGTATCATGCTGACGCCAACTACCCAGCACAAACTCTGCTTGGAGACATCCTTCACGAATTTGCAGCAGATGCAACAGACTGGCATTGGTCTGGTTGGTGGCTGTGGCAGTAAGGCCTCCTCCATTGCGGAACGCAGCCAGTTGAGCTCCATAGCGACGCCATATGACATATCAAGCGCCTTAGATGATAGCCTCATACTGAACGCCCCCATTCGCAAGAGTCCCTGTTCCATGCTCAGCGAAGCAACCACTGTTATAGTGAATCCCAGTGCCAGTGAATCGGATGGAACTGCTGCCACTGTTCCCGGGCCCCGTCTCAAGGCTGTACTCTTTGACATGACCTTGACACCACCGCCATCGCTGCAGCTACTCGGCCGCCAGCACTCTGAAAAAAAGCCAAAATCTCTGCCCTTGCATACGCAATCACTGCGCCGAGCATCTGATGTTGGTGTCGGCGGCGGCGTCGACTTGTTCCACGATGACTGGTATGGCTTGGCTCCACTGGCCAGCCCGGAGACGTTGTCAGAGATCTCTAGTGTGTCCTCTCGCACTAGTGTACCTATTAGCTTAGCCAACAGCATCGAGAGGTATCTGCAGCATATGGACGTGAGTGCGGCCATGGGTGCGCCCAAGGTGCCACTTGAGGACATCTTTGAGTCGCAGCTGCATACGCCGAAAGTAATGCGACGGGCGCCAAAGTTCAGTGAGAATCTATCTGGCTGTGCCGAGGATATTCGCAACTTGGATCAGTACAAACGTCTGCGACGCGTGTTTGTTACCTTTCCGCGCATCTTTCCCAGCAGCAGCATTGACACTGCCTCTCAGCAGCCGCACAGTCTGGACTCGAGTGATGATAGCTTTGAGTCAGCATCGGCCCAGAGCCTAGGTAGACTTCCGTTGCCTACTTTCAGAGGGGCCGGCTCCAAGTCCGCTGACCAGTTAGTAGACGAGGATAGTGGAGGTGGTGCCCCGCCAGTCAAGAAGCTAACCTTCAGCGATAGTGACATCTTGGCCGAGGAGCACTGCTTATGTCTGTGTCCCTCTGAGCATGACCAATGCACCTCCACAACTGCCGCCGTCGTAGTGGGCTCCACAGACACCAGTTTCTACAGTGCCAAATCATCCTTGGAGCAATTTGTCACGCCAGGTAGACAGGTCAATGGGCATGGGAATGGCGAGATTTTCATGCGACCCGGGGTCCTAGAGTCACACTTTCCTGTGCTCAGCGGCAGACAGCCGGAAACGCCCGCAATTGTGGCTCCAGCATCACCATCTCCACTGTCCCTGAGCAACGGAGGCAAACGTCCAGAAGTGGTTGGCGGGCGTGTGCGCAAGCGCCTGTCCTCTGAAGAGTTTAGCTTTGCCCGTGGCGGCACCGATGATCTTCCCATTTTCGTGCCAGTTGGAGCTGGTGGTGGCGATAAAAGCAAGAATGGCTCACCATCCGGATCTGGCAGTCGGCGGCGCAAGGCCTGCTGTGTGTATCCGGCGGACAACAGCATATGCATAGCCGGAGCCGGAGATGCAGGAACAGTAGCAGGTGCAGCCATCATGGTCACCGCCAATCCCACCTGCACCAGTACCAGTACACGTACACCAACGTCCATTAGCAAATTTTCGCGTAGTCGAGTGCCGATCGCAGCAATAGCCGCATCCGCCTCCCCAAATAACAATAACGAAAGCAATGTTTAAGTATTCGTAATAAGTGTAGTTGAAATTAAATGTCATTTGCCAGTACCTAAAAGAAAAGAGGAACAAAACCAAAAGAAACTAAGATTTGTATTGTAATTGCTTTACAACAAAAACAAAACGGTAACCACTTTGCATACAAAGGATAAGAAGAAAAACCTATGGAAATTTAGTGTTAACAGAAGCGTTTAGTATTAACAATACAATACATACATGTAATACATACTTATATGTACATACACATATTTTTCGTGCAGCCAGCCCTAAGTTTTAATAAAATATTGAAAAACAACGGCCGATTTACTAATGTTATTGATCATTTCAGTGGCAGCTAATAATAATGTGTAATAATGGTGCTCCATAAACAGAAACTGATAAGCAGGTCTACTCCTGTTTTCACTGCGAAGGTGAAAGTAAATCGAATTCGAATTTCACTTCCACTTCGAAAAGCTCTTCAAAACTCCAATTGAGTTTATGTTTTTGAACTTATGTCAGAAATGGCTATAGCCAGTGGACAGCGCGAAACAGAACGATGAACATCAACAAACCCAAGTGGATACAATCCACGCGCATTGTTTTTTTTTTATGTACGCTAAAAAGTATTCTTAAATAAACTTACCCGTGAGGTATAGCAGTTATATGCCTGGTTTAAAGTGCACGCAATAACGAGAAAATAGTGAATTACTTTTGATTCCGGAACCTACAAGGAACCGTTCAAAACGGCATATTTCAATCCGATTCGGACATTGCGAACACCAATCAAGAAGTAAGCCGCATCAGCTGTGAAAACCCAGCTTTCTTTTCTATATATAGATCTATCGGTGGAGCTTGTGAATGTGAGCAGTCTATCGATCTATCGAGCTTACGCAGCTGATTCTGATTGTGTCGGCGCTGCCACCTCACTCACAATCCAAAGTTCGTTTGTTTATATCACATTTATTTAAAAATAGTTCTATACTTTAGCCAAAAAAAAATTAGTCAGTTTTTAATTTGTTTTTGTTGTTTTTTTTTTTGTTCGTGAGAAACCCTCTCCCAATATGACACCGACCCTGACCGATGCACGCTTGGTGACTAGAAATAAGGCGTGCTGCCGCCTACTTCAACTGTTGCCGCAATTAATCCGTAACCGTTGCCGTGCGGCTCAAACTCAGGCAAAACTGTTGACGCCCACAGACTACCAAATGCTTTTAGCGCCAGATCAGGGTCAACGCTGCATGGAACAGTTGCGCAATATGCCCGCGTTCCCGCGTCCCAAATCAATGGTATCCAACAAGCATGAAAATAACTTCGCGTCAGTGTTGATAGCTCTATGCGTGGAGAGGGAAACGTAAGTTGGACACAGTGCCCAACTATGTACTCCTAATCACTTATCGCCATCACCAACAGAAATGATATTTCCCTACTCTACACGCGGCGGTCACGGCATTTGCGTCGCCATGGCTACCAGATCTCGTTCCCAGGAGGCAAATGCGATGACAAGGATGCCAGCTTTGCTGAGTGTGCCTTGCGTGAGACAGAGGAGGAAATTGGTCTGCCCCGAGAACGTGTAGAATTGTGGGGAGAAGCGCTGCCCATCTATTTGCCACGCACTGCGGCCATTGTACCTGTGGTGGGCGTAGTTCGGGACTTTCACATTACGGAACTGCAGCTTAACTATGAGGAAGTGGAGGAGGCTTTCAGTATACCACTTAACTCATTGATGACGGCCCAAGCAGCCCGTCACACACAATTCCGCAGCGGCTACAGCGGCCCTGTCTTCCTCGTCGACCATTATCGGATCTGGGGCATTACAGGCTATTTGACGCACGTGTTCCTCCGCTGTCTTGTTCCTCCACACTTACTGCCCAACACCCTGAAGACGAACATCAAGTTTATACGGCCATTTAAGCCAACACTCGCAGTTCACCATCAGCACTCCTAGCAAGTCCTAGCATCATCATCATGAAGAGTGATTAGATTTCGGGCTGCAAGCGCAGGATTGTAATCACAATCACCAAGCAAGTAATCACCCATTTAAATTGCAATACTTAATAGTTTTCATAACATTTCTGTGCGAGTTCAAATCAATCCCATTTTGGTTATACTCAGGCTATAAGCCAAGCTAATCAAGTCCCAAATGAAAAAAAACCTCCTTGTGTGTATCATATGTGTATATTTTATTTTTTATTTGTAATTTTTCACTTAAATACAAAAAATACTCTTATTTGCGTCTTCTACATTTCTTTTTTTTGTTAATTTTAAATTAAAAATCTTTAAAAGCAACAAATGGCAAACATGCGCCAAAGGGAACCAAATATAAATGATGGAAAATAAGAAATTTACAAAAAAGATTATAATAACTACGATATGCAAATGTTCAAAAAAATTTTGCGTTTGCAGTTAATGAAATAAAGATTAATTGTTAAAGCTGGATCTACAACTTTTGTATATCAAATACAAATATAAATAGAGGGGGGAGTGGGACTGGGGGACAAAAAAAAAATAATAAAACTTGGTTAGACAGTACGCATTGCTGAAAGAAGGCAACTTGGGCTGACGATGCTTGTTAAAAAGAACACTCTCGCTTCGCTAGGTATGTAAATGTAGCTCTCGTTCGTATGAAGTGTAGTGTAGATATAATAATTTATCGTTAATGATACATATTTATATATATAGTTGTTATTATTGTTGCTTCTCTGGTTGTTGTTGTTATTGTATAATTGTCCAAAAAGATGTATAAGTTGTATACATATGGCGGTTTACATGAAAACCCGTTAAGCATTTACTCCGAAATATCAATTGGAATGGATGTGGTAAACGTGGGCGTCTCCAGCTCCTCGTGCTTCTTCATTTTGAGACTCTGGAATAGGGAAAAGGGGGAAAAGCGATTATAAAACAAGAGACGAAGGCTAACTTCGGGTAACCGAACCTTATATACCATTGCAGAACCATACAAAATAAAGCTAACTTAGTAGTTTAAAACGTATTTCTTTTAGCTGTAGCAATAGGCAGCGAAGCAATCTTCTTTCTAATTGCCTTCAAATATTTTGTGCGTGCATCGTGATATACAACACACACAAGCTTTCATATACATATACATGTACTTATACACAACACATTCGTATTCCAAGAATGTTTATGAATGAAAGAGAGGGCTAGCACAAATAACGCTGCATGCCTTGCAAATTATATTTTGTTAGCGCCATCTATTGTACCCAGTTTTTATTTATATGTCATTATATGGGAACATTATATGTTACAGTGGTTCGATCTTTATGATTTTACATATGAGCAGCTTACAGCTAAAGGAAGCCTACAGCTTCAAAAGTGAGAGACTAGTTAGAATAGAAACAGACGGACAGACTCGTCTTGTCATGCCGATCAAGAATATATATACTTTATGGCCTTAAAAAATATCGTGACAAAAATTTAATACCCTCCTCTGGTATAAACATTTATGTACACGTGTTAAACGTGTTAATGCAACACACGACACGTCAGGCTAAGGAGTCTCCAGCAATCTTTAGCTTCACCGAAGTTTAAATTCACATATTTGTACATACTCATAGTTTGGTCGATACAATTTGGTAATAAAAGCTCTTTAGTTCTTTAATCTAATCATTCCAATAAAAGCCTGAAAGGACGGCTCTTCTGCCAAGCGAAGAAAATTGTTATTCAAATTGAAGACTTTGTTAGGAACAAGAACTACATATTTAAGAAATACTTCATCCAGAAGTAAATGCAGATATTAAAATTTGTACCATATCGAAGATCTGGAGGTTGACAAAGTGACATGACAAAGTTAAAGTACCATTGAATGGTACACAAAACGTTTAAAGGGTGTGTTTGTGTTGGAAGCATAAATCACTGAGCATTCGGTGATATTGATTAGCGTGCTTTCCACCCACCTGCTGCAGCTTATAGTGATTGATAATGTCCTGATCGGCTGGGCATGATTGTGTGAAGGCATCCAGCTGATACATATGGTACATATAACGCCACAGCGCCGTCAAGTGTGTCTGCAAGAAGAGGAAAAGGTAACCAGAATTAGAAATGCGTTAATTGCGTCCATCTTAGCCGCCTTCTGCACCTACCGGTATCTCAAAGTCCACAAAATATTTGCCAGCCACACGTATATGTTGGAGACGCGGCATCAACTCACAGTCAAAGCAGCACATGGTGTCGCCCGTGAGGAAGCGGGTATTCCGATTGGCCAAATGATCATTAATTTTCTTCAAATGCGACAGCAAGGCATTGTTCTTGGCATCATCCTTCTTCACCAGCATCAGCTTCAACTTTACGTACAGGTTCTCGATCAGGGTGGCCACCTCTTTGTCCTGAACAAATAGATTGTAGCCGCCGGGTATATTCTTCATGATATGCCTTTCGATCTTTTCATTCTCCAGAATGGCCAGACCATTATCAATCAGAATTGGGGGATGTGTGGCTTCGAAATTGGTGCGGAAATCAGGTGGAGGCTTTTGCATGTCCACTGTGGTGACCTTTAGGCTAATGGTTTTAAGCTCTGCCAGTAGATACAGATCCATAAAATACTCCTGGCAGAACAAACAGGCACCTTTGCGCCTCCCATCGATGGTCGAAGCCTGCAAATACAAATACAGATACAGAGAGTGAAAACGAGAATGAGAGAGACTTTAGCGTTAGCAATGTGACAAAATGGGCTGGCCCGGCCTGCACGCTCACACACTCGATCTGCCGCGGTTCAAGCAATTAGCTGATAAATAAATCAAACAATATTTTTTTAGCGCAAAATAATTTCCAATCATGTGACATCATCATCATCATCATTGCCATTCGTCTACCACATTTAGAAAACGTTGCCGTTACGTCATTGCATTATTGGAAATATCGAGTATTATGACTTCTGGAGGATATTTCGAGAAAGATATAAAACGGACATTGGTAAGACTCTCCTTGTCGTGCTGATGAGCTTTAGCTTCATAATGTGCATTGTGAACTTCATGACAAAGCTAATATGTACACGTGTAACATGTATTCCATAATATATTTAGGGAATAGTGTATATGTGCTTCCGACCTCGTTGGCTGACTTTGTGCTATTTACATGACCTTAGCCGAACATACAATACATACACATATGAGTATGAGTATGAATGTAAATCGACATGTGGTTTTAAATGCCTTGCATCTAAGGCAGGCAAACAACAGCAGTTGGAGCATTTGAACAGTTGACCACAGCTAGCTTTGTTACTAGACCGGGGGCATTGGCAGCGGCTGGGGCATTACGGCACATCCACATCATCGTGAATATGGATGATGTCATCTTTCTGTTAAGTTTTACTTGTTGATTTCTGCTTCTGTTGTTGTCGTTATGTTATTATTGCCGTTGCCGTTGCTGTCAACAGCCGGCTTGGCTTAGCTTCAATGGTCTCTCTTAACTTCAATGGGCTAAGGAGCTCAATGTATGCGAGTGTGTGTGTGTTTTTTTTTGTACATACATACATACACATATGTATTCTGTTTAGATAAGCTTATGCATTGTTTTTGTTGTTTCTTTCTTTCTACTTTTATATAACTTATGAGGAATGTGCCCTACACAACACATGAAATCATATAAGTTTGTTCTGCTCGCCAATTAATAGTATCAATTAAGAATTAAGCATTTTTGTTTAAAAAATTTCACCATGCTTTCAAACTTACACTTGCCATGTCAAATTTTCTATAACGAACAAACGAAAGCTAAAATAGTTGCCAAATTCCATGTACATTTATAAGAAAGGAATACTTTATCTTATATGTACATATATTTGTATGGAAGATCAAAACGCAAGTTTTCAATTCAAAATAACACCGACTCCTTACTAAGTGGTCATTCTAGCAGCTATATGATATAGTAGTCCGATGCAGATGAAAGTCTGTTATACTGCTCGCATATATAATATGTATATCTTATGGAGTCACAGATGCTTCCTCCTATGCCCTACAAACATGGTGACACAATATCCTCTGCAAGCATGATATGAATACCGCGTGCGTAGTTTGGACTAAATAGCCTATGAATTAGGTTAGAGTTATTTACTATGGAATGGTCAGACTGGGCGCTGGTACTCATGTGTGCACATGTGTGTGTTGAAAAGTAATTACATTTCAAGCAATTAATGCGAATTGCAAAGTGTGGCAGTGCATGTGAGGCGTCAAAAGTCGTTAGTGTCAGGCCAGGCCTGCCAGCAAGCTTTCAAGAAAAGAAGAAAAGTATGTGGCGATTGCCGTTCGTTTTGAAAAATGGCGGAGCGCATGAGATTGCAGCAAGAATAACACACACCACTAACTAACACAACCACATCTCGGCAGTGAAACGTCAAATGGCAGTCCCACCAGCAACCGAACTATCCAAAACTGAGATTATGCCAAAATTAGAAACACATGTATAAGCGTGTCTGCTAAAAATAAATTTATACATAATTCAATTTGTATTGTTGAAAAAATAGTAAGCCTATAAACAAAGAGTTACAGGTCTGTTTTTCTTTTAATTGCAGGTGCCGATAGCAGATGCAATGTGGAATTGAAATTAACGCAAAATTAAACATTATGGTGCCAGTTGCGGATGGTAAGTAAATATCAGAACAAACAACTGCTATTATATATATATATATATAATACACAAATAGACAAAGCAGCCAAGTTCCTGTTTCCGGGGGTATACACCAGGGGTGGACAACTAATGCACATATATGTACACACACAAACTGGAAGCAAGAAGGCTTGACTGAGCAGTAAACAGTTGCCGAACGCATAACTAGGAAGAGTGCGAGGGAGAGGTTCTGGCATTCTCTCTGCTTACGAAATATTAGTAGATCATTTAGAAAAGTGATTGGCGTCACGCCCCTTTCATAGAAAATTCGTGTCTGAAGAAGTACCAAAAAGAGAACCCGGTCAACTCCGGGTAAGCTCGCTGTATATATATATTAGTGTGTTTATATGTTTATATCTTATCAGCTAGGCGGAAGTTATCGCATGCTGCCTATGTGTCATAGTGCGCATGTGTGTGTGATGAAGTAATGGCCAAAAAAAAAAGAATAATAATAAGAATACAATCAACTTTGAGTACGTTTTCGGAAAATGTGTGAACGTGAGCTTCGTATGTCGCAAAGTTTCTTTCCCATATCTTTGGCCCAAATTGGTAATGGCCTAATGGGCTTTGCACCTATACATATCTCACACCATTTGTGGCTGGCCTGTTCTCTCACGCTATCTCAATCATATTTCTTATAGAAATTTTGTTTCTGACTTAATTGCTATTTTAGTTCTGGCAAGCGAGAGATATGAACACATACTTTTATCCATAGGTGTTGTCGACAACAAATAAAACTATATTTTACAAATGGCGAAATGTAGAGAAAAAATCAAAATATAAACAAAAACAGATCGTAAGGAACGTAGAGAGAGAGAGAGAGAGAGAGAGAGAGAGAGAAAGAGAGGTACATACTTAGCAATTTTCATTCAACGGAATGCACCTGACACACACCCATCCCTTGAACGACATTAATTTGTGCTTGGTCAAATGTCACGGACAGCACGTGAGCCGTCTTAATGTAACAACAAAAGAGAAAACAAGAAAGGAAAGCTAGCTTCGGCTTGCCGAAGCTTATATATAACGTTTACATTGTAAATATATAACCGACCTAGATCAAATCTGGATGGAGTGGATACAAGGGATACAAGACGAATGTGTTCTAATTTGGATGCTCCTAAGTGTTCATTCCGGAACAATCGGTTATATGATAGCTATATGATATAGTTCTCCGATCTCGATAAAAACATTCCAGCGGCCTTAGGGTCTCCTCAATTTGGATTGATTTGGATGAAAAACAGAAAAGTTATGCTAATAGGTGGTCATTCCGGAACAATCGGTTATATATGGGAGCTATATGATATAGTTGTCTGATCTTGATCAGATCAGGCCGGCGGACGCGGGCCTCCTCAGATGGATACAAACCAGAATTTGATTTGATTTGGATGAAAAACAGAGAAGTTATGCTTCTAATTGTTCGTTCCGGAACAATCGGTTATATGGGAGCTATATCATATATATATGTTTTTGATTTGGATGAAACTCGAACTTAACCAACGTAGACAAACGAAGCAAATTTCAGAACTATAGCTTTCAAAACTTCTGAGATCTTGCTGTTGAAATAGACGGACATGGTTATATCAACTCCGCTTGTCATGCTGATCAAAACTATATATACTTTATAGTCGGAAACGCTTTGTTTCTGTGAATTTTTGTATATTATAGTCAAATTTTTTGTGTATGGCATCAACAGCTAAAAGACAAAAAAAACGAACGACTATAATATCAAAACTGTCTTGGCAGTCGCGATCTATCCATATGCATACGAACATACGTATACCAAAAATGACTCTAATTCTAGAGTAGATTGATTACTACAAAATGCAGATTATTCATTGAAGCTTTTATTTAGCACAAAACATGGGAAACCAAATTATTTTTATCCTCTTCCATATTTATTTGCAACACAACATGTGTAATTATGTATGTGTGCCTATTTATATGTACTTATGTATATACCTATATAAATATGTATGCGGCCGTGCCTCCGATTGTGAGGCCATATAAGCAGGAGACATGGGGAGGGGGTTTGCATGTTGGCCAAGGAGGCGGAAAACCGCACACGAGAAAAACCTGTTTAGCGTTCAATGATTGTTTTGTTTCTTGGGCCCACTCCGCGATCCCGTCCCGAAAATTGCGAAACACAAATATATTTGTTGTTTTTGATGTGCCTGCACGCGCGGAACACCAACGGCATACTAGCGAGCGGATCGGTGCGGGAGGGGAGAGAGAGAGAGAGAGAGGGAGGCGCGAATCAAACAACAAACGAATCTTGCAACTCTACAGCACATATGTACATACATGAAGACAGTAAACTTTCACTTTTTCTTTAAGAAAAAGCATTGCTTGCGCTTTGCCTGTTTTGTTTGTTTTTATTTTACCTTACATTGCATTTATTTGTTTAATGCAAATCTTTCTACTTTTTGTTAAAAATGATTCCACCTGCTGTTGCTTCAACAGGTGCGTGAGACAGTTTATATTTACTTTCTTTACCCAGCGCAACCCGCACTATATATATCCCCGTCAACAGGAAAAGCGGCGAACAACAGCAATAAGAGCGACAGAAAAGAGGTACGAAACATCGACCTTTGGTTTACTGCATTTGGCTGTTTGATGTAAGGGCTTTCGACGCAGCGGACAGGGATAGGAAGACAGGGTGTTATTAGAGATTAGTCATCCATTCATCCACCTAGCCATAACCAAGACTTCTTTTGTTTTTAAGGTGCGGCGTCGGCAATGGTGTGGGCATCGCTTACGCTTACTAATAGAATCAACAAAAAACAAGAGTCAGAGTCTTTAAATACAATTACTTTTGCAAACAACATGTTGTTGGGTTGGCCACACCGTGACGTATACGTCAAGAAATTTAGAAATTTGCTGTAAAAATGATAAAAGACCCCTTCCACCAGCACTCTGCTTATAAATTGCCACGATTGAAATGTTATTAAAGTTTAGAAATAGGCGGGGAAGGGGTGGTGGCAAGATAAGGAATAGTCTTCGGATTTCAAAAACGCAAAAGTTTTCAGCTAATACATGCATACATGCAGACATGCGCATATTTATGTGTGCATGTGTGTTGAAGCAGACGCAGCAGGCCGCACTCAACGAAAAAGAAAACCTGTTTTGGCAATGCTTAGAAAAAATATATAGAAACAACAAGAATAAGCCATAAGGGGGGAGTGGAGCTGCAGGGGCAGTAGCACCAGCAACCAATGAAAAAGGAGGGGAGAGTGAATATGCCGCTGCTCATGATGTGATGAGGGGGACAAATAAAATATAGTGTCACCACAAAAATGACCATAATAAATATGGAATATACAAAAAGGTAGCTACACAGCAACAGAAAGAAGCGGAAGAAAGTAAAAGAAGACTGACGAAAAGCAGAGCGACCCATCGAAAAGTTGGCTGACAGTTTCACTGAACTGAAATTTCGCAAATACGGAGAACTCACCTTGATAATCAACTCAATTTCGGGCACATCGAATTTGCTGGTGCCATTTGTTGTCTCCGACTGTGACTGCGTCTCTACTTCGGCGGCTGACATGATATATAGTTTTGCTTGTTGCCTTCAACTATTTGACACTTTGAAAAAATTATTCTTTAAACTTCAGCTTTTGACGTACGGTTTGTGTTATGTATTTTGTTTTCTTCTTTTTGTGCTAATTTGTAACTTTGAATGTTTTTGATTTTACAGCGCGGTATTCTTTCCTCAAGCGTCAGCGTCCGCGATTCGACTTCAATACCAAAATGAACAGCTCACAAATTGGCTCAGTCATTTTGACCCAATAGTGAATTCCTAGCACTAACACTTCCCCAACACTTTTGCGAACTACCGATAAGCGCATCAAACTATCGATAAGCGTTATTTACCCAACACTACTTCTTCAAAAATATATCGAGTGCCACAGATAGGCAACACTGTTGCTTTAGGACCGGCGTGAATTTAATATTTGTTGTTTGTGAATTTTTCTTGAAATACTTAGTTCAACTACAATGGACTTTAGTCATCTTCTACAGCAGGCGCAACGTCTCACAAATGACACCAAGATGGACACTGAAGTGCCCCGCGTAGAACGTACATTCTCACAAGTCTTGCAGGTCACACAGGAACTGCATTCCCGCGTCACCCAAACTGGGACAAATGATTTGAAGGCGTAAGTGGCGTGGCTGTGCCTTGGAAATTGAACCAGGAGAAGAAGAATTTACTACACCAATAAATGTAATTGCTTTTGCTCATTTTGCAGACATATACTGCTAGGCTCCAAGGGCGTAGACTTGCCGATCCTAACGCAAAGACTGGAGAACCTTAGCGCGCGCAAATCATTTGAGCCACTGGATCCCGTCACTGACACCAATGTGCGTGGCTATCTGAAGAACGAGCACGAAAATACTATATTGTCTGTGATAGATGAGACAAATCGAAGTGTGAGTCTTACAAAGATGATATGTATATTTGCAATACGAATTTTACCTATTGCAGATTTTTGACGTGGTGGACAAGGAAAAGTGGCGGTTCATCTATGCAGATTGGGGTGAGGGAAAGGAGCGGCTTCTCAACGCCTTGGTGGGACCTAAACAAGAAGATTTTCCTGATATCCAGCGCCAGAAAGTAGCCACTCAGCTTCCTGAAGACCCAGCGCCACTTTCGCGCCTCACTCGCATTGAGAGTCTCTATGCTCAAGAGATAACCTTGTATAATCAGCAGCATATTCACGCCGGCTATCGTTCAGTGCTGGTCAAAATATTCACCAAACTCGCCAAGGAGCACTTTCTCGATGACCATGTGGCTGAAATGTGGGCCGTCATGGAGTACATGGCAGACATAAGTCCACTCTCGCGCAATGTGAATGCGCTTAAAACGCGCCAGACGGCTCCTCAATTCGTGCAGCAGGCTCGCACCTATTTGGAGCGGCGGTACAAGAAGTACATGAACACCGTGATCGCACAGAATCTGATGGCAGCCCATCGCGGAGGCATACCCAGTGCTTACCATCTGGTCAGCTCTTTTGTGGGAGTCACTTTTCAGTTTGGGCATTCCATGGTGGGCCTCTTGGACGTGAGCAATGGTCGTCCCTTATGGCCTTTGGTTTACTACAGCCTACGATGCGGTGAACTGAGTGCAGCAATCCAGTTTCTCAAGAACTCTGGCGTCGCGAAAGACTTGCTGAAGCTTATAGTGTTTAAACAACAACAGGGCGAGGAGGACCAAGATCAGGCCAATTCCAAAATAGAAGGACAACTTAAGCTGGAGTACAACAATAAGCTGCGCGTGTCCAGTGATCCGTACAAGAAGGCCGTAAGTTGCTGCATCCGCAAAAACAAGCGCATAATTTGTTCGACTTTGTCACACGTCACCCCTATTTCCAGGTCTATGCCATCATTCTAGCCTGCGATCCACATGATGCCCATGCCGAAATTATGCACTCCATCGACGATTTTCTCTGGATGCAGTTGTCAATTTTAAGAGCTGACGATCGTCGCGACTATAACATCGAGCAACTGACCTACGGCGGCCTGCAGTCCCTTATCCTGGACAAGTACGGCGAAAACTATTTCAATGCTCGCGAAAAGACGCCCCTTTACTTTCAAGTCTTGGCCCTCACTGGCCAATTTGAATCGGCCATAGAGTTCTTGGCACGCACGGATACCTATCGGCCCCATGCCGTGCATATGGCGATTGCCCTGAATGAGCTGTACCTGCTAGGGATTCCCAGCAATGTCCAGCAACCCCTCTTAAGCTGCGAGCCCGATGATCCGCCACCCATGAAGCGTTTGAATCTGGCCCGACTGATCATTATGTACGCCAAATGCTTCGAGCAGACAGACACAGCCGAAGCTCTGCAGTATTATTATTTGTTGCGACACTTTAAAACCGCCGATGGACGCAATCTGATGCTGAGCTGTGTTTGCGATCTACTTGTCGAGAATTGTGATGAGGAGATGCTGCAGTTGGTCTTTGGCACGCCCGCAGAACCAGATTCCTGGCGCTACAGGGGGTGAGTATGAAAGGAAGAGGAGCTTCGCCTCAAACAAACAAAAAAAAAAACCCAACGGATCAAAAACAATGCAAGCTATCCATGTACAAAGACAATTATACGAAGTCCATGGAGGGTGTGACAGAGAAGTCTAGAGATTTTGACAGTTTCATGTGTGGACCCTTCTTGTCCCACTAGATTTGAGGTGTAGCAAGTGTTTCAATGTCGATGGTTCCGGATCAGTATCAAAATAGGCTTATAAATTTGGGGGTAAACAGACAGACGCCTAGAAGTGCTGATATTTGGTACATATTCTATGTACTCATTCTATATATATATATATATATATATATATATATATATATATATATATATATATATATATATGTTTCTGTCTCGCTCATATCCGTGCCTCTCCATGAAGAAAACACTTGCTGTTTGTGTGTCGTCAATGCTATTGCTTGACAGTTGACCTAGACTAGGACACCCAAATGCGCATCAATACATACATACATACATATTAGATACAAGCAATGCCCGCCCTTTGATTCGATCATCATATTTTATGCACTATGAATTTTACTAATGACACCAATGACACCGAAACTATTGATATTAATCGGAATTGCTTTCTCAGCGGCATCTTTGCGGAATTCCATACGATGGACTATGATAAATACACCCTCGCTGGAATGGTGGGTGACGAGTTGGCCCAACGCGGCAACTTTGAGTCGGCTATCAAGCTGTATTTCATAGCCAGTCACCTGGATAAGGCTCTGCGTTTGGTGTGCTCTCTGTTGGCCCAAGTGGTGCATCAGCCGGCGCGAGAGGGCAGCATGAGGGAGCGACTAAGTGTGATTACCAATAAATTAAACCAGGCCCTAGTCACGGGTAATGTGGATGTGGAGGTCAACGTCAGGGTGACCTTCACCATGCTAACTCAGGTGATGGACTTCTTTGACTATTACCACGCGGGACAATCACGTCTGGCCGCCGAGATACTGGCTAAGCATCGCTTGACGCCCACAAACTGCTCTGAGGTGGACGAGTGTGTGGCGAACTTGAAGCGCGTGGGCTCAGAGGTGGTAAAAGTACTGCCAGATGTCCTGCTGGCTGCCATGGATATTATCTACAATGAGTACAAGACCCAGAAGTCGACCCTTAACGATGGAAGCGGCAGCAAAATGGTTGACAAGGAGGCGGTCCTAAGACATCTGCGAATTCGAGCCAAGGCGTTAACCAATATGGCAGCCACAGTGCCCTATCGCATGCCAACGGACGCCAACAAGCGTTTGGTGCAAATGGAAATACTGATGCACTAGCGAGAGCAGCATCAGCAGCTGGAATCGGAGCGCTGTCCCGGCCTGCTTACGATGGTTATGATAAATGCAGTTGGTTTTATTTTTGTAGTTTAGAAACAATGTGAAAAGCTAAATAGAGAACGCGATTTCATTGGGTTTATGTCTAAATTTTTGTATGGTGGTTGTTTGGGTGCTTCTAATTCAGTCAAGTGAGGATGAGGAGAAGAGTGGTTGTTGCTGGTTCTCAGCCCATGTACTGATAGGAGGCGCATACCGGCTCCTGGTGGCGGGCATGCGGCGAGGATTGCACCGCCAGGCGCTGTAAATGACATCCACGACATAGGAGACGTCCATCCAGGGGATAGCAACGTTTATCAGGTTCATCTGTTAGCTGCATGCCGCACTCCTCGCATATATAACAATCCACATGAAAGTCCTTATCCATTGAGACAACGCGCACGGTTTCGTCGGTTCCCTCAACGGGAGTGATGCCTAAGAAGAGGTGGATTAGGATTGTGATTTTCAATGTGTTTCAATGGGCTCAGTGGATGATTTACCCTTTCCACAGCTTGCGCATTTCGGTGCAAACATGCGATGATAATCATTCACACAATAAATCTTATGGTCTACATCCACCGTAAATGGGACGCCATCCAAACACTCATTGCAAATGCAACAGCGAAAGCAGCCCGGATGATAGGACTTGCCCATGGCCTGCAGGATCTGCTTGGAAAAGATATTCATATCCTGTAGAAGGGGATTATAAAAGATGACCGAAGTCTCACCATTTCCATGATTAAGTGACCACAAATAGCGCACTTCTCGGCCGTCTGCTGGAAACCCGAGTACTGCAAGAGAAATTGTAGGACGGATTGCGTGGGTGTGCTGTGGCCAGCGGTGGTTGGGACTTACCATGTAGTCCTCCTCGCAATAGACTCGCCCATGCACGTTGTAAAAGGCCTTGCCGCGCAATGCGCGCCCACAGGAGCAGCAAATGAAGCAATTTGTGTGGTACAGATTACCCATGGCCTGGCAGGCCTGGCCAGCGCCCTTAACTTTCTCTCCGCACGTGTGACAAATGCCTATACGGAGATGGGTTAGCGTGGTCAACGTATAAATTTGGGGATTATGTTTATCGCACCCACCAAAATACTCTCCATGCTCCTCGCTCTGTTCGATTTCCTCCTCCAGCTGCCGGGTTAATTCCTCAATCTTCCGTTGCGCCTCAGTCGGACCAGCCGGACGCGGTGGTGTGACACTATAGGGCAGCAGGTTCTTGGTGAGACCTGTCGTGGATCGAAGTAAGCAAGATTAATTGGGATTTATTGAGGAGCGCCCTCTCCTTGGAGTGTGTGCGTTTGTGTGATGGTACTGCTGCTTGGGAAAATCCTACCTCGTCTGGGTCGCAATGCGGCTGCGGCCACGTGTAAGCATTTACAGAATTGGTACAGAATTACATTACAGAGACGTATAAATGGGACAACACTTGCACAGGGGATGAAGGTGAATCCAAATAGAAGTGAACATTACCTGTGCTGCTCTGCGAAGGCGTGGGCGAAGTGGCCACTGCCAATGGAGCTGTTGTGGACAAGGGCGTGGTACGTAGTGGTAAGACTGATCCTGATGTGGATGCCGTTGCCATGGTAGTCGCTGGAGTCGCCAATGGATTCGACGTGATTGGCTCCTGGTTAGACCTTTGTGGACTAGCCGCTTTGATTCTCCCGGAGCTGCAGCTTGTGCTGGTATTGGGAGTGCGATGTAAGTTGGCTGTCATGCAGACATAATCAGAGCTGTTTATGTCCTCAATGTAGTTGGGGTTCACGGACACATTTATACCGCCAACAGTTCCAGTCGACGTGGTTGAAGACGATGTCTTGTGCTTGATGGGTGTGTGCTGCTGTAGCTTGGACACCGGCAAGGGCATGGGAGAAGGCGACGGTACTGGACTGAGCTGACTCGGCAGTGAGAGGTTCCTATACCTCTGAGTGGGTGAGCTTAAACTAGCGCCAGCGCCACCCCCGATAGCAGCAGAGTTATTCGAGCTGCTACTGCGCTGGTGCATCGGCGAGACATGGAGCAAGGCATGCAAGTCCGCAGCTGGAGGCAGTGCAGAAGCTGAGCCACCACCATCCGTGTGCTGATACATGGTGGCTGTAGCTGGGGAGGCCTGCGGCTGAGCTCGCTGGCCAGAATTGGGTATTATATTCTCATAGATGGGGGCCACCGACTCCTCTGGCGTCGCTGTGGCCGTAAGTGATTGCACTACATGCTTATGATGAGCTCCTGCTCCGGCTGCTGATGGCTCAGGCACCGGTGTGTGGGCAAAGCGCCCTCCGCCGATGGGCTGCATCAACAGATAGTCATTAAGCATAGCGCCCTGCCTGCTGGCGGGACTCTGGGGCTGGGCGCGTTTGTGATTCGAGTCGAAGTGGCCATAAAATTCCAAATTTTCATATACAGGCGAATGTTTCTGTGGGGCTATCCGCTGGCCTAAAATTTGAGCAGTGGGTGCATATATGTGCGCCGAATTGCCCCCTATCTGCACTTCCACATGATGATTGTGGTTTCCATTCCCCACCAGTTGCTCCACAGGCTTCGGTGTGGCATATTTGGAGGCGGCTATAATGTTGCCTCTCTCATACAGCTTGTAATCCTCGGTGCTGGGCACCCGCTGGTGGCCAGTAGCATATTTCAAGTTATCAATGTCACCTGGCGAGCGTTGATTGCTGCGTCTTCCAACTGCTACTTGAGTTGGAACTAAAACTGGCTGGGTCTGGGCGGTGCTACCGATGTGTAGACGTTGCAGCAGCTGCTCATACTCTGCTTCCGATGCTGATGCATTCGTATTTCGATGCGGCCGCTGGGTGGTCATACCCGTCCTCTCTCCTTGCTCACACAGGTGATGGTGATTGTTATCTGAACCTTCCAACTTGTTTAATGCTCTCGTTTGCCTTTGCCCGTTCGCCTCTTCCCTTACCCCTTTACCTTTGGTCGTGCCCGATGACGCCCCAAAATTAGCGACTTTTCAAATGCGGTCCGTTGCAGTCAACGCTTGCTGATTGTAAGCCTGCTCGAAGCTCTCGTTGTCAGTGAGTCGAGTTTAGCCCCGCTTTGTGTGCGCTTTGTAGCATTTTTTGTATCTTTCGTTTTCTTATTAAATTATTTATATCGATAGTTAATCATTTTCTTGATACATTGCCGTTTTTTAATTTCGATATCGATATTTACATGCAGCAGTCACGGTCACGGTGAGCGACAGTGATTTCGTTTTGGTGAATTGTTACTTTAAAAATAGTTTCGATAAGTATATTCCGCCACCCTGTTTCAACTGAAACTGCATTGCACTTTGTTAAATTTTTTTTTTTTTTTTACGTGAAAGTGTCCTGGGCATTAGCCAATGAAGCATTTAATGATGGCGCCACAAACTGGCGCCAGTGAGAGCAGCAGCAGCTGTGATTTTCGCTTTTCACTCGACTTAGATTTTACCGGCCCGAATGAGGATTTGGATGTGCAACTGCAGGTGGCGGCTGGTACTGCTGCTGGGCAAGAGAAATTAAACAACAACAATCATAGCTATAGTAAAGATGACTGCCAAAATATTGAGCCTGAACAGAAGTTGGATGATCAACGTGCTGCTACCGAGCTGGCGAATGTGGCCATCGAGGACTGCGATTCGTTGGCCAAGTTGGCCTACAATCTCTATAGGCTGGCTAAGGAAGATCACATTGTTATCGATCGGTGGGTATTCGTGTTCATTAACTCATGAGCAACTCGAAATGTTAGTAAATATTTGTCGCTCACACAGCAAACGCAACGAAGTGGTGCGCACTAATGCCGAGACGCATCAGAAGACCATCTACCGCTGCTTAGATCCTATAGGCATGGGCATGAGCCACACGATAGTCAGTGGCAGCCATTCAGTGAATCGTCCACAAACAACGAATCCCAAAATACGTCGTCCACAGAAGCGTTCGTCAGCACTGACAACCATGAATATGGCTACTCCAGCGCATGTCCCTGCCCCTATTAAGCATGGGCAGGTGCAGGCGCTGGCAAAGAGTAGCCTGGGTTCCAGTTCAGAGTCGGCTATACAACGTACACGTTCCGGGCGCATATTGCGTACAGCGGTGGCATCAGAGCCAACCACTGCACAGCTGTTGGAAACGTTAGTTGCCGAGCTCAGGGATAAGGACTATAGGCCGCCGCCAATGTCGACAGCCGCTGCTCCTGAGAATGCCCCTGAAGCACTAGTTAGCCGTTCAGTTCCTGCAAATGCCATTTGTCCAGGCTGCAATAAGATTTTTCTGGGCAAGCGTATGCAACGTCACTTTGTCAAGTTTCCCGAGCATATGGCAATTCGCCAACAGCTGCCGCAGCATCAGCCGCTTCCGCCTGCCCATGCTCCCACACTCTTTGGCTTCTTGACAACAAAATTGCAACGACACAGTCATCTCAGTGAGGAGCAGCGTGCAGATCTTTTCCTACACGAACTGAATGACTTTGTGGAGCAGCTGCAGTTACGCAGCACACGGCTCATAAGGAACACTTCCGGTATGCATTTTGTGAACTCGCGCATTGCTCGCGTTCTGGGCATACCCGAGGGTCAGTATGCTTTGGATATGTCGGCCATGGAGTCAGCCCAGGCGCCCACTCCTGAACCAGAGCATACGGTAACGGTACCTAGTGGAAGAAATTTGGTCGACTATCCAGGAATGAGCATGTCCATGGATGACACATTAACTGACGAGGCTGCCCAGCGTTTGAATCTGTCTGCTGGCGGCAAACTGCTGCCGCCCTCAGAGGAGAGCCTGCTGCGCAATGTAGGAGATCTGATGCAGCCCCCAGTGCAGGTGCAGGCCACCACCATCCACCACCATCCACCGCATGCCAATGGCATGGCGATGCCACACTATGATCACGCCAGCGACAATGCCGTTGAGGCGCTCAGCATGAAGGAGACGCCTAACAATGCGGCCATCTTGGATCTCAATGTAGACTTTTTCCAGTTCCAACAATAGTTCCATATTTGAATATGAAATATTCTCATGAATCTTGGATCTCAATGTAGACTTTTTCCTGTTCCAACAATAGTTCCATATTTTAATCTGAAACGTTCTCATGGAGTATGAATTACTGAATTAGCATGAAATGCAAATGAATATGAATTAAATGAGGTCAGTATTTGCTTAACATTTTGGTCTCCTTCGAGGGGGACGATGCGCCTCTGCCTGTATCGAACTACGAGGGTCGTTTCATAATTCGTAACATTAAATACAACAGTGTTCGTTTTAACGATCGGAGAAGGCAAGTGCATTAGGTAGCTGGAGCTGTGGGCCTGACAACTGAGCGGGTACATCATACTTTCCATGAGTATTTCAACATAAACACTCTGAAGCTGTAAATTCAAAATCATATTCTCAAGATTTATCCCCTTCTGACTATATCCTCCTTCCAATCCTGAAGTAATATCTGGGACGTGAGAGGCTTGTGATAAATGAATTGATCATCCATAAACCAAACGCCTATACTGAGGACTTTAAGAAGCCCTTTATTTGATAGGAATATACAAATCGGAGAAATGCTGAACTCGAGCTAAAAGGAGACTACGTTGAGAAATAAATTGCCCATTCCCTTGTTCTTTATCACAAACCTTTCATCATTTAAAGTAAAATATACCTGCGAGGGTGAGGGTGTGTTGGCTTTCCTTTGCTTATGATTTTGGGGCTGTTTTAGCAGCTCTTTTGTTTATTCCACAAACTATTTTTACACACGTGACTGCGAGAACGTTGGGTAATGAGTTTGGCCTGGCCACCATCTCCACACAGTCGCAATCTGCACTCCACTCGTTTGAGTGTATTTCAAAATTTTGTTAGTGCTGGCGGAGGGCAGCCCCTTTGCTGTTGCAAATATGTAGTTAGAATGCATGCACAGCCACGCCCTTGGCAAACTGCATGAGGTGTGCATTAAGCGCCATTTGACGATTAGTTTGTGGCAATTCAATTTGGCAGCCACGAGCACCAGCTGGCTATGGTTATGGTTATGGCCGATGGCCAATGGTCAATCTTCATAAGTACATACATATTTGCCCAGTGTAAATATGATTTGGCCACTGATGAGGAGCCACGATTTGATTTGATTTGATGTGGATGTCGAATGGAGTAGCAGTGTAGCTTGACGGCACATATAAATGCGGCTAGCGTATCGATTGCAACGCACATTAGTAGGTGTTGCAACATGAAAGTGCATGCAGCCAGCAGATCCAAAAGGCCGCCCTCTGCTAGCAGCTCGAGTCCGAGTCAGGATGAAGCAGATCGGGAGCAGAGCTTGTGTAGCCGCGAGGCAGTGAAGAACAGCGTTGTGTACTACCTGAGGAATAGCACGCTGCATGGCCTGAAATATATAGCCGAGGAGCGCATAACCATTCCTGAGCGGTGGGTAAAGAGTACAAGCACACTTGGTGACAGAAAGCCCCCAAAATTGATAGGCTCGGCATATGCTTAAACGGTGCCAAAACAAGCTCGCTGTTTTATACAAATCGGCTACAATAAATAATGATGAACGTTTTTGTTTTTTAAATTGAAAATTCAGTATTTGGCATAATTATTTAGACAAAACCAAAATGATGCCTTTTTGTATATAACTGGCTCTACAGAACTTAATAATTTTCTTTCCATTTTACATATTGGTAAAACAAACTTAAAAACAAGTAAGAACGCTATAGTCGAGTTCCGACTATAAGATACTCGCACTCAGACCACTTTTTGTGGACAAAACCGATTTAATAAACTGTTAGTACAATTCCATTTACTTAACAGCAACTACAATTTGGCCCGCAGCTACAATGTTGATTTCATGTTTACAACCCAGCAGAATGCTGCCTCTCTGGGTTGAAATTCGGTCAGCATACGTGGAGGCCTCTAAGGCTGACACGTTCCAAATTTGGTTTGATTCGGATAAAAAAAAGTAATGTCGGGTATACCAAGAGTTCATTCCTTTCAACTTTGGTCGGCTGACGTAGAAGCTTCTAAAACTGACATTTATCAAATTTGGTTCAATTTCGATGAAAACAACCAATTTTGCTGTGCTAAGAATTCACACCGAATCGGTCGGTTGTATGAGAGCTTTATATTACAATAGTCTGATCTTTATGACTTTGACATATGAGCAGCTGACAGCAGAGAAATCGATGGTCGAAATTGCAACTCTATAGCTTTCAAACTGAGAAACTAGTTCGCATAAAAAACATACAATAACTAACCAAATTTGAATAGTTCGGACTACTAAGTCATGTATCTGTCATAGAATCAAGAAATCCCTTATTAGCTTCGGCAATGTTGAACGTTTCGCCTTTAAAAAGTACAAATCAAAGCGCCTAACTAAAAACCTTCTGCTATCCAACTCCGCGCTTCTTAAAATTGAATTAAGATTTAAAGCAACTAGTTCTCTTCTACCCAACTCTGTGCTTCTCAAAACTAGTTTTCTACTACCCTACTCCGCGCTTCTCAAAACTGAATTAAGATTTAAAGCTAACTAGTTATCTTCTACTTTACTCCGTGCTTCATAAAACTAGGGTTCTGCTACCTTACTCCGCGCTTCTCAAAATTAAGATTTAAAGATTTAACTAGTTCTCTTCTACCCTACTCCGCGCTTCTAAAAACTGAATTAAGATTTAGAGCTAACTACTTCTCTTCTACCCTACTCCGCGCTTCTCAAAACTAGGTGTCTGATCCCCTACACCGCGCTTCTAAAGATAAAAGATTCTCCAATTCTTTTGGCTTGTGCAGATGCTCCTTTGCGAAAGCCACTCTTGAGCTTGTTCACTTTTGTAGGTTATATGTAGGATATGTGTTGGGTGTATAAGTCTTAAAATCTTAATTTTTTAAACGTCGCCAATCAGTATGCTCACTGGTTGAGAGTGAGTATGCTCACTATTTTCCCATGTTTTCCAATGACTTTCATTCAATATTTTATTTTATTATGACAATAAAATATCAATAAACTCGGGTCGTTGCCCCCTCTACAACTCGGCTTTCAGTATAAATTCACTATAAATTTGCCTAATGGTACAGAACATATTTATGTTGCCGAATCTGTAACTCACTGCAGTAACTTCATGAGAGGGGGAAATATTCTTATTTCCAATGATTAAAATTCTAATCGTTATTTCTTAAGTTTTATTTCAAAATTATTAATTGAAGATTTTAATATTTTGGTGCTCATACTGGAAAATTATAATATAACTATTTCTTTCTGGTTTTTACTTTTGTTTGCTCATATAATTTTTATCGGTTGTTTTTTCATCAAATAAAAAATTAATAGTTATTTTATGAGCAATGAATGCAACAGGCAAAGGATTCTTGATCAGCATGGGAATGGTAGCCGTTAATGCTATGTCCATCTGCAAGGATGTATGAAATTCTGGATCTGGAAAACTAAAACTTCAGGAAGTTCAGATCAAGTTTGGAAATTTAATAGGCATTTTTTGGGTAGACCCTGCCCCCACCCCCATACCCCCAAACAAACACAACGTCCTCTGTGTTTTAATTTCTTATTTGTACATTTTTGTTTTTCTTGGAGTGTAACAAAAGTATTTATCTGTTTCCCTCGTCCTAAACAGCGTGTTCTTTGGCATTTCATTCATTTTGGTGGTCATATTGTCGGGCTTCTTTATTTCCAACATCTACATCAAATGGAATGCGTCGCCCATCATTATATCGACCAGCGCCAAGCAGAAGTTGACCAGCAATATGCCGTTTCCGGCCGTAACCATATGTAATCTGAATCAGGCCCTTAAAAGTCGGGTACAGAGCTTGCCGCGCTCTAGCACCAATTTCTCACTGCTGATGAGCCTATGCGACCAGGATAGCGATCTGGCCATCACGTACATTGGTACCTGGACCTACTTCAAGGCCTTATTGGTGGAGGTGGCTCAGCCCTGTGACCAGATGCTGCTCTATTGCAGCTTTGGCTCGCGCGTGGAGAACTGCTCGATGATCTTCAACTCCATACTGACGGACGATGGTCTGTGCTGCACCTTCAATGCTCTAGACCCCATTTACTTACTGCGCAATTATAGCGATGATGTAAGACTAGAGCCCCCGCAGGAGGAGTCGCGATTCAAGGCTATAGACTGGACGCCAGAGCGAGGCTATGCCAAGCAATTACCAGAGTACTACTATCCTAGGACGTCGGGTGGCACGGGTAGCCGCATGGGTCTGACTGTGGTGCTGAATGCCTCGATGAACGAGTACTACTGCACAAAGTCCATGAGTGTCGGCTTTAAGGTGCGTTTGAGGGGATCGCTTGAGTCGGACGGGGCATTGGGAGGGTATGGATACGAGCAGTATGCATTTACTGAACCTATCAGTTTCCGTTTCCACCTTTGAACGCAGGTACTGGTGCACAATCCCGCGGAGCTGCCCAAGGTAAGTAACTATGGTTTCATGATCACGGCAGGACGTGAGGCACGCATTCCCATTGAACCCGTCTACGAGGACGCCTTGCCCAGTATACGCTCCATAAAGAAGTCGGTGCGTCGCTGTCTCTTCTCGGATGAGAATGACTTGGCCTACTATCGCACCTATTCCCGAAAAAACTGTGAGCTGGAGTGCGAGGCAAAGCTGCTGTTTCGCGAATGCGATTGCGTGCTCTACTACCTGCCCAGGGTGGATGCATCCGCCAGGGTATGCGGCCCCAATGACAACCAGTGCACCAATCGCGTCCAAACCGAGATCGAGTCATCGCTAACGAATCTTTCCTGCGAAAGCTGCTGGCCGGGCTGCTTTGAGCTCACCTACAAGTACACGCTGTCCTCATCGACAATCATTTCGGGTCCCAGCTTTCAGAGTGGGGAACATCTACCAGACCACTTCTTCAACGGGCCGCAGAGCAACACCAGCGAGCTGTCCATACTCCACTTTTACTACCTGTCCAACATTTTTCGCAGCACCACCAAATCCGAGATGTTTGGCTTCACTGAGTTTCTGTGTAAGTGCACCTTGCTGGTGGGAGTGGGAGTTGAATTGTTCTAGACTAACCGATCCTTGAACTGTATACTATTGCAGCCAATACTGGCGGCCTTCTGGGTCTGTTCATGGGATTCAGCATCTTTTCAGTCATTGAGATTGTGTACTATGTGACGGTGCGTCCGTATTGTGCATCCCGCACGCTAAACCGGCGTCGTCAGCGCCGGGAACACCAACTACTATGGCTTACGCCAGTGCGAAAGCAGCGTAGACAACTCCATAGACGTCGACCCCCAGCCTATGACCAGCTGAAGACGAGGAAACCCAAACTCTGGCAATTCGTCAGCACAGCAGACCACCACGGGAAGCCACCAATATATCCCTACCTGAACTAGCTGCAGCTGTTGGGGCAGTTGGAACAGAAGCAGTCGCAGTGGATGAGCATGCTATTCTATTGGCATCCGCATAGCCCCAGAAATGTGGGTCAGTCCAAATAAATAAAAGCAAAACATGAATACAAAAAGGGTCAAGCAGGAAGAGGAGCGTTGCCTGCATCGGAAGCGTGCTGCGCCCACGTTTCACCTTATTTGGTGCGCAGCTATCAAATGGCGCTAATATCCACGCGAGTTTAATTGCAATTCCAAAGCAAAAAAACACGTACACACACATATTTCGAGAAACCGAAAAAAGTTTCGCCAGGTCTCCAGCCAGGTACAAGTATGAATTTTCGATAGGCTATTTGACATTTAATGGTTGCCCTGACACTGGGCTTTGGCGGGAGCATGGGAAAATCAGATATTTGTAATGCGAGACGAAGATGGTCTTCGAACATTTAATTTTCCTAATGTCATTGAACTTGAAATGGAAAATTACACTTCGAAATAACACGGTTAGGCAGCAAACATAGTTCACAGTAACTTAAAAGTTTGACAAGGTTTTTATTTAGCAAGTTCGAGGTCACGTGAGTGAGTTGATAAGGTCATGTACGTCTGTTTCTATGCGAAAAGTCTCTCAGTTTAGAAGCTTTCGACTTGAAATTGGCACCATGGTCTTATTTCTGGTGTTAACTACTCACATGTTAAAATCGGACCATTATATCATTAAAGACTATTCAGAATGACCACTTAGTACGTAGAAGTAAGTTTCGGGCATCCGAAGGTAACCTTTCGCTCTTGCTTTTATTTCGTCTTTATTCCATATGCGCCCTCACCTTGGGTTCTTTTGATTTTGGCTTTGTGTGTCAGTTTCGAAAATTAATTGATGGACAATTAAGGTATTGGTCAATTTCTTAACTGCGGGGCGAGGCTGGCCACCACTGGTGTGCATTGGCGTTGGAGGCCGTTGGCCGAAAACGGAAACGTCAACTGGCTAAAAGCGTCGCACTGATGTCACTTGTCCATGTATTCGTTTACTCGTGCAATGAGATACATTTTTATGACCCCGGGTCTAGTGTGGGGGCCCTGGCCCTTTATGTGACTCTGGCACTCACACTCACACCCTGGCTCCGATTCCGACTTCGAGTCGGAAGTACCACAAGTAAAATTGTCAATGTCAAGTGGGTGAGCCTTTCACATGCCTAATCCCATCGCATCTCCATAGCCATATCCATGCCGCTGCACCACTTTATAACATTGGACCTTAAGTGCCCAAACATCAGCGGCAGCCGCATACTTAGTTATCTGTGGCTGTGGCTAGGACCATACCCCCTCCTAGTCGGCCCCGATACCGATTGACTTTATTACATGTAGGGCAGCTGGAAAATTTCAAATCTCACCCGGACTAGCGGAGTGGGAGTGGCCGCGGCCGCCTCTCGGGCCGTTTCTGTTGTGGCGAATGTAAACAAACAAGTGGCGTGGCCGTTGATGATGAGGCTGCTAAAAATATGCGTTGCCTTGAGTTTTTCACTTTTGTTTTAATGTGCACTTGGAAAAAAGACGTCCAAGATCTTTGCAAATTCAAAGATTCCGGTTAACAGGCTTCAGGTTGTACTGATTGAAAAGCTGTGATTGTTTAGAAAAGTCGATCTAAACAGAAATACAAAAAAGAGATCAACCCACACCCAACCAACTTCTTTGCTTATTGCATCGCATCGCGGAGAAAAAAAAACGATAAAATTCTAAAATTGTTTTCCAAAAATTTAATTTCACTCACGCGACTTAATCCTGCGGCGATCACTTTCAAATATTTGTGCATTAGTATGTCCTTTATCAGTAAAGACTCAGCTAAGTGATTACATTACTCCTATAGTATACATTTCTTGAATATCATAATAATAATAATGTCAAAAGTAATCCAAAAATGATCGTGTTAGTGTCTGGCATTTGAAGAATTTTTTCCTGAGTGTGTTGTGCGCTGGGCATTGTATTTTCCATTTTCCATTTTATGTTTCCTTTTGGCTGTGAATCACTCGCACCAGCATAACAAAGGAACAACATGTGTCGACTATTCGTGGAATCATTATGATGTGTAAAAATGTGTACAAGAGCAGGCAAAAATCAAATGAAACCGAAATAGTGTAAAAGTTTCAACGAGTATCAAGGTGCGAGAGAGAGGGCGAGACAGAGAGAGAGCACGCCTATGCCTATGCAGGCATTAATTAATCATTTTTCAAAATGCATTTCTGTGCAACGCATAAAGCAATATTATAATATTTTGTAGTTTCTCACTTTAGATTATGAATTTAATGTTAACTTTCAAATACAGACACTGCTGGAAGTCTTGACATCATCAGACATCTTCGTCTTGCAATGGCAAAAGTATGCTTTAAGCATTTTCACGTGCTACTCATACGCCATGTGGCTCACATGAATGTTGACAATCGTGACTTACACACGGCACAGGTTATTCGAATTTCTAGTGAAGATTGGTGAAGAGTAAATTAATGAATGATAATGACACACACACACTCATATACATTTTGAGAAAGTTACAAAAGAGCTAATAAATATTGTATGAATGGAGAGTATTTAAGCTTCAACTGTATCGAGTTTTTAGTTCATATATATATTGTGCTCTTTTGCTTGGGACTGGGATGAGCAAGAGCAACAATTTGCTCAGCCACGTGGGTGGATATAGATATGTGGGGCACGGAGTAGTCATAGCCACAACCATAGCATCTCTATGCTATTGCTATTGCTGCTGCTGTTGATGCTGCCTTCTGAATATTCTCCATGCTCATGCTGTGCCTCTGGCAGTGCGAGCATCAGCATCCTCAGCGGAAAAGAATTTCAGTCAGCAATAGAACGTCGTGTTGAGAATTTCGATTGGACCACAAGCAATCAAAAAAAGTAAAATATAAAACCATTGTTATTAAAAAGTAACTTTCACGTGCAAAGAACGCGCACGTGCAAAAACTTACAAGAAACTGGGAAACGGCACTCTCTAAATCTGTCAATCTTCTGCTTTAGTCCGGTGAACCCCTGTGTGATTTTTTGTTTATTTTTTCTTAGTGCGTGCTTGGTGCTTGCTGCACAGGGATTGCATGAAATTATAAACATTTATGGGTCAGGCGCTTTAAATATTTGGGACCAAAACAATAGACAAACACACATAGATACATAAATAGTTGCGAAATGCATTCCACAACATGTGGAGTTCGCGTCTCAGTCACAAATTTAACAGCTTTTCAACCGTAAGTATAAAGTACTCTCAGAGATAGATACATATTTCTTTAGCCTTTTCCCAATATAAATGTAAAATAAACATGGATGTGTGTGTACTTATGTTTAGCGATGCTTGCCATTCAATGAACTACACGGCTATCCATCAAAGCCTGAACAAACGTGATGACGTGTGGTCGCCTTGATATACACTCGAAAAAGTACGCTGGAAGTTCAAAGCCAGCATATCTGAAATATCTGTTTTAAAAGAAGAGGCTATTTTTCCACTTAGTTTTCACACGCAGTTGTCTATATATTCGTTTGGTTGTTGCTGATCATTTATGTGGTTGCCCCAACCTCATGTTTGGTTTTTTTAAAAGAATTAGAATTCGGTGTCTTAGAACCCTCTGCGCCAGTTGACCAAATTTGAACCAGATTGGGTATATCTGACACAGAACCGCATATAGGGCATGTATGTACATATTTGCACTATGTATAAGCTTCAGCCAAAACCTCTGTTTTTTTGGGGGATCTTAAGTCCACTGTAAATATTTATCTTCGTCGAGTGTACAGGGAAAGGGGAATCGATCGCATGCTGTGTTGTAAAGTAGCAGCGCGTACTGTAAACAAATCCAGCCTCAGCCCCATCACCAGCCACCCACCAACTGGTGCTCCAAAGGCCCAAAATGTATGTCAAAGAAGCAAAGAACACTTTAAACACTTAGAAGCAGATGAATAGCAGGAAGAGAAAGGGCAATGGAGGGAAACCAACCTCAAACCTTTAAAGAAATATACGGCATATATAGGAATATATATGGTGATGAAGGGAAGTAGTTTGTATTGGTAAGTCTACGATATGTCTCGAACTCCAGAGCACAGGCTCGTAAGCCTAAGCCGTGGTCATATAATGACTCATCATCATCGATTCTGGCCAAACAGCAACTTTAGATGAAGTCTGCAGAATGTTGTGACGTCTTTTTCATAGCTTACACCACTATGTCCATATGTTTAGGCTTTAAAAAATATATACATACCTATGCACATACATATGTTTCAATGTACACGCATATGCGGGCCTTAAGCCGCCTTCATCGTGCTCAGGGTCACGCAGTTGCATTCGTAATTCTAATGCGCATTCTGTTGATCTGTGTTTCTGTTAGTGTATGTATATGCGTCATTGGTCTATTGTTATGGCACTAATGCATACACACACACCCACACTCTGTTGCACCTACATACGCGGATTCGTATCCAGTTAAACATTGTGCAACAACATTTGCGTGTGCCAAGTATATGCGTGTACCATAAGATTTTGCTCTCGAAACACCCAAAGCTATGCTCTCATAAAAATAGCCAAATCCAAATACATTTGTTATACCCTTGCACTGAGAGTTACAATTATCATGTCTGTTTTAACGCTATCGAGGCTTCTTCCCATTGTAAGCTGCTTATAAATAAAAGGAAGGCCAATCGCTTCGGCGGTGCTGCCCACGCCAAAGGCAATGTGCTTCAGAAGTCAAATATACCAACTCTGCCATCCAAGTGCATGACGGTGCAGCTCATTAAGAAGGGCAAGAAGATTACCGCTTACCGCTTCCGTGCCCCGAGGCGTTAGCTTAAACTACATTGAAGAGAACTACATTCCTTTAAAAGGAAAGGAGAGTTAGGGATTTACATTACTATAACCAAGATGGGACAACTATGTTTATTCTCTAGTGATGCATTCAAGAGGCTTTACATTTTGTAGCATAGTGTAAGTGCGGCTCTGGCTTTGGCTCATTGTCATCCGTTGCGGCTGTTGCTATTTTTTTGTTGCATTCAAGAGCGGGGGTGGAGGTGGGCGTGGCAATAATCTCCCTTCCTCTCTGTGTGTTTATCTCCAGTTTGCTTTTGTGAGGGGAGGGGTTGTCTTTATGCAGATTTCCGCTGCTGCTGCCGACATGCACTTTGCATTTACATCTTCTGCGCGGGTCAGCGGAGCAACTACAATTGAATAGATAACACAAAGTCGTATGTCGTATCGCTTCAGGGAAGCATGTCCGATTGGCGTGCCGGCCAGCCAGAATCGGAATGAGAGTCAGAGTCAGAGCAGAATGATATGCGAAATTCGCAGACGCCGCTAAAGAACGTAAACGAAGCGTGCAATTCACGCACATGAAAAAAAAAAACATTGAAATGTGTGTCAACAAATTGCACAAATTATCAGCTTGGTACATATACGTGCAACCATACATATACATATGCATGGAGCGCATCAGTGATGCTTTGTACTTGAAAAACTATGATGACGATAGGCGCAGGTGGGAAGACGAGGACCGAAATGAGATCATCACATTCACATTCATAATTGGATGCTGGAACTGGTTAGCAGCACTTGATATCTAAGGGCCGAAATTCTTATAAAAACTGCCAAAAAATTCGGACTCAGCATGGAGCCATAAGCAATTGTGATAGCACATGATGGCTATAAAATTTGGCAGTTCCTTAGCCTTACCTGTAGTACGAATTTAGAATTAGCTCAGGGAGGATCGAATTTGGACAAATTCATAAACTAATGTATATCGAATCATTGTGAAGAAGTCGTTTCAATGGTAGCTGTATGGTATAGTGGTTCGAACATTATGATAATTTGGGTAATAAATAAAAGTACATTTAAGATTTCATGCTAGTCTCTGATCGAGCTCTCGGCCAATAATAAGTTTATAATATATGGGGCTTTCTATCACTAAGAGTAGTATAAGAAGACAGAAAAATCAGGAGAAAGTTAACAAAAAGTTCGCATGAGTATTATATGTAAATTTAAGATAAGAGATGGGGAGTGGGAAGGGTAACGGGGGATAACACTGGCTAATCAGTCTGAGACTGAGCATCAATATTAGTAAGCCACTAAAAACTCTTTCTTGATGCTAGATGAGCTCCTTTGTCCCTGTTTGACAACGACGTATCTAATCGCTGGTTCTCTATAGTCAAGATATTTAATTGTATATACTTTTTATTCGCTCTCCTCAAAAAGTGGTGTCATTACTATAATTTCTATCAGTACTATCAGTACTTCTATCATGTACTACTACTACAGTCCACATATAAATGCATATCAAAGGGCATTTAAAGCTCGTTGGAGTGCCGTTGGGGTCTTCAATGAAAACTCTTTTATCTAAGAAGAGGCGGGAGACGGAAATCCATTACAAATGGCTCGCTCGATGTAGAGATTGCTTTCATAAAATGGAGCTTTAATTAGATTATTGGATCGGAAAATATATCTTTTGGTTGGATTTATGATTTGGTTCTCTATTATTATTATATTTGCTGCATTGTAAAGTCTCTTGTTAGAATACAATTTTACGAAGCTACTCTCTGGGGTTCTATACAATGAAGTGCAGGCTCTTAGAATCCTTCTTTCTAATAGACCTAGTCTCTCCAAGTATGACGGGAAGATTAAGATCCAGATTGGGCAATTATATATGATTATTGGTCTGCTGACTGATTATTATAGTAATACTTCAGCTTGTTATAATTTTGTAATCATTAATTGTCTTGATAAGTTGCAGATTAATGTTATAGTTGAAGTAAAAGAATTTGTGGAAATACACTCCCAGGTATTTGACGGCATTAGCGAGAGGTATGGGATCGTTGGAAATGCTGAACAATATTTAGAATTCTTTCAAATTTTTCCTGGCACTATGATTGCACTTAACAATTGGTGGACGAAAGAGAATACTTTCGCATTTGTCAATATTTACTTTAAGCTGCCATTTCGCTGAAAATTTCTCTAAAGTATTATCATCAGAATTTCTTAGAAAATATTATAAAATATTCCCTATTCAACAAATGCTGAATGGTGGAAAACCCAAAGAGAATGTCGAACATGCTGGTAGCCACTCGGCTGGTATCGTCACACATTGACGGGCAATCGGTTCTTCCTTGCTGCTGGGAAAATATATATTTCAAATACTTGCAGTGGCATGGTGATGATGGTGATAATGATTGGGCAGATGATCATTTGTTGCGAAATCTTTCACTCCTCTTGCAGAAGATGCAGAGGCGCCAAGTGGAGGTGGACGATTGCCCTCAGCTGTTGTAATTTCGCTTATGAAATGTTTCCAAAAAGCCATCCAGTGTTACTGGCTGAGGGCAAGTGGCTATAAATATGTTTGCTATAAATATATTTATCACTATATTTAAAGTTAACGCCGCTTAAACCAATCAATTAATGTTATGCGAAATATCTTTCTGGTAAATGGTCGTGTCTTAATGATGTCATGAATAGCTAGTGATTTTTTTGGTAAGTTGGGACTTCTCTGTTTCACCCTTACACATGCTTGGTTTCATTTAAGCAATGCCTGTGGGGCCTATTGTCACTTTGTCGGTTTGTCGCTTCACTTTGTGTATCCATTCAGTTTTTTGTGTCACTGTCAACAAATTGCTTTTAATGGCCGGGTGCGGGTGGGTGGCTTCATAGAACAGCCCCTGGCCTAACCCTCCCCCTGTCCCTGCACACGCACACACATACACTTCAATCAAATCCAAGAGCCTCGGATACGGACACAACTCGCGCACCATGGGCCAAACAACCCCCTTGGCTGGCCAAACCCAAATATATCGAAAGCCGTTAAAATAACATCAAAAAAGTCATCAACCTGTATACATAAGTAGTTGCATGACGAAAATCTTAACAGCAACGTTAGTAGCTGTTAAACAAAGCGCTTGTAATGATGTCCTTGTAAACTTGCTGGTATTTACTAGTGTAAACAGTTTTTGGGCTCTCGACCAATTATGTCATAAGACCAATTTTCAATGAACCTTTTCTTTAGAAAACTGCTCGTTGGCAAATTGAAAAGTTTATTATAATGAAAGAAGGAGAAAATCCGGTGGCCAATGTCTTCTCGTATCAATCTTCGTCATGTCAAATGTATATGTCATTCAGCCAACGTTTCACAAAGCAAAGATTAAAAAAAGTCTAACGTAATCACACTTTAGAAATACATACACATCTGGGCCAATGGCTTAGCTTACTATTTCTTTTCGAAATGTATCTAACTAACAACTACCATAACTTTTAGCAGTTCGGGGACTTTCGAAGAAAATTAATTTGCGTTTCAAGCATTCCTAGAGAAACCAACACCACTCATACTAAGCTGAAGTAGAGAGTATAGTAATGTATTGAACTGTCATTTGCTGTGGTTATTACATTTCCCATCTAAAAAATCTTTTTAATGTTTTGCCCCATGGTGTTGCGGCTTTCCTTTGCCTACCCCTGTTTGGATTTGGACATCAAGCTCGGAGTTAACTCGTCTCTGTGTGTGACAATCACGGCCCATATCCATTCGGGCTGGGGCCGCCTAATATTTGTGATTTCCGCACGCCAGCAATAGCCACAGCAGCAACAACATGCACTGCAGCAACAACAACAATAACAACAACAAAAACAAATACTGATCTGGCGAAGTACCACCTCCTCGGCTAGACGCATCGCGCGTCGTCTGCTGCCGCTGCCGCACGTCATCGGCCGTCGCCATCGCCATTGCCGCGCTGCTGTTGCTGTTGCCGGTTGTCGTAGTCGTTTCTTAATTCAGTTTTCAGTTGACCAACAACCAGCACAGCACACGCGACACGAACAACTATATATATACATGTACATATACTATATACAACTACAAAAACCAAAAATTATAAAAAATTATAGAACACACACACCTGCGCATATATATATATATATATATATATATATATATATATATATACACATACATATTATATACTATTATAAATATATATAAAATATAGTGGGTGTGCTTGTGTTTTTCGCTTATTTATATATATATATATATATATTTTTTTTTTTTGGAAAACGCGCGCGCGTTGTTTCCACGGTGCAAAAATATATTGTTTAAAAAAGGTGACAGCCGGCTACATCTCTGTACATATATGTATATATACTGTACTTATATATAATTTGACATATATATATTTTGTTGTTGATTATACTTGCCGTGCATGTGAGTTGAAAATTTCAATGCAAAATTTTGTTGTGCTTGTGATATTTATGATACTATGTTGTGGTATTGTTATGCTGGGCCCGCCGGCTTGGAGCAAAGGTGGGAGCGGAGACGCCACCAGCCAACAGTTGGCAGCCAGGTTCGCCCACCTGCATCCGAAGCATACACGCGTACGTGGCGTCAGCGCCAGCAACAAGTCCAAGTTGAAGACGAGGCCCATCATTAACATTGACCAAGTCTGAAGTAGTCTGGTCAACAGGTCTGACCATTTGGCTTTGAGGTTCATATATATATAGATAGGTTCATATATATAGACATAGGCCGCTTTACTTAGGGCCAAAAAGCAGAAGTGTGGATGTGTGTGCGTGTGCTTAAAGTGTTTGCTTGATTTCGGTGTTCTGCCAGATATTATTCTCTATTTTATTATTATTATAATTTTTGTGCCATGGCGCTGCCAATAAATAAATAACCAAAAAATGTTCAAAAGTATATGTACACAAAAAAAATAAACAGCAGATTTGTTTTCGAACACTTGTTTGAGAAAACTAGTACATATGTATATCGTACATCTATATGAATGTAGTATGCATTTATATGCATTGCAAAGCGAGTGTAAGAGAACAGAACGTGTTGCAAAGTCATGGAAAATTGAACAATTTGGCAGCAACCTTTGCATTCAGTTAATAAATACTTATATAGTAACTTAGCTAAACTATGGTCATATCTTTTGCTTATGGGAAATTTGCTGTGAAAATTTGAAAACATTGCCTAAAATTTCATGTCTACCAAGTGTTCTATAGTTCGTCTATACAAACAAAGAGACAGGCAACAGCATAATACACTTCTTTTTGGTAGAGATTTCAAGATTTTTAAATAAGAGTACTAAAATTCTTCATTGAAAAGGTTTTTATCTACTTTAGCAGAATCAGAATCAACAAAAGGTATAACTGAGGAAGAAAGGAGTTGCAATCTGTTCAGCTACCTTCGATAGAAGTTCTTTCGCTTTGCATTTGGCATTGTCTAAGCGGCTTTTATATTATATTAGTCGCCAATCTCTACCTGAGACTTACTTTGTAGGCATTCTGATGATACTAAACTGGCACATGTATAAAGCGTTGCACCTCCTAATAGTCCCGATATGATTCTTCTTGCCACATGACTCCCGTTCGCAGAAATCGCTTGCCCACACCTAACATTTATTAAAATGCAACATTAAACCCTTGTTTATTCGTATGTATCCGTGTACTTGAAACTGACAACGACGACAAGCGACTGTGAGAGCTGTGTTATAATATCTGAGGTACATCGATGATTCTAAATATGTGGGACAGCTTTGAAATAGATCGACTTACTATAGAGACAAACACACTTGTTGTGGGTTGTTGAATACCTGAGTACCAGTTAATCAAATTCAAAGAGGCGTCTGGGCAATCTGTATTAGAAAGCTCGATTTATATGTGTAATATATATAATATATGTAGGGAAACGTTATGTAAAATGGTTCCCGAACATATGTACATACACAGTTTCGACCACAGAGCATACTTAGCTTGTTTTTGACAGATAAAAAGGTTTGACGTATTTTGTTGTGCTGGGCGATTTTATATTTTTTCGATCTTGGCTATCCTGGGTGCTTACATTGGGACGATTGGGCTTTTATTTCGACGTCATAACCGTATACCCATGGTTCGTCGCCAGCTATGACGCTTTTGAGCAAATCAACATCATCACTGACGCCATTCAAGAGCTCCTCAGTGATGCTCAAGCGATTAAAACTCAGAAGTTTCGGAACAAACTTCGCTGACACACGTCTCATGCCCAAAACATCCCAAAAAATAGCATGACACGAGCCGACTGATATGCCAACATCTTCAGCCACTTCTCTTATGGTAATTCGACGATTTTCAAAAACAATTTTCTTCACAGCTTCAATGATGTCTTCTGTTGTTCATGTGCTGAGGCCATCTTGGAAGTGTTTGTGCCACTTAGGGCAGACTCTCCGTACGCCACAGTCAGCATTTCAAGTATTTTAGAGCACTTGACATGACTTGGTGATCTTTCTATTGCTAATTTGACCAGCAGCATTAATTTGTCTGGGTTGGGTTTTATCTCAACCACTCTGGTTCTCTGTCTCTCTCTCTCTGCCCTCGCAGTGGCTTCGGTTTTCCCCGAACTGTGGCTTAAGCGATAATTCCTTATCGAGCACCCTTTATCTTTCAACTTTTCTTGAGCCTGCCCCTATCTATCAATATTGTGTATGTCTATGGCTGCAGTATATTAGCAGCAACATGGAAGAGGAACAGCAAAGGGAATTCCACATATGTACTTATGCGTGGCTTTTCAGTTGGGCTAAGTATGTGATATTTGCTATCACACTTGTCTATATGAATATGTACTAAGAACATGAATATATATATATATATATATATATATATATGTGTGTGTGTGTGCGTGACTTTGTCAATTGTTAGTACTAAAATTATTGGATAGCAGTCACTTAGATGTTGTTGCCGTTGTTGTTGTTGCTCGTTTCTCACAGCAGCAACAGCAATAGCAACAGCAACAGCTGCAACAGCAGTGGCAATTCGAGTATCTTTAGATTTTAGTAAATTGTAATCGTTGCTAAACGACACCGCGTCTCGTTTACTTTCATATAAGCATATTAACACACTTACATACATCTTCATACATCTCATACACAGTCATTTCCTCCACTGATTGTTGACAACTTAATCAACATACACCAATCATAAGGCAAGGCATTCTCTCTGGTCCGACTAGCTCTGCTCTGGTCTACTCTGCTTGGAACAGACCTGCTTGGCTTTGCTCTCTAAATATAACCTTATCCGTCTGTCAGCAATATGCGATGCATTTGCGTCTATTGTGTGTGTTATATGTACAAGTATCTATATGGATACTCATACGTAGATATAGCGGCGGTATCATACCTCCCGTTGCTTCGGCTTTGGTGAACTATAATACTCATACTTATCTAGATCTAGCGCAAAATCGCGTCCCTGAACTTTGGGCGCAATCAATTTGCACTGTCACGAAATGCCAAAGCCAAATGCGAAATGATGCGAAATGTGTCAAAGTGAGATGAGGCACGCAAACAGACAGTAGCCACATATGAACATATATATCTCAGGATCCCGATTCAATGCAAGATCATTGTTCTTTACTTGCGGTCACCCCCCTCCCGCCATCCACCTGTTGCATGCAGTGCGTAAAGTCACGAAAATAATGGTTTAACTGCTTAAAAAATTTGTGGAAAGTATAAATAGAACATGACAAGATTTGTGTACAATTTGCCAAGTCTTTGATCAGGCAAAACAGGCTTTCCCATTTCCAGCTATATATGACATCGTGTTTATTTTGAAAGCCATTCAATTATCGCAGTACTACATACACATAAGTATGCTTCTGGCAGCCCATGGGTCATAGATCATTTTGAGCATATTTGATTTGAATTCAAATTGGCATTCGAATTTTAATTTCAAACTTCCGAAGAAGCGAAACGCTTGGGCAATTAAATTAACAATTTCACAGAGTACACATTGAAATGCATGCCAAGCCAACAAATCAACGGAAAATATAAGTAAAACAAGAAAGGAAGCTTAATTTCGGGTAACCGAAGCTCACATACTCTTGCAGATTCGGCTGAAATTAGAGCAGCATACGCAGGGGGTTCTAAGACTGACACGTTCCACATTTGGCTTAATTCGGATAAAAAACAAAAAAAAAATTGGTATACTAAGAGTTCATTCCGCATCGGTCTGTTATATGGGAGCTATGTGATGGAACGGTCCGATCCTGATCGACTTTGGTCGGCTGACGTAGAAGCTTCTAATACAGACATTTACCAAATTTGGTTTAATTTGCATAAAAAACAAAAAATTAAGCTAAGAGTTCATTCCGAATCGGTCGGTTATATCGGAGCTGTATGATATAACGGTCCGATCTCGACTATTTCACATATGAGCAGCTTACAGCAAAAATAAGACTATGTGAGTACCCTCTGCAAGTCCTGGAGTCCGAAGCTTACCCTTGCATAAAGTTTTTCAAATGACAACCGAGATGTGCTCGAGATTCCCATAAGAAATATAATAAGTGTTCATTCTGAGTCGGTGGGTTATATGATGCGAATCAACCCTGGAGAGCAGAGAGACCTCTCAAATTGATGCACACCAAATTTACTTCCTTTCGGATAAAAATAAAAACTCTTTTGATATTAAGATTTCATTATCAATTGGCCCACTATATAATATACATATATATAGTTAGTACCATTTTGAAGATTTTTAAATATGAACAGCTAACAGAAGAATAAATATGGCTCGACGTGGCTATATCGACTCGGGTTGTCATGCTGACAAATATATATATATACACTTATAGGCAAGGGTATAAAAACCCAAAATGCGTAAATAAACGCGGAACACATACGAAAACCACACTCAAGGAAGGAATTCGAATTATTTCATGTCATGTGCTTCTCAGAATTGGTCGCGGGTGCGAATACCAGCCTCAACCTCAGCCAGCACGAGCTTAACCTTAGCTGTTGCAGGCCCATCTAACACAACAACAACAACTGCTGAAGCTGTTGGTGTTGAGATGCTCTGCTAAATTTTATGGTTTTTCGCTTTGGTAATTAGATTTATTAAAGTGCATACGAGGTATGTGCATATGAGTTGGTTTTCACTGAAAAATTTACCCCTTCAACTTGTTATGGGGCAGCGGCCAACAATCTGGACAACAAGCAACAACAACAAGATCAGCATAAAATTTGAATGCTCATTGACATACCTATGCTGGGAGTTAAGAAACACAGGCTATATAATTAACAGAAACTTGAATACCTTCAATTTGTAACAACAATCAAATTCCCTGTGTGGGTGTTAGTCTGCAGACAAGCAAATTCACATTTAAACAATCTTACGCAAAAATATCCATCCAGTTATTTGTATACAAATATTTTTAATGTTTCCCTCATACATATCTGGTACAATGTATTTGCGAACTTTGAATCAAAAGATTGTGTAAGTCGGCTGAGATGAAAGCGATATGAACGTTTATACCGACATACTCGAATAAAATATAAAATATTTATATGTAGCTTCTAAGAGACATGTGTTCAATTTGCGATAAGACAGCAGTCCGAGAATTGTCATTCACCACACAGTCACACAATCATACCCACTCATATTCGCATAGCCATAGCCAATGGCATTCCAGTTCCCATTTCCGTTCCTGGCTGGGCGCCATCATCCAAACAGCTCACGTAGCTAATTGCGAAGCCAAATGATGCCGCTTATCCAAATGTGGCCAGGGCGCTGCGCACGCGCCGTTAAGCTAGGGTTCCCTGCTTTTTGGTCACGCAGACCCAGACAATGTAGCCAAAACTGTTCCGTCGAGACATGAGCTAAGTGTCTGTCAATGCAAATCAAGTCCCAATAAGTTGCAGACTAAAGATACTAATACGAATCGACTATATCTATATTCATGACGATCAAGGCGATTCGTCAAAGTAACAAATGCCGTCCCGTCCCGTCCCGTTGTGTGATGTCGTGTGGCGTAGTGCAACGGCCTGGTTTTGGGCCATAATTTTTAATGTGCGGCTTCTGCACATATATGAATGTACATATGTATAGTCTGGGTTGGGGGAGGCGCTCGTAAAACAAAATTGCATTCCACGTATTGCCTCATAATAGCTGTGGCTTGGTTGCTTTGCGACCGTTGTTGTTGTGCTGCTCTGGTTCTGGTGCCGCATGGTCAGGCCATTTAACGAAAATGAAATGAAATTAAATGCAGCTGACCTAAAAATAGTTGAAAGTGGAAAAAAACAACTCAGCAAGTGGAAGAAAAGTGAATCAATTACAGAGAGTGCTTACTTATGTACTTGAATAAGACGCGGATTGGCCAGGAGCCGGCCAGAAATTAAGTGATTCATTCGTGTCAGGTGTCCATTGTATCGACAGGCGTGGTGCCCCTCTATCTCTACCATCTGTTCCCAAGTGGCATTTAAAACATTCATAGAGTACCACACCGGTAGCTTGAATTGTTTGACTGATTTTGGCCAGAGCCTTAACTAGTTTGGAACTTCAAAGCCTTGTTACACAGGGTTTCAATGAATTAATAAAATCAGTTTTTTCCCTTCCGACACCCTGCTTTGCATTCTCCATTATCTTGATATCGAGAAGTACACACAATGTAATAGCTGCCGATGCGACGTCGGCTTCGCCTTCGGGTGAGGCTAGCTAGAGGCGCAACAATAACAATGATGTCCAGGTCATGCCCATGTCCAGGCTGGAGGTGCTGCAGCCATTATGAGTATATCGAGTCGCTATTGTTATTTCTGTGTCAATTAACCCAATTTACAGTACACGAACACGCACCTCCATGTCCAACCACACCATTAAAATCACAACATTGAATTATGGTTATGAGCAACAACAACAACAACCAAAATAATCTAAAAGAGTTAGCAGCAGCGGCAGCAGCAACAGCCAAACTTACACGCGAAGCATAGAGCCGGCAGTGGGCTGTGGATGAGGGGGCGAACTCCAGCAATAGCAATGCAGGTAGAGAATCAGAACAGTTGCTAGCAGCGGCAGCAGAAGCTACAGCCGTTTGTCTGACCCATTTGCAAAGGCTTGACAATACGCACACTCGGAAAAACTTCTATCGTTTTGAATTCTTGATGTTAGAACATTTAGTAAAGCACTTGGGTGTTCTTCTAGATAGATATTGGTCTTCAACCAAGCCTGAAATAATTAAAGTACGAATTTTCATGGGCTTTAATTTGTTCTTTCAGTTTTTTCAATTTCTTGTAGGACTTTGTTAAAAGATCAGTATTTGCGTATAGCTTTAAAGCAGCTAATTATTCAAATAAATATATAATTAACTTAGTTTATGATCTATGATTAGTTCCATGTATGCGGATTCTTAGTTGTAGTCCGAAATGTGCATACTTGACTTAGAGAAACACGTTCTCGTTAAGCATCGGACTTTGGCAAAACGCACTTAAGATCAAGAGCGTTAGCCCTAGCTTGACTTTTGGGAGTATTATATATTGATTCATGTACAAAACTCATGATATTTTCTGAGTGCACACATCATACACCCAGTACAATTGCTTTGCCAAAGGGAAGGCTGACGCCCACCCACACCCACACTCACACGCACACACAGCCACATTCACAAGCACACACGCGACTGTCGACCACATCCACATCCTGCCATCAAACTTTACCGATGACGCAGCGCGATGTTCGGTAGAAACAGCGAAGTCAGCGTCAGCAGCACCAGCAGCCGCAGCCAGTTCCAGTTCCAGCGTTTAGTTTTCAGTTTGCATTGAGACGTCAAGCGAAAACTGTTGCATACTTGTGTGTGAAAAAAGAGTCAATTGTTGCGCCCTAACGGTTTCGTTTACTTTTACTTTACTCTTCCCGTTTCCGCACTGAACCAATGCAGCGGCAATAGCAGTAGCAGCGGCAACAGTGCAACAGCGGATGCTCTTAAGATGGTCCGCCTTAACAACGAGGACGCGATGAACAAAATTCCATTGAAAGCCGCAACTGGTTTAGATGATGAGGAGAAGAATGGCAGCGAATTGATGCAGGACTCTGCCGTGGCCGAGGAGGCGCGACGCGAACAGATGTAAGTTTACAAATATCCCAAGTACATACGAACTCGCCCTTCGATACGTGTAGAATATGCACATATGTATAGTATGAAATTTATGGTGAAATTTTATTTTGAACTTCTACATATGTATATACATATGTGTATCTAATTACTTATACGAGCATATGAAGGCAGAGATAAATGTGTGTGTGAAAAGATAAATAGAGATGTGCACACATGAAGTATCACTATTTGAGGGTGAGAATGAAGGAATTCATCAGGCGCTTCATATAGTGCATATGTAGATATAAGTGATGGCCCTACGTGATAACTTTTGATATCATATTTTTCCAACAGGCGCGCCAATGTGTTGGCCTGGATGAAGAAACTAACCATAGTGCTGATCTGTTTCATAGGGATTGCGCTGATAGGCTATGTGATCATCAATTTATGCTTTAGCGGTAAGTTTGCAGCTCTATAAGTCAGCAGAAGCAATATAAAGTCACCAATAACCATCCAATGAATATCTCTAACAACTCATACAACCGCAACCATGGAGGGGAGCAAATAATACTCAAAACCGCACACAATTATAGACAGCTACACCTATTGAGCTGCTGCTTCTTTCGTGTTCTATCATAGTCACATCATATATATATATATATATATATATATATATATATATATATATATATATATATATATATATATATATATAAATATATATATATATATATATCTATCATTCACTCTTAACCCATGTGTCACCAAGGCATTTGATTAATCCACCAAAACCTTAAATCAACAATTTCTTCTATTGTGGCACCTAAAAGTATTTACTTGAACAAAAACTTTACACCTTAACTTACTACTAAATCAAAAACAACAACAACAACAACTACTACTATTGCACCGACTACAATAATAACAACAACAACGCAGACTGGTCAAAGTCAACGGCAAATAGAAACAGCAACAACAAAACAATTGCAACGACCGAAACAGCAAACGCAGCAGCCGCGATTACAGGCACTACCGCACCAACATCACCAGCACCACCAGCACCACCACCACCTACAACAACAACAGCAACAACTAGCACAACAACTAAAGCGAGCACTACAACAACACTTCCTACAACAACAACAACAACACCAACAAGCAATCCCAGCAACACATTTAAAACATTTACTTTAACAGATGAGCCTGAAGCCTCGTCGGCAACGACGGTATCGGATTATTCAGCCTCGGAATCAGAATTTGATAATGTGGCGCAAACAACACCTTTTGCATTGATAGCACCACCCGAAGTGGCGGCCTCAACATCAGCCACCATGGCACCACCGTCGCCGTCAGGGGAATACGAGGCCAGCAAGCACTTTGAGTCCAAGCTGGGTGTCTTTGAGCACGCGGCGGTGTGTTCCGATAAGTCAGCTTGCAGTCAAATTGGCAGGTATGTATGTGTTTCTGTGTGTGCGTGGGTGTGTGTGATAAGCAGCTAAGTATGAGTGAACTACAAGGGGCATTATCAGTTCAAGTTCAGGCCTAACACTTCACTATACATCTGTGAACATATGAAGTTGAAAAGAACACAAACGGAGTACTAATACGCCGTGTTGCCAGCACGCTTTTCAACTAAATGTTACGGAAGAAGAATGGAGAATGTCCAGCCTAGTGTGCATGCGGTGTGTGTTAAAATACGAAATATTTATTTTTATTTAAGGCGATTTTTGGTTTTTGAAGTTGAATTGAATTTTTAATGCGTTCCCATTATCGTCGTTGCTTTTTGCTTCCATTTTCATTTCAATTGATTTTGTAGTTAAGGGTTTCTATGGAGCCTGTGATATTAGAGATACATGGAATTAAGAGCCTCGACGAGGAAGAAGTTACTCGCAGATTTTATAAATAAATGTTGATGTAGCAATCTGAAAAACAAGGGGACTTAAAATATATAAATGTTGACTTTAATACTCGAAATAGTTGTTTATGAAATTTGTGCCAGCGTAAGCATACATTGCCTTATTGAACAGCAGCATTCAGAGATCATTATGCTCTAGTATATTGTTGATGTAAGTAAGGTAGCAGGGAAACGGAAGCGTTTCCGACCCTGTTGGGCCACAAAATGAAACGTTTATTAAAAACTGCCTTCTCTGTAAGGGTTTAATTCGTAACTGATTGCAATGCTCTGAGTAGCGGCACAGCGTAGCCTTAGCTTCAAGTCGCCACCATATAAAAATATGCGAAAATATACATATGTTTGTGTGTATGTACGAAAGAGAAGTTGATTGTATGTATCAATTCAGTGTGGATTATATGAGATGAGCTGCGAGAGCAGAGTACATGATTGAGAGAGAATACTTATGTATATTGTGAAAATACAGACTGATCAGGCTTGATAGACTCCTCTGTTGATGCTGATCAAGAATATACATACTTTATGGGGTCGGAAACGCTTCATTTTGCACGAATACAATATACTCGTTTACTCTTCTGGAGTACGACTATAATAAAAGAATTGTTGCCTACTTTTGTGAAATTAATTCCGGGTACGTAAGATACTTCCAGGCAGTATAAAAATCTCTCCAAAAGTACGATAGCTGAGCCTGATTCATATGATTTCCCAGCAATGACACACTTTTATAAGATATTCATAAAACAAGTTTTTAATTCTTTAAATGCTTAAAATATAAAAGGTTTTAAATGTAGATAAATACAAAGATTGTCATACACACACGCTTTGCTACATATATCCTCGCATCATATCCATCTTTCTCGCACAATCTGCCCTCAGCGACATTCTGAGCCGCAATGGCAGCGCCGTGGATGCAGCCATCGCCGCCATGCTATGCAATGGCTTGCTCACCATGCAGAGCATGGGCATTGGCGGTGGCCACTTGATGAACGTCTACGATCGTTCCAAGCGCCATGCCTACTCCATTGATGCCCGCGAAGTTGCTCCCTATGCTGCCGAGGCGAGTATGTTTGATGCCAATCCAAGTTTGTCGTTTAATGGCCCCCTGAGCATAGCGGTGCCGGGCGAAGTCATGGGCTACTTTCGAGCCCATGATATGTTTGGTAACTTGCCGTGGAGCGAACTGGTGGCGCCGTCATTGAAGATATGTGAGCAGGGCTTTCGCATGAACAAACACATGGAGCTCGCGCTGCGCAACACATGGCCAGTCCTAAAGGACAATCAGCATTATCAGTGAGTGGCTTAACTTGGTAATTTCATAAGCAAAGCTTACCTTTGACTAACAACCTTTGTCATTGTCAACTCTAGGAGATTCGTGAACACGGACACAGGCAAACTACACGAGGCTGGCGCTTTGGTGAAGCCCCATGAGCAGCTCTGCAAAACATATAAACTACTGGCTGATAATGGGCCCTTGGATTTCTACAACGGCACCATAGCCAAACTGCTTGTGGAGGATCTGGCTGAGCTGCGCAGCATCATTACGGCGGACGATCTGGAAGCTTATTCCGCCGATTTAGTTAACTCCATAACCATGGAGCTGGGCGAGGACACACTTTACGCCGTGCCGCCTGTAAGCAGCAGTTCCGTGGTGGCCCACATCTTGAGTATCCTGCAGGGCTACAATTTTACCAAAGCCGATTTGGCCGATAGTGAGCGTCGCGCTTTAACCATTCATCGCTTTGTGGAGGCCCTGAAATTTGGATTCGCCCGTCGTTCCGAACTCAGCGATATGCGCTTCAATGACGTCCGAGAACTGGTCAGCCAGCTGACCAATTCGGAATTTGGTGCACAGCAGAGGCTTAAGATTAACGACAGCCATGTGCTGGCTGGACCACATGAGTATGGTGCACAGTTTGCCTCCAACATGGACCCCGACGGCACTTCCCATTTGACGGTGCTGGCGCCCAATGGCGATGCTGTCTCCGTTACGAGCTCCATCAATTCCTAGTACGTAAAGCAATTTGCAATTTTTTTAATTTTAAATCACGTGTTTGGTGTTGCAGCTTTGGTTCTGGTCTGGTTGGACCTCGAACGGGGATCATTCTAAACAATGCGATGAATGATTTTGCCATCGAGAACAATCAGTTTGGCCTGCCCATTTCACAGGCAAACACAATTGAGCCCCACAAGCATCCAATGTCATCGCAATCGCCCATGTTGCTGGCTGATGCGAACGGCGATCTTCGTCTGGCCATTGGCGCTGCGGGAGGCACCAAAATATTGCCTGCCGTGGTGGAGGTAGCCGCTCGTGTTTTATGGTTCGGTGAGGACTTGAAGACCGCCGTAGACGCACCGCGCATTTATCATCAGCTGTTGCCGGATGTGTTGGAATACGAAGAGGATGATAATGGTGGTTTTTCGGAAGAAGTGCAACGACTGCTGCTTAAGCGGGGACATACTCTGGCACCTCTGAAGGATGAGGTGGGCTCCGTCATATGCGCCATTTTAAGAAATGCGACGGCCGTCTATGCCAATGCCGATTATCGTAAACGTGGTGGAGTTGCCGGATTTTAGTCGCCAGCTCGCTCCCTCTCCCAGATATACGCACACATCCGCAAATACACACTTCCACACACACACATTCACAAACACACACTTCCACAAGTACACATGCATCGCATCGTCAAGTGAGATTAGCAGAAGAACAGAGGTGCAGCGGATAAGGAGAAGTCGTTGCCGCATCGCAAAAAAGTATTTAAGCTAGCTATGTCTTTTTTTTTACGTAAACACAAAATGTATGTGTGCATGCATACATATTTACATTTATATAGAAGCATATGTATGCTAATTTCTATAAATACTTTATAACAAATACAATTTACGAATCCAAAGGTACCATAAACCATACCATAAATTTAAGAGCCTGAATCTCGAAGGAACCATGAGATGGTTTCCTTAATATAGCTGCGAGGTAAGCCGCTCCCGGAAACCAGATGTTTTGATCGGTTAATTTCTAGATGGATGACGGATATGGATCGTCGTACTTGATCACCTAATCGCATAGTACGCATATACGTACATATATACATATGCGATTGGAGATACTTCAATACAATTCTTACAAACAGTTGCACTTGACATTTTTATTGTAAGATTCCAGGAAGTGCTGACCATATTTTGATCGCCAGCAGTCGGCGTGCGTGGTTCGCCTTTCGCTCTCTTTTTAAATAAAGCTAAAGCCGACAGCCATATTTGGCACTCGCTCTCGCCATATCGCGATATCGATGTTCAAGTTTGCTTTCGATAGTTTCAAACGGTGAGCACAAGCACACAATAGATGGCGCTGCCAAATACACATTGAAAGATACACACCGATGTACAAACATATACAAGCGTATACATGATATTATGTACGTGGGGTGTGTTTAATACGTATACTCAAGCTGAAGCAGAAGTTCAAGTTCAATAAACCAACCGGCAAACGTTCGTTAGTTCGTTATATAATACAACAAGTCAAGATTAATAAATATTTTCATTTCTTGTGAATGGTTTGAAAACAAACAAAAAACTGCTCACGCTTAAACGATAAAGGCTGACTTATACGAGTAGCATCGGAGATTAAGATTTAAGTTGCCAGGCTGGTTTGGGACGCAGACGCAAGACTCGGATCGGATGCTTCATTCGCAGAAACGAACCTTGTTTTGTTTTGCTGCTTTGTTTTCAAAGCTTAGCCACGAAGAGCAGTACAGGCGCCCTGAAGCCAGTCGGAGCGCTGGGGCCAAAAACATCAGTTAGATCCGAAACTTGAAAACGATTGCCAGCGTCGCGTCAGCTACCAAAAGGAAAGACCAGGAGAAAAAAGAAACTATGCACATCATGCTCTTAAGCTGGCTAATAATATTGTTGCTCGCATTTTGCGCAGGTGAGCAAAATTGCACTTTAACAATTTCAATTCACATACGTATGTAACTAGCCGAGCATCCAGAATATTTCATTGGAAACCTTAAACGTTATGTATGGCATCATCATCTGATTTGCCTTATCCTTAGTTAAATATTTTTTCCAACGCTGTTATTCATGTGCGCATGCATAAATATATTTATGATCTGTCCTCATTCGTGTACGATTGTGTCGACTTTCCCTCCCATATCGCTAAGAGATTTGGGAAATAAATGTATTTAACTATTTTCAAGAAGTACATTTTGTGGCCACATTACATCGGGTTTTATGCCTATATATTGCTTTCACCTTCCGCTAGGGGCAACGCCAGCTGTACGCCCACAATCGCTGCGTGGTATCATCTTCCCCAAGGAGTCCTTTGATGATTGCTTCCTGGATGAGGCTCGAACTATGCCTGGGAGTTGTAAGCATATGCAGGATTGTGCCACAGCCGTGAACAACTGGAAGATAAAGCGCATAGCTCCCCGAACTTGTTATTTTGTGAAATTCGATCAATATGTGTGCTGTGCCTTGGATAGTCCGCATCCGTTCAACAATGATACCACACCAACACCAACGCTTTCGCCGATCCAGTTGGTAAGGCGACCCAGTTTATTGGGTAAGTGTTGAATGTGCACTCTTTCCTGCCCTTCCGACCCTCGACTATCGAAATTGTACCTGCAGCGTGCTACAATTACAACAAGGTGAATGAAGAGGGCTCAACGTTTGTCGCCTCTGCGGTGGGTGGCATGCCAACAGCCTACCATGAGTTCCCCTTCATGGCCGCTCTAGGCTGGCGTTCCAACTTTGATGAAACCATTTACTATCGATGTGGCGGCGCCCTGATTAGTGAAAATTTTGTTCTAACCGCCGGCCACTGCATTGACTTTGGCGGGTACGTGTCTATGGTTGAGGCTGGGGGTGCACAGGTGCACAATGATTTAATCATCAATTTCGAACACATCTACTTCTTCCTAGGGAACTGCCCAGCCAGGTACGTTTGGGTGGCGATAATCTCACGCTTGCCACCGGCGATGACTTCAAGATCAAGCGTGTGTTTACCCATCCCGGCTATGATGCCAGTGCCGGCTACAATGACATTGCATTGCTTGAGTTAGATACAGTGCAGCCCCATCAGCTGCGTCCCGCCTGTCTTTGGTCTAATGCTGAGCTCGTGAATCACGATCTTACTGCCATTGGCTACGGCCAGACACGCTTTGCAGGTCTCTCGTCGGCCCAACTTCTCAAGATTTCGCTCCAGTGGGTCAGCAATGCTGACTGTCAGCCCCACTATGCAGCCAACATCTTGTCAATGGGCGTGATCGACAGTCAAGTGTGTGCTGGCGATGTCACGCGGATGAGGGACACTTGCCAGGGTGATTCTGGAGGGCCACTGCTCATGCAAGATGGTCCACTTGAGTATGTGGTTGGCATTACCTCCCTGGGACAGGGCTGTGCCAGTGGCCCGCCCAGCATATATTCTCGTGTCTCCAGCTACATTGACTGGATAGAGCAAATTGTGTGGCCCACAGCCGAGCAACAGCAGCAAAAACAACCGCCGACATTCGATGTACGGGGGAATACTTAAAAAGGATCGTGGATTTGGATGAGTAAGATGAAAATCCCTACATTTTGGGAATTTTTTTTAAAGAAAAAACCACAAAATATATAAATTAAATTTTTACAATGTTTAGAGTTTTTGTATTATTGCTTGGGATTTACTTGATGACGCTAGCCATTGCTCATGGAAACCGAATAGGGAAATCACAGGCAGCTTGTCGGCATTGGAGACAACTACAACTAGTGAACAAGGTGAACTAGGTTCAGGCAGCGGGCGCCTGTTGTATGATGAATGCTCATTTGGCCTCCATTGAGGATCAAAACGAGATTCAAGAACAATGATTACTTTGGGATATCGGGAAATTGTCTGGCACTGAGGGCGCCTTCTATTGGATGTCCCATGGTCGTCCCATGACTTACACTCCACATGTTTTCCAACCGGATGGTGATCAACGATGGCAACTTCAAGATCCAGATTAATTCAAGCTTACATCAAAATGACACATAACATATAGTAAGAGGCATGTGCAGTCCACTTCAGGGAGCTTTTTCTTTTATTTTTCTTGATCGACATTGATCTTCCTTTCACTTTATATCATAAACGTGTTATTTTGTATTCATCTGTTTAGCTTTATGTGTTTTTGTTCATACTAAATTATGTATTACGATTACGATATATCGACTTAAATGCATATATCTTTAATTATATATCCAATATATATAACGGCTAATATCGCAATGGTATTGGCCCTTTATATGTAAAACACTAACAACAGCACGGATGCAAGTGCAATACACACACACACCCACACATACTACATACATCGAATTCACACGGATATCTTATTATTATTCTGTCATTATGTCTTTCACATGAAACATTACTAAGCCTAGGCCGATCTCCTTACTACATTCGCAATGAAAATGTTTTGTTAAACATTGGGAAAAAAAGAAAGCTAGTTTCGGCATTGCCGAAAATTGAGAATATATAATATATGCAAGGTCTAGCCTATGAGCGGGCTACTGCGTCAATATCTGCGGCACGATGTTGCGAGCTAGGATGGCTTTCTTACATGAAGATCAAATTGTTTCTGAATTACTCCAGACATTGTGAATTATCATAACCAAAGTCATTGGTCTCTTCATATATGTATATCATAAACTAAAGCAGCTGTTCTATGATAGCTATATGCTATAGTTGTCCGATCCGGATGAATCCTCAACATAACCAGCATGAGATATGACAAGCATCTGGTAAAAATTTCAGCAGTTAGTACTTTTCAGATCTTGGCTGGGTTTAAACGGACATAGCTATATCGAATCCCCTCATCATGCTGATTAAGAATATATATTTTATGTTGTCATGACAAAATTAATACATTACCAACTTTTCCTTTTAAATCTGGCTTTGTATCGCAATTGAGGCCAAACGAATCTGTTGTTCTAGTGACAGATCAAAAAACTCTCCTACGAAGCGAAGGTATTCTGTAGGTGGATGCAGTCCATTTTAAATCATATGCCTGAATATCAGCCTCAGTTAATTTTTGCTGCTATACTACTTAGATTGCACAAGCGGTTAATGAGCATTTTACATTTTAAAAATAAAAACGAAACTAAATATATATATACACCCTCCTTTCCCCCGCTCACATATGAAATGATATACTGTTGGCATATTTATCCACAAAATTGCATCCAAATTTTATCGCGTTACGCGCGCGCACGGTTTGTAGCAGGAGCCGAGTGGTATGAATATGATGATGTATGTATTTAGGAGATTCGGCCTGTTAAGCTGAATTTGCCATGAATTAATGCCTACATTGTATGTATGTATGTCTAAGCATTGTTTTTATTTTCTTTTGTTTCTTTTTACACAATATTTATTACATACTATATATATATATATATATATATATATATATATATATATATATATATATATATATATATATGCGTCCACAGACAAGTGCATAAATGTGATAATTCCGTTTTGGTTTGGTTTTAATGTTTTTCAGACAATTGTTGTATGTGTGTGCGTCGTATGTGTAAGGTGGGCTCTCTCTCTCTCTCTCGGTCTGTCCCTCTAGTGGTCGCGGTCGATCCCCTCTGAACAGCAGATTCAACGATGAAACTAAGCCGATTTGACGATATCTACATCTCGACAAATGTAAGTACATGCATACACACCTAGTATAAGTATATTGGAGAGAGGGGAAATAGCCTAAAATGTTTAACATGTACAAAGTCCTTTTGTTTGCTTTTCTGTTTTAAAAACTTCTGTCAAAATGGCAGTACTTTTGAACGTTAACATTAAGGGTTCAGGAGAAAGAGGAGAAATACAACATAAATAGGGAGTATAAGCGAATGGAGAGGTATGGTTTAGCATTATTATCCTGATGTTAGGTAAGTTGAGAATGGATAATGAATAAATTGCAGAAACGTGTTTTTGATAGGTTTTCAAGGGCTTCTTTTTTACATTTTCTTTTTTTGTTTTAAAACACATTGCTTAAGATTTCTTTCAATGTGTTTGTACAGTTTTTAGCTTAAGCGTGGTGTTTTGTTGTAGGTTTTTTAAATTACATAACTTTACAATTACAAATAATAGATAAACTTAAATAGATTCAACATTTATGTATGTATGTAGATATGGGCATGTATGAAACATCGTTGAGTATCAAATACAAATGGGAGGCAAATTCAAAATTTTGTAGGCGACAGCCGGAGCCGCGCCTGTGCCGGCTATTCCAAGATTGTTGCAATGTCGAATCATTCTCCAAGAACGCTGGGTGGTCGATCACAAGCTTTCTCATCTCATCGCATGGCTGTTGCCAATTTGAGTCTACAGAGACACAGACACAGCACCCAGAGCCCTTAGCGACATACAATCGAAGGTTCGCTTCGAAGTTTCACATGTGCCCATTTCTTAGTCAATAATTTCTTGGCCAAACAATATTGTAATTTAAAATAATAATAAAACAGTTTCAATACAATTAATTAGCTAAGTTGGTTGTCTTTTCATTTTACAATATAATAGTTTTGTTTCACAGACAACCACGTGCGCATAAATTCACTTAATAATATTAGCGTGAGACATGGGCACAGACTTCAATTCAATTGTTTTAGTTTCAAATGTTAAATATTTTGCTTTCTATATTTATAATTTCTCAAATTTAATTTTTTGTTTTTTTTTGTATTATTTTACTGTCTGTTAAAATAATTCAGAGTTTACAAATTACAAGCATATATATTATATTCTATAAGTAATTACATTATAAAAAAAACATTAACATGTATGTGTATGTACATAATGTAGGTGTATGTATATATGCATATATATGTATGTATGTAGAGGCTAGGCTAGATAAGAAGATAGAGGGGGGCTGTCTTTTGCTTTGCTTTTACATTCGCACACACACATTTAAGTATGGCCTTTTGTTAAGCATTATATAATTTAAGTTAGTTTAAGAACTAGTCAAATTGTTTAACACTTTGTTGCTATTCTCGTCGTTACAACATATACATACCCCACATTTCAATCATAATATAAGAGTCCTTAAATGTAATGCCTCAAACGATACACTTTCAGTTTCTGTTTTAGCATTAGTTTTTCTCTTCTTTGCATTTTCTTCATAGTTCAGATTACAGGCTAAACACTTAATGCTTAGTGTTTTTGTGTTGTTTTCTTTTCTTCTTTTGTTTTAGAAACAAAAATAATGAAAGTACAAATGGGAAAATAGAGGAGTGGGAGGGGCGGGCAGACAGAGGGCCGTACGAATTTATATTTTCCACTAATTTTTGTTTTTTTTTTGTTTACTTTTCACTTTTGTCTGCCCCAATTTTTGATGCTGATGACATTGTATGAAATCCATCGTCAGAATAAGTGTGTGCTGAATATATATATATATATATATTTATATACATTTGCCTGCGCTGGGCAAATTCTCAAAAGATGCACAAATGTATACGTATGTACCACCATTGAAAACTTAAAATGTGTTTTCTCTCAATAATCGTGTAGTGAATTAGCGATATATATGTGATAAAACTTAGTCATGCAAATGCTTTAATTGGCTTCCTTTAAAGACAAAAAAAAACTATGTAAATCATAATTGAGAATTTCATTTTAACAGTTGGATTAATACGAACAAAAACAAAGAAAGTTTCATAAAATACATATGCTGGGGCTATATTGATTTTGATTTTGAGAAATCGGTAAACCATAAACTTGCGTGGGGGACTACTTGCATCGCTGACTTGTTCTATCTCTTTCTCTCCGTCTGCCTCTTGATATTTGTCGGCCGCCCGCTTGCTCTCTCTCTTCCTCTTAAATTTCTCTCCCCTCTTAGATATATATGTTTATAAGTATATATGGCAAATATAAACCTTGGTAGCCTGGCAACTCCTTGAATATACTTATCTACGATTAGGTTGCATGACTCCTTCACAAGCCACGCCTACGCTGCTGGAGGTGATTAGTGGTGATTAGTAGATTGGGGTTAAGGGGAGATTAAACATAAGGAGACATTCTTCTTCAACGCTTATCATGGCGGGAAGATCTGGATGATGAAGAGGAGGAGGAGTTCGAGGGGGAGGACGAACTGGAGCTAGAGCTCGCAACTGAAGAGTCAGACGATATGGAAATGATTGATATTGAGGATGAGGAGCTAATCAAATGGCCGCGCAATGGTGGCAAACGATTATTATAGTGATTCATCCTACTATTGATACCGCTCCGACTGCCACTGCTGGCGGCGACGGCTGCACCGCTTGCTGTTGTGTTGCAGCCGGTGGAGGACGCAGACGCAGAAGTATTGGAAACCGAAGTAGAGAATGTTGTTGCCGTGGGTGAACATACCGAAGTGGATGCTGCCGTTCCGCTGCCGGCTGTGCTTCCCGTTCCCTGCTGATAGTGACGCTGTTGCTGCTGCGCTTGGTGGGAATTGAGTCGCACATGATGTGGCCGCTGCTGCTGTTGGTGATGGTTTTGCTGCGGCTGCGACTGGTGGTGGTGGTGATGCTGATGGATACCATAGCTGGAGCTGGAATGGGATTTGTTCAGTTGCTGCTGTTGGAGCAGTTGTTGCTGCATAGGTGGCGGCACATAGAACTGCTGGCGATAGTAGGCGGAGCCGGTGGACGAGGAGCTCGTTCCATGCCGTTGACCATGGGCTCTGCTGCCCCCTGGCGTCGTTGTTGTTGTCGCTCTAGGTGTTGTTGTCGTCGTGCCCGTGCCTGATGTCGTCCCGGATGCTGTCTCCGTATTCGTCATAGTGGCGGATGGTGGCGGTGTCTCCAAGTCTGGCTGTTGTAGTTGTGAAGAAGATATACATGTATGTTGGCTTGGTCCAGCGCTGTCCATGCTGGCCGCAATTGCTCCGCCTCCAGTATGGGAATAATTATTGCTGATGCTGTTGGCATTGCAGCATGGAGCGGGAGCGAGTGCGGCCAGCATGGCACAGCCGGCAACCTGCTGGAGGCCGGCAACCATTCATCATGTATCAAGGCGTGTGGGTGTGAGCATTACCGACGAGGATGAGCTGACGCTGACGGCCACTGGAACTACGATATTTGTGTTCGCATTCGCATTCGGATGATTGACACTGCTATTGCTGCTGCTGTTGGAGGTGCGCTGCGGCGACTGCATGGCCAGTCCATTCGGAGGCGACATGGTGATATCAATGACCTCCACAACGGTTGGGGATGTTGGCGGCGCACCCATCATAAGCATGCCACCTACTCCGGTCATCTCCACAACTTCACAATCTTCGGAATCATCGCCCGATGAGGTGCTGCCACGTCGATGGCGCGGTCGCTGAGTGGTGGCTGCTGATGCCGCAAGCGCCGCCGTCGCCGCAGTTGCCGTGCATCCCGTTGACGTCGTCTGCTGCTGCTGCTGCAACTGCTGTTGCAGATGCGGCTGACCAGCTGTTGCCGACATGGAGACAGCCGTGTGCGGGTACGGCATCTGAGCTAGACCATGTCCATGGGACGGTATCACTGCTGAATAGATCGGCTGCACAACACCAGTTTGCATGAGCACATACTTGGCAGCCCCATTCGTGTAGGCGGCAGCAGCAGCAGTAGGGGCGGCGGCAACAGTGGCTGTAGCAGTGACGGCGACGGCGGGAGGCAGCGGGGAGACGCGATCGACAATCACCAGATGCTCAAAGTTATCGCGTACCCATTCTCGATAGTCGATGACATCGTCGGTGATGTGGATGATGCGACCTAAGGACGGGAAAGCGCAACATCGGTATTCGTTTGGGAAATTGGAAAAATAGGAAAACTTACCCAAAATAGAGTTAACGCGCGCATCGGCTCCATAAAGATTGAGCGGGCTAACGGCCTGGGTGAGCACCCGATAGGCGTACTGAAAGGCCTGCTTAACGTGCAAGGCACCATAGCTGCTGCGCCCAATATCATTGCCCGGTGTGAGCGGGTCCTCGATGCAGAGCAACGATGGCCGATGGCCATCAACCATATCACGCTGCAGCTCCTCCTTGGGCATGTAACGTCCGCCGTTTTTAATGGAAATGCCAATCTTCATGTAGTTGAAGCGGCGGCCATAGAGCTCAAAGAACTCGAGCAGCAAAACGCCCAGGTTGGACATGTCATGGTAGATGCCACGCGGATGCAGTTGCAGGAAGCTGATGCACATGAGTATTAGCGAATATGACGATATGCCGCCGGTGAAGACCTCATTGAGATCGCGCAGCAGCAGGAATTGCTTGAGCACCAACACCAACTTAGCCAGCACCGGGTAGTCGCGCTTGAACTTCTTGATCAGCTCGGCGGACTGCACGCCCGACTGCATATTGAACGATATGTCCACCTTCACTTGGGTCTCCCTGTCCGTTAGTTTAATAATTGGCACTGATGCTTTGTCCAGTACTCGAACGGTGCAGGCCTCCGCAATTCCGCGGGACACAAACTCAAACTCCAGCGTACGCAGCGGTAGTTTCTCCCACAGACCTGAAGCAGCAGCAAACACACAGTGTTAAACGGCACAAAAAGAACAGAAGGAAAAGGTCAGGACAACGGGATTAGTTTCATAACCTTATCAGCATATTTACCCAAAACAACGAGATCGATATCAGAGGTAGGCAAAAATAGACCAGTACGAAATGAGCCAAATATCTCGACCACCGCCTGGGGCCAAATGGAATGGACAACGGCCTCAATTCGTTTCACAACCTCATTGCGTACGGCATGCTCGTACGGCGTGGGAAGGACATATTGATAGAAATGCTCGATCTCCTCATGCAGTCCTACCATGCCCTCGCCGTAAATGTAGTCGGCCTTGCGCCATGGCACACCTTTGTACTTAGCGATCATCTCGGCGTGCTTCTTCAGATGCAATGTGGTCGATTTATTGTCCACCACGCGTTTCCTGCGCGATGGATTGTAATATGTATTGTTTGTATTTGACGTTGACGTAGTCCCTGCTGTTGTTGTGGGTGTTATGGTCGGCGTCGTTGTTGACGTTGATGTGGATGCTACGGAGGAGGGCGGTGCTACGGTGCTGGAGGTGGTGCTGGAGCTGACGACCGTCGTCGTGGGATTTGTATCACCAGAACTTGTCGACGTTGTGGTTGTTGTTGCAGTTGTTGCCGTCGTTGTTAGGGTCGTTCCGTGCGCGGATGGGCTTGATACGGATGCGCCGGATGCCACGCTCCCACTGCTGCTATTACTGCTTATGCTGCTGCTCCCGCTCCCACTGCTGGTCGATGAGGAGTTATTGTCGTTGCCGTTGTTGTTGGTTGTGGAATCAATCGATGTATGGCTTGAGCGTTTGTTGTTGGCATACCATCCATTCGATGTCTGTAACTGAAGATATATCTGCATTGAGTCGGTTGGCGGGCGCAGATTTGTCACGGGGCCGTTGCCAAGTTTATTCAAAGTGTTGCCGTTGTTGTTGTTGCTGCTGTTACTATTGCCGTTATTACCGTTACCGTTATTCTGATGTAGCTGCTGTTCAAGCATGGCACCCATTTCCTGAGCGGTCGTTTCCCAAATTTTTAACCATGTGCGCAAGGCTGGTCCCTCCTGTTCCTCCTGAAACCAGCCAACAAAAGGATCCATTCATATGTCGCGCAGCTGGCGAGGGCTGGAGTAAGGTCCTTAGGTAGTAACTCCTTTGGATGCAAATAACAATATTACTGTTGTTGCTGTTTACCTTGCCTGCTTTAGCTGCCGCAATCGGAGCTTTAGCTTGGCTTTTGATTGGACGGGGTATTAGGCGAGCCACATCCGTATAAGCATTATTCGGTGAGGGACCGGCTGGGGCTGGGTTCTAATGTTGCCGCTCCTCTTGCCTCCTCGTCCTCCTGCTGCAAACAATCTCGCCAATCTCTCCGCTTGTCTGCCGTGCTCGTTGATGGACGGTTATCGCCTCCCTACGCTCCGTTAAGCGGTAGGCAATTGAGTACTTCGTGTTGTGGTCGTCTGTATTTGCAATAGGACTAACTGTAAATATTCCAACAAAACACAAGTCCAACTGAGAATATGCTTCGATATTCCAAATATAGAAATAGTGTGTGTGTTGGCAATATTGCCAAAGCAAACCCAGTTTTCGAATTTCGAATTGATGTAAGAGACACTAAGAAAGTTGTATATTTATTTGAAAACGAATTCCGAGACCGGCACAAATTTCGGGATCCCATCCAGCAGAAATCCCGCTCAAAATCCATTCCCACAACGTCCTACGGCACGCGCCTAAGAAACAGGCTATTAAAATGGGCCAGAACCACCTGGCGTATCTATTACATGTATGCAAATTTTGCTTGCTGGCATGTGCGCGTAAAGTTATCACATAAGCCTCTACAGTCAGTCAGTCAGTTAGCTAGCCAGACCAGACCAGACTAGACGGCCAGCCGTAGCCATCGCCCTACCCAGTAGCGACACAAACTACTCACGAGACTGACACTGGACCGCAAAATGACTTTCAGCAAATAAAAAATATATGTGTGCGTGTGTAAGCAATGGACAAGGGCGTACAGGTGGCTGTTGTGTGGGGGGTGTGAGATTAGGCAGGTAGTGCATGGCGACTCATGTATGTGTACACACATTAAGTGGCTCTGATTATTCTAAGAAACCAATATAAAGTGTACTTAATTAATTTGCTTTGTAAAATGAAAGATCGATCACAGAAGTTCACGCGGTGTCGCTCGATGGCTGAACTTAATACATTTTGCACTTCTTGAATACTGAACAATAAATAGTATGCGCATATTTTTATTATTTGCAGGGTAATGCTAAGGTTTACTCCAATAATTGATTAGACGTGCCACATTTAGTTGCTCAGTAATTAGCAAATTACTCGTTTTGAGTACGTTTTACAGCACTGAATAGGGCACTATACAATGGCAGAAAGAACGGGTGCAGGTGGTATGTATGTAAACATTAAATTTATGCAACTTGCAACTATTATTGGACAGGCCGGTAGTTTGTGGGATAACAATTACTTTACGCACACGCATACATACACACGCATAGATAAACACACATGCAGGCACAGACGGGCAATAGATTTTCACGTGCAACGTGTCCTCCTCGTATCGTATTGTATCGTAATCGTTATCGGGGCGTATGTGTACAAAAAGCTATGGCAAAGAACTACGCAAAGATAGAGCAAGCAGGGCATGCTTTTGCATGATTTCAATCCGCCATAGCACTCCACTCCCACTCCTCCCATGACCACTTCCACTTGCACCCCCGCCCAACACTACTAAATACACTACTACTGTTACGTTGCCGCCGACCGCGGCTCTTTTTGCTTGTCGCGTAATTTTGTTGGAATTTTTCACACACATTTACCTTGACGAGTTTAGTTCTCGTTGTTTTTCAAGTTTAGCACATACACACACACGCTCACAGGCTCCACATGTTTGGGAAAAACAAAGTTTCTGAATTGTAATTTTTGTCAGTTTTTTATATTGCCTAGATTTGGCCATAAAACCTGCCCAAAAAAGCCGAAGAAAAATCTGTTTCGAAATAGCAAGGCGACGGCGACGGCGGACTCGTGCTTAACTTGCCGTCGAAGGGGTTGGGTTCGTTGTCGCTGCCACAGTTACTGCTAATGCCAATAGCAATCGGTAACTGTTGGTCGTGTTTTATTAATTGATTTTTGGTTTGGTTTTTTTTTTTTTTGCTCACAGTTCATAGTTATATTTATTTAGCAGTCCTTATAAGCACACAATTTCTTGCTCGCGTTCACTTTCATACGGTTTGTGAGGCTAGGAGACAAGACAGAGGCCGTACGCTGTCACTGTTTGTGCTTGCCTGGGTTGCTATGCCTTTTTATGCAAGCACGCACACACAAACACTAACACACTGAAACATTCATACACAAGAACACGAGCCCACACATGAACACACGCGCTACGCTCAATTACCGTATGCAGGGTAAATTGCAAGACTGCCAGGCGTAGCCGTAATAGATACGCTGAGCAAAGCAAGGCACCACGAATTATTTGTTGTTTATTGTTTAAATTGTTCTTATTTTAAACTTAAAAAAAATACTCATGCGAAATTTCAATTAACTACGAACACGCGACGGTAGGGTTGTTCATTTTAAATCGATATATCGATATTTGAGAATTTGTCGTGTAGGCGATATATTGAAGTTGCTCGGTATTTGTGACTTGGTGGTCATCGCATTTCGTTTCTACATATCGTTTTGTATTTTAATCGTCTTTGTCATTATGAAAAAAAGTGTTGAGCAGTTGCGTTTTTAAACAAAATTAAATGCAAATGCTACTACCTAAAAATATTAAAGCAAATAATCCCATCCATTAAAACCACCTTCGGCGAAAATTTACCTGAATAGCCTAAAGTTTAAAACACATTCGTTGCTTATTTGCATACAGACAAGAATCTCTTTATTGTTGTGTTATTCTCTCTGGTAGTTGGTTTGCTTCGTACTGGTATATATATCAATATCGGTATATTTTCATTTTTGAAATATGTATTTTTAAATCTATTTTGTGTTTTGTTATCGATTTCGTATTGGTGTTATTTTTATGCCATTCACAAAATGGTATATTTCGTCATAAAGTTAGCAACACACAGAATGAAGAAGAAGAATGAATGTTAACCTCGAGATCCTAGAAGATTTAAGAACTACAGCGACAGCGTTGATTATACTCGTACTCTAGTAGAGTAAACGAGTATATTCGATTTTCGACCCCATAGAGTGTATATATTCTTGATCAGCATGACAAGGCATGGGCATGACCATCCGTTCGTCCGGCTGTTTAAAAATCTAGATCTCGGAGACTATAAGAGCTAGAGTCATGCAGAGCTAGGTATGAAGGTTCCCCTCCCACCCGTCCCCCCAAATCGATAAGAACATATATCTCACAATTTTTGACATTTAGTTAAAACACGTATACGTATATACTTATTAAAAGACCCGCTTTTTTTTCGACTGCAATTGTATCTACAATTCATTTGGATCCGATAACTGCATCATATAGAAGAAAAACTTTTTTGTTTTTTACCCAAATTGAACCAAATTGGGTACGTGTCCATTTAAGAAGCCCCGACGTCGACTGATCGATTTTGCTGTAGTCCGAATTTAACCAACTACGGTGTATGCATATTTTAGATGTCTCTACGTCCACTAACTAGATTTGATCATGATCAGATATAAATGCCGTGGAACTAATAGTTTCAGAATGAACACTTAGTATGGAGAAATTGTTGCTTTTTTATACGAAATCGAATATATACACAATTATAATGTGAATGGTATGTAGGCTTCGGCAAGCCAAAGCTGGCCTTCTCTTTTTGTTGGAAATGTCTTTGAAACCAAATATCTGGGGTTGCTTGCGGGTGTTATAGGTTGCGTTCGTGGGATTGGTTTTTGGCGAAGTTTGTTTGGTTTTCTTTATGGTCTTATAATTTGGCTGCGAAATAAATATAATGAAGTTGTGTCCTCATTGTTTGTACTTTATGGAATACATAGGTTTGTTTTTGTTAGCTTTGCGTTTACATGCTTGTTCCACATACATTCTAAGTTTTAAGTTTAGATTTCGATTCTTATGGTTTGGTTTTACATAACATAGGTACACATTTAGTATATATGTAAATATGTATTTGTATTCATGAATTTCTTTTTTAATATTCATAAATACATATTCATTTTTAATTCAATTTATGTTTAACATTCATTTAGAGCCTTTTGCGCTGTTTAACAATTACAATGTTTAAGGGTTTTTTTTTTGGTGGGGGGGAGGGGGGGGGGGTTATTGGACTTTGAAATAGGTAGTAAAACATTTTGAATATGTATATTCATTATCTAGTTTTTTTTTTATATATTACGTGTACAACATTTAAAGCTTGAACTTTTTGTAGTTTAAAGTTAGTTATTGTTATTATTCTGGGCTGTCTCTACGGTGAAGGATAGATGACATTGTGGACTATTGTTACTTAGCTTAACATCCATGTATAATCAACCCAGTCCATTCCCATTCTTAATTAATTGTATCTATGTGTATATTCATGTTAACGTTAATGATAAAAAAATAATACAAAAAAATGTTCCCCCCCCCCCCCCACACACACACACGGGTTCTTAGCATTCGATGTCCTGATCCTGTTTCTGCTTGGCCAAATAGTATTCCCTTTCATCAATGCATCCCTTTTTTAAAATTCAGTTTTCATTTTTCTTTTGCATATTGGACATCGTTAATACCCTGCACTCATGCCCATTTATCAAATTTTCGTTTATTTTTATATTTTATTGTTATAATAGTTATTATAACTTTTTGTTGTTGTTATGATGTGTAAATCGTATTGACTTTGTTTACTATAACTAAAAATACATACATACAAATATGTATTTCCGATGTTTTGCTACCAAGAATGGTTTAAAAAGTGGATAAATAGGCCTTAAAGCAACTAGCTTCATTTGGTTTTCGCGATTTCCAGTAACCACCCCGAACGCTTTATATAATATATATGCTCTTAGCTCTAAATACTGCATTTAGTCAATTGGTTCACTATTTTGTTGACATTTTGGAGTACAGGGCACTTTATAGTCGCTTAATATCGACTATCACAATTCGTTTCTGGCTTTACAGAGGATCATATTTGGGTTTCTTCCTTGCATTTGCTCTGGTTATCTCTTTTTGGTTATTGTATTTTGGGTTGGACTATTCGCAGTACATACACACACATATGTATGTATATCATAGTACATAATACACATTTATTACATTTTTCTGGTTGTGTGTTTGTATGTTTCTTTTTTTTTCTTTCTTTCTCTCTTCAAAGTGGACACAAATTACATGTCTGTTAAAACTATATTATGAATATATACAAAAAATAATGTTCAGTCAATCATACATATATATTTTATCATGCAATATGCACCTTAAGCAAACAAAAAAAAAAAAAAAAAAAAAAAAAAAAACATTAATCCATCAACAAATCAAATTTGACTAAAGATTCTACATTTATAATTTATATGCTAGAACAGATTTGTTTGGAGTTCCCCTACGAACTTGTATCCCTACGATTCTTGACGATGACGATGGCGATGGCAATGAGCTTGGGCCTCCTTCATTTGTTAATGTTTTAAGTTAATAATCAGTCGCATTAATGAATCACCTTCCTTTGCTTGTTGAAATTTAATAAGTTTGTTGTGGCAAACATCGGATCGGTTGGAACTACCACTTTTATGATACTTATGTACTGTTAACCACGGACAACAAGTGTCGCATACAATAGAGCGGTTAAGGTAAATCGAGAACATAGTCTACAAAAATGATAGTCCCATAAAGCTATGACAACAGTCCTAGTTTGCTGCTTTCTTTTGCAGTTCAGTTGGCTGCCAAAGGTCATTAGGTTGTCGTTTGTTTGCTTCACCGTGGCCCGATTCATTCTATATACAAAGCAGAGATTATTGCTGCAGGATGCTCATCTTCTTGGCCAGCGTTGTCTCCGAAAGCTGCAGCTTTCGTTTGCTGCTGTAGTTGCATAGCTTGTTGGAGACCTTGCTCAGGGTCGTTGCCGTTGAGGTCATGAGATCCAGCACTTGGAAACTGTCATCCAATTCGTCGAAGGCCGTGAGCGCCGTGGATGTGGATGCTGTTAGCGTGAGATTATGGTGGCGCTCTCCGGGATCGGGATCAGGATCGATATCTTTTAGCTGATTGGCCAGCGGATCCTCGTCGTAAGGATCGTAGGGGGGTCTTAATTATTGTTTGAACACAAAAAGACCCGTCGGGTCCCACTCGTTATCATCGACGGGGCCAAAGCACTCATCGAAATACCATTCCATGGTCTTGTACACATGACTCAATGATCTGGCCAGAGCATGATCCTCATCCGGATACACTTGATGACGGAACTTAACCTGCTGATCAACCAAAGCCCTTACTAGCATGAGTGTGTGCTCCTGATGTACCAATGTATCGGCTGTGCCGTGCATTAGCATAAGGTTCCGACCCTTGATATTGCCCGCTTTCATGGTCAGGTCAGCCTCCTGCAGCGCGCGCAGATAGTCACCCTTCAACGGTATGTATCGTTCAGTGAAAAAGGAATCTACGGAGACACAAACACAAATGATATAATATGTTTGTCCATTTCATTGTCAACTTGCTACTCACAATGATAACCAAAGCTGACAATGGGATTAATGCCAACGGCGCACTGCAGTACCTGCTGCGAATCATCGATGAGCATCATGGCCGATGCATAACCTCCATAGCCCCAGCCAAATGCGCAAATGCGCAATGGATCGATGAACTTGAGATTGTCGCGCAAATATCTGGTTAGTAATAGTTAATCAGTCAATTAGTTGGACAAATCAATGCATAGATTTAGACGAAACTACTAACGTGAGCACTCCCAGTTGATCCTCAACTTCGACGGTGCCCAATTTGCCGTGGACTTGGGTGCGTAGCAATTCGCCCTGATAGCCACTGCCTCGTCCATCGATTTGGGCCACTATGAAGCTGCGCTGGCTGGATAAATACCAGTTCCAGTCAACATGGAAGCGCTCTGTGACCAGTTGGGAGCCAGGCGAGGCATCGCTGAAATCGATAAAAGCGAGAATTGTAGGACACAGGGAAGGCACTGCTCCCGCTATGGAGAAGGATAGTACATATACAAATGCATATGTATCTCAAATATCTTACACATGAAGTATCAATGGAAAGGCCACCTCTTCCTCTTCGCGCATGCCTGGCGGCAAAAAGAGCCGCACTTGGGCATGGAAGCCATGGCGTATCTCCACGCTGAACGTTCGCATCTGAGGTATGGCCAATTGGGAGAGACGATGTCGCAGAACATCGCCTGCATTGAGGACAAAGATTTTTTCGTTGCTGGTCGTGTCCACCAAATAGACGCTGGGCGCCTCTGGGCCGAGGCACTCTTGTACATAATAGCTGTAGTCGTTGCTGAACTGCACCCGATTGTACAGACAGTTCTTGGGTATGTCATAGATGCAGTCATCTGGCTCCAGGCGGGTCACAATGTCATCCCAGTGGTCACCAGCGCGCTGCCAGCTACTGCCGGCTGGGCTGGAAGATCGGGCTCGGTGGAGACGGTAGGTGGCCTCTGTGTTGTCGCAGGTGAGGCATGTGGGCTGCGTGGATGTGATGTAGGTGCGGTTGGTTTCAGTGACGTTTAATTTAAGGCTGATCTTGTAGAGGTGGCGCTCGCCTGGCCGCTTCTCAGGAGCAGCCATAAAATAAACAATCTCGTGCGGCTCATCCCAGCCGACGATTTCGGTGACCTCGAAGCGTCCCATGGTTAGGGGCACGGGTCGCCTATCCAGCGACGAAATGAACACCACATGGCGGTAGTGCCCATGCTCGCCGTCCCTGACAGGCAGCCGCTTTAATAGGTAGCCCCCGTTGGCGATCTCATACGTGGTTTGACCATTGGTCACATTGGCTAAGTTCTCCTGCTGTCCCGTCTCCTGTAGCTGCTGCTGGAACTGGCTAAGTTTTCCCATTTGCCTCAACTGGGCAGCTATGCGGGCAGAGAAGATGGGTCTCTCAGCTGGCAAAACCCAGCCATCATTTATGGTCACTTCCGAGTGCACCACCTGGCAGAGGAAGTGTGGAGCCCTACAGATCACTGTGGTGGCCTTGGTCTGATCACGACTGGTTACCGTAACAGAGAGATCGATGGGCGAGGCCCAGGTGAGGCCGCCCACATAGCTGCCGTTAGCGAGTTCACCCGGAAGCTTGATCTGTGTGGGAAAAATGTATTTGATCACCGACAAATTGACCACATTCACGGTCACATTCGGATTCCGGGCACCGGCCTTTGGATAGCGCTGGATAAGTACCGCCGGATACTTAATGTCATCGGCCATCCACGTGTACCTGCGGAGCACAAGCAAATACCATAAATCGAATGTAGATTCCACTCGTGCACGGAATGTCACTATACTCACTTGTACTCGGGGACTTCGCTGTCGTTGTAGCTGAGAAAGGCCAGAAATAGGCCGTCCGGCGAGAAGGCCATGCTGCTCGTTCGGCTTTCCAGCTCTGGCACTTGTTCGTACATCCAGTCTGGAACACCATTGTAGACGAGGCCCCCGCTATCCGCACCCGCGTCCCCTGTTTGGGTAATGCGGCAAACCAGCTCACCCTGTACCTTAGGCTTATAGTAGATGTCGTTGTGGTGCACAAATGCAATGGCCTGGTTTAGCGAATAGGCCGTCTTGCCCCCTCCGTTGCCGCTGACACCACTACCCGCACCCCCGGCTGTGGGCAAAGGTTTGCCGGGTCCTCCACCAGCTGCCGCACCAGCTAAACTATTTAGAATGATGCTGCCGCTGGGCAGCGGTGCCAATGTGGTTGAGGATGTTGATGTAGATGATGTATAGACTGCTGCATTGATGGGTGCATTGATGGGTGCCCAAACCACGTGCTGTAGACGTGGCGCTTCGGCAATGTTCTCTGTTGGTCCCAGTGGAAATGTATTGGCGGTTTGCACCTCATAGACATGGTGCCTGTTGGTGGACACATTTGATATACATATATGTATGTGTAAGGAGATGACGTATCATTCAGTTCATATGTAGGTATGTGTACTCACCTCGAGCCTTCTGCATTGCTATCTGATTGCAGTAGAACATATTTTTGATCCGGTGAAACCAGAAATGATTCAGCATTCAGTTGGCGCTGTATAAAATATACAAAGGGGGCTCGGTTAAGAGGGATGATATCTAACACGATCACCACACTGAAGAGACTTACGAATGTGGAATTGGTCATAAGAATGCGAGTGGTATAATCGGCCATATTGAGTATGGAAAGTCCTCCGGTTGGATCTCGATAGATCAGCTCATTATCTGTGAAAAAAAAATTGATTGATAATCGCATTCGCACTAAACATTGTAAGCTATGTGTGTATCAAGGATTACCACTGCTCCAAGTGCCGTTAAATGGCTTCCACTGCAAACTTTTGCCGAGTATATCACTGGGCAACATGCGGCGTCCCCTAATCCGCAAGCCCTCGTCCTCAGGCGACAGAAGGAATATGGAGAAAATGATCAGACTAAAGACGGCTGCTATCACCAGCAAGGCTATGAATATGCCACGCCAATTGCGACGTTCCGGCGAAATGGCCACCAGTTCCTGTAAGAGATTTTCAGTTGTCAGTTCAAATATCGATTATGTAGCTTATAATGCCTTGATAAATGGATGTCTTGATAAATAAACGTTTATAATTATATAAAGGAACGCGTATATAGATTTGGTGAGGTATGAGTAAAAATTGATGTTTTGCATTGGGTAAGTTTGCGTTCTGGCATACGCCTACGAGTATTATATATATTGTTATTGCCCTCTTCTGCTGAATCATTGACAATTTCGCAAGCAACCGAAGCCCGAGCACTCACAAAGACTACCTGCCTCCCCACCACACTATATTGCCAAACAATTGTTCTGTTGGCAGCCCTTAGCATAGGATTGGTTTCAAGAAGCAGCCGAAATTGTATAGAATTGGTAATCGATGCATGACAGGCGGCAGTAAAAGCAGCTGCACTAAAATGCACTCAAGAATGGGCGGGGACGGGGACGAGGACGGCGTTTTGTTTTAGAGGGTGTGGCACGTCCTTGACGCGCTTAATTGACAAGCCAATGCAAATAAAATTAAGGTCAAAGTTTCGAAAACACTCACAGACATATATATGTATATCCACATAATAGTACTTATATCCCTACACTCGTATATATGTGCTCCTAGTGCCACCACAGATGCTCCGTTTGATTGAGTTGTAATTCAATCTTCTTGGCAAAGTTACACAAACAACAATATAAAACTTGTTAAATGCATTTCTGCATATAGAGCGCGGTGGCAATGGGAATGGGAATGAGAATAGCCTCAACTTTCCCACCCAGTTGCGGTTGACACTGCCATTTATATACTTTCAGTGGTTTCAGTTGCGCAGGTGATTTGAAAGTCCATCCATGCCCCAGTTCTTGTGGTGAAATGTTGGTACAATTTTATATTCAAGGAGGCTGATTTGAATTTAAATTCATTGCCAATGGAGCAACTTTGAGCTGAGCGCCTAGGCTTATGTATATATATATATATATATATATATGTTTGCATTTTAAGGACAGTACCAAATCGGCTGCCACACTTTGATAGCACATTTCGCTAAGTATAAGAATAACTATCTTATACTAGTACAGGAGTATAGGTAATGCAATTGCATCAGAAAACAAATGAATCTTAATTTCTAACGATTTTTCAACCAAGTCTATGAGAGGTATCTATGAGGTAATGCATCATTATATCGAAATCATTGCAGCAAATGCAGACTTCCCTACCAAAACTGCGACAGTTAAAGTTAAAGAATAAACGCTAGGACAACAACAACAAGGCAAGGCAACAACGATAAAAAAGGACCATACGGATCGTTGCACAAAATTTCACTTTAGCTGTTACTCTTGCTGATGCAGTTGTGGTTCTTTATTTTTCAAGTTCTTTTCGCCAAAAGAGCTTAATTGGATTTTACTCTCCCAGAGCACCGGACTCGGGCCATCCTTAACACACACACACATGTATGGCCATGCATTCATACATATGTATGTGAGTTGAATTACTGGCTGCTAACTGAGCGATAAGTGTTCGTGTGTTTTATGGCATTGAAAAACACATACACGCACACCCGATGGTCAACCACAATGTTCCAAAAATGGCAAGTGGGAGATATTATAGCTATACCGAATCAATATATATTTTATTTACTTTTCAGCCACATCCATCCAAAGAAATCAAAAATATATAGTATATGTACTGCTTCGACACAGTCTGTTAAAAATGTTTCTGGCCTACGCAATTAGTCGTAAAAGAGTTTATAGCCAGAACTAGAAATCGGATACCGATTAGACTTCCTGCTGCCGCACTGCTACCAAAATGTAAGAGGCCTCAATTCTATACTTCCCAAACTCCAGACAGAAAATTCTCTATTCCATATTTAAATATTTTGTTCCGCTCAGTAGTACTGCTAGGGTTAATAAGCCACCTTGGTTTACTCCATAGTTGTCTAATTTAAACAAGTAAGAACGATATAGTCGAATTCCGACTATAAGATACTCATACTCAGCAAGCGGTCTGCTGCTGTATTTTGTACTTGTACTTATGTATTTTGTATATCCAAGTCCACCATTCTCACAGGTTAATAAGTGCTATTAATACATATTTAGATGGCCACCTTTAGGCACCCTTGCACATCACGAACCTAAAGATACTCGCACAGGGACACACACAAGCTGAGAGAGCACACACAATGGGAAGCCCTAACTGTACCACAATAACGGTGAGCAATTCCATAATTGTTGTCCAGTAAAGCGGAAGTTTGCGTTTTTTGTGTGAGGTTTGTTCTTGTTGCTGTTCTTGGTTTGTCAAGGCTAAACATGCCTTTACAGTTCCCAATTCGAGCGAAATACACACACATAATGGACCGAGTGCTGCTTACTTGGCAATTAGTTTGGTTTCATTTTGGAAGCACAGGCTATGGACAGGGACACTTGAAGAAGGCTCAGGGGAGCCAAGCCTATGCTCGTACACAGTTTGCAATTGGCATGATGTGTAATTTGGAATATTACTGGGTGGTGTGTGCCTTTGAAGCTTGTGTTACCGCTTTTACCTTGAATATGCGATTTATAATCCATAACATTTGCTTAAGAACTGCATACTTAACCTAGTTGGAAACCTCTAAATTCCGAAACACGAATCTAACGATACAATGTTGATAATTTAAAGTACTTTTGAGAGTTCACGAGAATTCAAAATGAATTCTCGCACCTCTTTAGTCCATCAAATCGGACTACTACACTTTGAATTCGATGAAAGTCAGGTAAAGGACTTCGAGACTCTAACCTTAATGAAGTGCCGATCCATACTTCGTGGCTGTCGGGGTTAAACTGACAGCTTTTAATTAGAAATTGCGAAAATTATAAAAAATGCTGCCCAAAATACATACACTTGTCTTAAAACCAGGGCCTCAAACGCAAATATTTCACAGGTTCGAAATGAGATATGTACAGGCAGACGGAAATGCTTCCTTTTTGCCTGTTAAGATATATCTACACACATATATTATTCTCGTTTACTCTATATAATACAATGTGATGCGCCTAAGAACTAGCAATCCGTAATTCAGGCTTTACATAATATAAATACTAAGTAGTCGTCACATGTGCTAAGGGTCACTGATGAATGAACCCAAAAGACAGTTGCGCTTGCTCTTGCTATTCACCTACATATTTAAGTGGACGACTGTACCTTCTTTTTAACTGCTGAAGTGAGCATGAGAAGTGTATATAAGAAAAATGGAACTCAACTGAAAATGTGTTTTTGGGTTCATTTTCAGGTTAATCTGCGCCTGGTTCGGTTGGATATTCAGTTCGGAACGGACTCGGTTGGAACCACACTTGAAGCCCTGATTAACCAACGCATACACACACACTCACACACACATATATGTGCATGACAAGACCAAGGGTCTGGTCACTGCAGGACGAAAATGGCTCCCAAGTGGTTTTAGGAACCAAAAAATATTTGCAACATTGTTGAGAAGCCACACAGGAGGCGGCAGTAGAGTGACACCGAGCGAGCGAGGGGCCGCAAAACTAAACAGATAAAACACACTCAGCCACTGATACATGTATATGTATTAGTGTTATTAGTGTATCTGTGGGTATCTTTATGATGAACTTTGGTTCCCAGCTCTTCTATAAAGTAACCGCACCCACAAAACAAGCCAATAAAGTATGTGACAATGTGTGTGTGTGCGTGCGACAATTATTAATGAAAGGGTAGTAAAGTAGGAAACAGTAGGGAAATAGGAAGAATTCCGTAAGTTCAAAGTACCGAAAAGCAAAAGAAAATGTAATCAAAAAGGACGCCAGCCTGTGCAGCTCTGTCTATCGGAAGTTCCCTTTCGTGTTTCCAGCGTCCAACCTTATACTTATACATACACACTATTCTTACCCCTATAGCCATTGAGGCGGGCATGCAAAATTTATTGCCCACTTTTATTTTTGTTTTATTGATCCAGATCCAATCTCTTTGTCTGTCCGCTTGCCCTCCGGCCAAAGCACAAGCATGCAGTTGCTTCTGAAGTGTATGTCTAGGCACTCGCTTCGATTCCCTGATAAGCTGCTTATAAACTGATATCCGAGCTCGGTGAACAGGGAGTGAAATGGCAACTAACAGGTACAACGTTTCTTGACATATTTAACAACAGAATCTCTTTCCAATTGCAACAGTTTGGCAGGAATCCTTTAGCTGCCCGAGGGGTAACTGCATTGCAAGGATAAGCTGAGATGGAAAAGGGGACGAATTGCAAACACTTTAACTGTCGGTGACTATTAGGTTCTGACAGTTTCAAGTGGAGATGGCTAACTTCTTTGCATGAAAGCTAATCGGACAATGTTCTGTATTATCACATGCCACTGCTGTTCAGTGAATTCCACTTTTGCTTATCATCTTGGTTAATCAACCCATTATATGTAAAGAGATTTATTGTAAATGCAAGGAGAAATATCTGAAAACATCCAGCTAGCGTTCCTTGTCCATAGTTGTGATATGTAAGGCAATTAGTGCCAGGATACTCAGCGCTCACTTCTTTCCCCAACGACAAGTTTGTCATCAAGCTGAAAATGGCATTGGAAATAGCCTCGCTGCCACTCCCACTCCCACTCCAGGTCATTTCGTCCGTTGGGTCTTAGCTGACAAATTAAATTTAATTTGTACATAAAGAAAGAATTATGGTTGTTCGTAAAACATTTGGCAGGACTCTGGATTGCTCAATTATTTGCTCCTCTGTGTCCTAGGCACTCTGAGCTGGCTCTATAAATTTTATTTTATTTTTATTTATTTATTTTGTTACCGTTGCCGTCGTCTTGGCCAACTTTTCCAAAGGTAATAAAATAACAAGCATGGAGCATGGAGAGGGGTGGGGGGTTATTTATGGCACAAGATTTTGCAGCAAAGTTTTTGCGTTGAGGCGGATGCTTTTGATGGCATGGCAATAGCTGGCGGCGCCTATCGGGCCGATAAGCCATCAATGTGGCAAGTCGTTTCCTCCCTCCTCGTTCCGTAAGCGACTCATAATGAAAAGTCAATCGAAAGTTCTTACTCCTTTTGTCAGTTTAGAATTTGCATTTATAAGCTGCGAAATCTGTGGAAAATCAATGCGGCGTGCTTCGGGACCTGCGTTATTGTTATACCAGACGCAGAATGAAGGTATATTAGCTTCGTCATTCAGCTTGCACGGAATAAAACAAGCGTCTCCTTTGGGGCAGTCGGTATAGCAGATGTCTGTCAAAAGTCAACGATCACTGATCAAATTTGGTCGCACCTGGATTGGTGGATTACTATGTCATGTGGCTGCCATGAGACCAGCTGTATATATATGGTATGAATATGAGCATACTTCACTTTCTTGCTAATGAAATTGAACAAAATTAGGTATTTGCCCGAAATGCAACGGGGCAACTGTGTTGCATAACTGCCCTTAAAAACGGGCGCTTGCTTGCATCTTAGCCGAAGCCATCCTCCTGCCATCTTAATTTATTTACGAATTTTGCAAATGAGTGACAACAACAGCAATAAGAACAACAACAAATCAAACGGCATGGCTTGGTTTCCCCATTTGTGTATTTTTGTGGAGGGGGCAAGAAGTACACATGTATGTTTCAGTTTTATTTGCCTTACATACGAACCTATTAAGTGGGCCTAGAAAAGGACGCCACTTAATCCTTTTCTGTAGCACGACAAAGAAGTTTCAACAATAACAGCAAAAAAGCCAAAAAATCGAAAAAAAAGAAGACAAAACCTTTGCATACTTAATTACATTTGTCCAAGCTACAGCAAGAGCAGGAGACTTTTTTATGGAACCCGATGCCTCATTCCGTTGATACAACGGCTAAGATGTGAGCATATAATATGAGTATATGAATACTAAATAGCTTCAAATGTGAGTACAAATGTATGCGAAGCTCAAGCAGGGTGTTGGCTCAAGAGGGCTGTATTCTTGCATTTCATTTGAAGTTGTGCCAAGGTTTAAATTGCCATCATTAAGTCATGAATACCCTGTTTGCATATTTTGCATACAATTGTGGAATCTCTCTCTTGTATCCAAATTTTGCTCAACAGACTACCAATATCTCTGTTTTACTCCCACACACAAATATATATAGCTGTCTCATCGTATATTTGCTTGAAGCTGAGGCCAGTTGCTGCACCGGAAAACAGTCGATCGGTGCTTTGATTTAACACACACTCCCACATAGTTATATAAGTCAGGCTGGATTGACCCAACAGAAAGTGTATCCGTATTGTATATTTTGTCGATTGCCAGAACCCAAACTAATAGATTCTGGCTATTATAGTATAATAATTATTGATCAATTACAATATTTTCCAAAAATTTTTTTTTTATTTTTATGACAATCGGGACGTTGACCTACAATGCGCTGCACGTTCAAGTTTTCCCGCATGAAGGGAGTTATTCATAGAGATAAAGTTAAAGAGATTTTTGGAGTTAGAACACAGGACACAAAAAGGTTCCTTCAGGAAGTAGCTTAAATTACGGTGCTGAAGATAGGAAAATAATTTCTCGAACAGTTGAGGTTTAATAAGTTGACCTGACACCACGATTGGAAAGAATCAAAGTCATCTTGCAGCCTTAGTTGGGAGGAAGAGTCGTTGAAATACAAGTTTAACATTCCCGACATGGATTAGTATATGATAATGGGATAGTACCTGAGGGAGATCTTTGATAAATAAGGTGAAGAAGATGATGATGTAATTCTAAGGGGCTTAGAGAAAGAGTTTTTAAAAGGAACTTTCTGAGTAGGACAGGAAGCCAAGTATATCCAACTTATGAATTCTTAAATCCTTGTATTACAAAAGAAGAAAATTCTAGTTAGTTAGCTTCATAAACTCATGCTGAGCAGATGAAATTATACAACCACGAGAATGTTGTTACTGTGAAGTTAAGATCTTTTCAAAAAGCTTATTTAAGTATACCGTGTTAAAATTCCAAAAAAAAAAAGTTTGGTCATATCTTGGCATTGGAATTTATGCAAATTGCTTTGTCAGACAGCCACAGTAACAGCAAGCACTCCCCCATCACCAAGAGTGAATAGCTTAATGCAATATTTAGGCAATCATTTAATTATTAATGAGAAGGACTCCGTCCTGGCCAAGCTCACCTCATCCTTGGGCACCAGGGTGACCTTCTTGATGGGCGCACTATTGTTAACCACGACCGTTTCCCTTTTCAGCGATGGTCGCTTCAATGCCGAGTGGGGTTTCTGTATCTCCACCATCTTGTAAAACTGTTATTTCTTTTGTTGTTGTTGATGGTGGTAATGATGGTGATGGTAATGATGATGATGAAGACGGGTCGGCGTATTAGTTTGTCTGGCTTTACTTATTATATCTTTTTATTCGGCGTGCATGTGCCTGCGCATATTTTGGTGCTTTTGCTGCTGCCAAGTCAAACGGTTCATTAATCACACAACGGCGTCATTACACACGCATTACGAATTACGCGTAACACTAACACCGCACACACTGCGAGAAAATCATTGGTAAGTTTTTGATTCATGAATTCATTAACGAACATTAAATTAAGATAACAAAACAAGAAAGGAAGGCCTGCTTCGGCTTGCCGAGTTCACATTGTAAATATATCATCGATCCGAATTTGGTTTGATTTGGATGGAAACGGAAAAGTTATGCTACTACAGTTGTCCGATCTGGATGACAAAGCGTGCAGACAAAAAAAGCATCTGGTTAAAATTTCAGCTCAGTTGTTTTTAAGACTTTTGACATTTTGGGGTTGAAAAAGACGGTCGGACGGACAAGGCCATATCGAAGATATATTCTTTATATATCCAGAAGCGTTTCCTTCTAGGCGCTGTAAGCGTCTATGTCGATGGTATAAAAAAGAACATGACTGATACTTTTTTATTTAAGTTCATTTTTTTGCAAAAAATTTTAAATGTTTTAAAGTAGCTAAACATTTAAAGTTTTTGTTATTGTTGATATTCCTACTTCATTTTATAAAATCATATATAATTAAACAGTTAGTAATTTTATAGTTAAGTCCGAATCTTCCTTCTGCATGAAGTCTTCATATAAAATAAAGTGGTTCAGCTGCCCTTCCCAAAATATCTGTATCAGATGTATGTTGCTTCAAATCCTCCGGTTGCAATTAGTCTCCTAACTGGCCTAAAGCTTCTTGTCCCGTTCCTATGCCGATGTCAAACTATTTGTACATAAAAAGGGACAAACGTCGACAAGGAATCTTCCAGCATTATGGCAAGCGGCGTAAGTTATTGTTGATATTTGTGTTGTGGCGCTGTGTACTAACTCTGCACCTTCAGTTCTAACACTCTGCTGGTGAGGCATTATCTTAATTAGACATGCCGACTTGCTGATGAGGTTCAAGGATGTTTTGGCATTTTAATGAGCTGTTTTTGTAATCATCACCGACCGCTCCAGCTTCGTCCACATAAGATTTGCATAAATTTGTCGGTCCTCCGCTATAAAGGGCCGTGAATGCTTGACTTAACCTGGGGCCGCCCGCATAATGCGACCACAAATGACGCTTATGACGATTCTCTCTTTTAGCCTGACCTAAAGCTGTTGATTCGATTTGTATTTCCTCGGTTGGATGACTGGCTGACTGGCTGTGCTTGTGCTTAGATAAGCGACTTAGTAAGAAATGGCAAAATTGAATTAGACGCTATAACACGCAGACGCACACATACGCACATGCATATGTGAAAGTCTTTTGGAAGAGTATTAGCATAAGAGAAACGGGACAGAACCAGAGGCAGAGCATAAAATAATGCAAAGAAATTGGACAGCAGACAGAGCAGTAGCAGCAGCATCTGGCAACTTAAGGAAACTTTTTCTCTAAGAATTACAGTTAGAAAACTTGACCAATACACACACACAAGCACACACTTGCACACATAATGTGCTACCCAAATATTTTTTATGCACACACATACATACATACATATTTACATCAGTTTCAGCTTCAACAGCATTAGAACAGGGCGTATGATTGATGTGCTTCACCATTATGTGAAAAAGCTGATATTCTGAAGTCTGGCGCTGACCATTCATCGTTTGTTGCTCAGAGTTGCTCTATTTTCATTCGAATGATAAAAGACAAATTTGAAAAGTGAAATTTAAAGCGTTCTGTCCTTTGGAGAGAGACGAATGTGAATGCTGATTGCTAGCACATCGTGTACAGACTTATGTAAATATGCTAGATAAAGTGCTGCTCTTCCGTAATTGTCTATTCTTACTCTGCTGATCTCTTACTATTGTACACAGGTGGGTATATAGAAGCGATACTCATGTGGGCAAAACTAATGTGAAATTTCTTATGAGTTTGAGGGTCGCTGGAAGTCCTTAGATGCATATAAGTGGATAAACGACATTTGCAGAATTTAAATGAGTTGGAATGTCAATATATAGAAGAGTCGATTATCACAATTGGTGCCAGGTTTTTGTGAGATTTTTTCACTTTGGCGACAAACAACGCAATATCCAAGACAGCAGTTACCCCAGATGGTACTATATTATATAGATGATCGCCAATTGGTTAGCCTTGTCGGAAGACAGTATAAAGATTGAATATGTCTTTATGTATGTATATGTATGTATGTGTGTTTACAAATGCTGTGATATCTTGAAGCTGTGTGCAAACAAAGCCTCGCCAAACCAAAGTCACAAGCGCGCGGGCGGGCGGCACTGGCTGTCTTTGCCGTGGGAGAAGAATAAAAAATAGACGAGAGCTCAGAAAGACGGCGCTTCGTATGTGTGTGGGTGGGTGTGCGTGTGTTGGTAGAGAGAGTGAAAAGGCGAAGATTAGACTAAACTGCATAACAAAAGCCTCTGCTGCTGATGCAGAATTGACACAGTTTCTTTTTTGTTGTTTTGGCTTTTGCTTGGCTTTCGTTTGCATTTACTTTTCCGTCTGTGTATTTGTATTTTATTTGTTCTTGCCTGCGGGAATTTAAAAATGTCTTTGTAGTTCCGTTCACAGCACATACACACACACACGCACACACGCCCATACACACACATAGGCAGAGGCCCCCCACAAATGAGCAATTGTTGTTGCCGCCTTTCTTAGGCTGCAGTCAGTCGATTTTGTTGTTGCTTGTGCCTACCAAACACGCACATCCATACACACATATACACATAGCCACCAATAACAAAAACAACAGCTGTTCAACAACAAAACACCTTGACACCAGTTAAATTATATTTGTTTTATTTGGAGCTAAACGACGTTAGCCGTTTTATTCATCAAAAATGTCCTTCACAATCTTGTGTTAAAAAAAAAAACAATTTCGTTTTGCAGCCACAAATACGGACTATAGGCCGAGACAGAGACAGCAACCAATATATATATATATATATATATATATATATATATATATATATATGTATATATATATATATATATATATAACAATAACAAAAACCAGAAACGGTGTGTGTTAAGTGCGTTGAGGAAATTAAAAAAAAAAGATTTCGAAGAATGGAAAACGCAAACCGAACGCTTCCGTGCGGAAGTCAGGCGACGACTGAAAGTAAAAACTGAATGAAACACAATTACGGTAAAACTGCCATACATGTGTGTATGTGTGTGTGTTTGCGTGCGTGTATGCGGGTGTGCCTGTGTAACATGAGTGTCTGTCTCTGTGTGTGAGTTACTCGGCTTGGGCTTGAGAGTATCGGCATTGGTATTTGACTTCCTTCTCCTTCTTCCTTTCCACTTCGGGATGCTTTTCGGGTTTATTCCAACGCCTTTGTTGTTAATGTTTACCTTTTAAAGACACACACATACATAACTCTACAAATTTCGGCGCGATTTCCCTGTGAAAGTCAAACAGCTGTTTTGCTTAAGGGTTAAGTGGAGCTTTTAAAAGACAGCTTTTTGTTGAAGGCTTTCCAGGCAAGTTTCCGGAGGTCTTGTGATAAGAACAGCGGCTTAATAAATCCTTTGGCAAATGTTTCTTGCTGCACGAAAAGTTTTCAAAACTTTTGAAGAATTTTTATACAAGTCTATGCAAAGGATATTTTATGTCATTCGAGAAAGCTTAAGCTTCAAAGCTTCAGCCAAGCTCATTCAGGTTCGGGGTTGCTTGTGCCGAGCTTAAAGTTCTTAATCCTGAATTTCCTGACTACACGGTTTCACGTTCTTGAAGCTTTCGTTGAAAGTTGTCACATTCATAGTTAGGACGATGCAACTTAAAGCATGCGGTTTCTTTTCAAAATTTTTAAAAACTTTTTTGGACTTGAATTCACGTGCGGCAAGTGCGTCCGCGTCCGTAACCAAAAGCAAACACATTGACTGGCAACCCCTGCGGAAGAAGCAAGCGAGCGGATCCAAGGCAGCCAAGCGAGTCCTTCAAATTGTGAAATTCCAATTCAATTGACATTTACATTTCCACAGCTTCACCTCGACCGCCATCTCCATGCCAATCACCTCTCAATTACAAGAACATTACATTATTCACATTTTGTGATAGCTGAAATAACAGCATCGTTATTGTTGCAAACTTAAAGCGAAATCGACAACAATCACAAGAACTTCAACAAGAGAATTCAGCATTGTCTTGAAGAACTCTGTACTCCTTGAGTGGTTTTCCCCTCCGGCATCCAACTTAAAGTTGATTTACAATAATCGCAATTGACATAACAACAACAACAATAAAAGTAGCAAGGTGCTGATAAAGAGGAATACCAGATGCTTCTTAGTTCGATAGCAACGCAACTGTAGACACATACATACCATGAAAAAACACACACACACGCACAGATAATAAAAAAAAAACCTTAAAGGAAACTAACTTCGGGTACCCAAAGCTTGTATACCCTTGCTTGTATACCCTACAACAAGGAAGGAAATCTAAGTAGCCCGATCCTTACACAATTGCATCGATTGCTTTTAAAACATAATTTCTCCAGAAGCGAAGGAATCTTCTTCTTAATTTACTTATATATACTTTGTTTATGTACATTCATAAATACATTCTGATATATAAACATTCATATACATGTACATACACATTCCAAGAAGACTGTTTAAAATATAAATATAAATTTTGAGAGTGAGAGAGACAGAGCATTCTGCTCTTTGCTTTGACCATGCATGAAGGCGCTTTCTGTCTCACACACAGAGCTGGCACAAGCAGCACTCACACTGTTTGGCCAGAAAAGAGTCTATCTATCTATCGTACAAATCGTTCATTCTAAGTCTGTCCTATTAAGGGAACCATATAGTGTAGCTGTCCGATTGTCCGACAATTTTTACATGTAAACAGCTTACGGCTAAAAAAAGCCTATGGATAAAATACAAAACTCAGAGAGTTGGTCGCATAGACACATAGACGGACGAACGTTACAGATACCATGATAAAATTATAACACCCACACAAGGGTATAAAAACACGGAGAGGGTGACTGCAGAGCACGGGCTAACCTCATTTGTGTGTAGCTTTGAGATGGTAAGTCCGAAAGAAGCTGATAAAAGCATTTGTCGCTGATGAGAAAATGAACAGCATTTCTGCATGCTTGCTCTCCTAACACAAGCACCTCGTATGTAGGGTACTGTACTGAGCAGCATGTACTCAGGTGTATTTTATCTTCTGGGTGAAGGAAAAACAGAAAACTCAGCTAAGTGAAAGCTGAGCTGACCCATGCCAGCGTAAACATAGACACTGACACTCAAAGCCAACTTATTTATGTTCATCAATGGCACTCACACGTGTGTACATACATGCTATGCATTGGTATATGTATACCCATACATACGTGTGTGCGGAAGACGGAAGATGCTTGAGGGTACGTATCTATGGGTATGTGTGTTTTGCTTGTTTATTAGAAACGTATGCCATAAAAATGGCGTTTTCATATGTGAAAACGGGTCGTTTGCATATTAAACGCGATTCTCACTCAGCCATTTTCTAAGAATGTATGGGTGTGCGAGTGTGTGTCTGTGGCTGCAGGCTCGTAAATGGGAAACGGAAATCAGCATGCAAGCGCACGCAGCAGCAACAATAACATTTCACTGAAATCATCGTTATTGTTTTTCTCGAAGCAACAATTTAAATGTTGAAGACATTTTGTCAAACTTTGTTGTTGATGTTGTTAATATTACTACTTATTATGATTGTTTTTATTATCGTTGTTGTTGGTGTTTTAAATTCGCGTACTTAACCACCCATGCAAAATAGGTCCGAGAAGAGATAGAACTTTGTTACCAAATTTGGTTCAGTGTCAGTTTTAGAAGCCTCCAGGTGGCCAGATCGGACAACTATATCGTGCACCTCTCACTTCAGTTCGCATTACGCTGTTTGCGTGAGGGCGAAAAAATGATCCTTAAGCTTAGCGAATGCTATCTCTCCCTAACCCAGAGCAAAAGCAAAACAAATTTGTACGTGTGTATGATGTACGTATTCATATATGTATGTATGAACTGATAAATGTTTGTATGCATAGGTGAATATATGTAGGGGCGTTTTAGAAGCCTCCACTTCCGTTGATTAGATTTCATCAGGATGGGGCTGCAAAGTACACATTTCCGCAAGGATATGTTCTTGTACCCGAGGTCCCATCTCCCTCCCATCTTTAACTTTAGCTGGAGGTGCTTTCTAATTACATATCATGTAATTAGAACTGTGCCAATGCATGTATACTTACATACACATACACACTCAAACACACATATGAAGTCCACAGGCTCAACTTCGGAGACCATGCAAAGTATAATGGCAGGAAAGCAGCAATAGCGACCGCGGCCCTAGCTAGATTAATGCCAAAAATCGGAGGTCCTAGGATGCCAGCAAGAAAACTAATGGCGGCGGTGGCGAAGGCTAAACTGATGTACGCTGGATCCAATCTGGAGCAGCATCACCGAAAAACCATCCTACTTTAAGCAGGCGCGATCAGCAAACAGGACAGACTCATCAGAACCATTTCGGAAGCTTTTCCTACGATAGATCTAGAGACTAAGGCTCTATCTACATCGCGAGACGGCGTTAGTTGGACACAATCTTACGAGCGGCTGCTGGAATAGTGGCAGGCAGTTCCTCACAGATCATGGGTGCTTCCGTAGATATCTCTTTAGATTCAATCCCGTTGACTCTCAGCAGCGTGTTTACTGCGCAGAGGAAGTGGAATCTGCAGAGGACATGCTCCTTCAATGCAGAAGGTTCACAGAGGAGAGGGTTGCTGGCCAGGATTCTTGGACACGATCGTAATTATCATGAAGCGGGTCCGAGCCAATGAGACAGCTAACCGCTTAGGGACATCAGAATAGTAAATCATCGACGACCGTGTGGTGGCGGGCCAAGAATGCCACTTTAGCTAACTCGGCTTGTCGTAAGAGGCGACTAAAGAGTCCTCGGATGTCATGAGGTGAACATAATAAGAGATTGAATACGACTTACCATCACATTATGCTCACCGAAGATAACAGTTCCGGCAAGCGTATATAAAAGGATTGAAGAGCATACGGCGGCCCTCCTCGTTGGGTCAAATAGTACATTTTCAACTACAGGGATGTGGTTGGTATCTTTTTGAAGATTTTCCTACCAAAACACATGTGACTTGTCTATGTACATGCACACATATGCTTGAACATTACTTTCAGAGAAAAAAAACTTTCCCCATTTTCTTCACCTGCGTTTTCCATTCACATGAGAACGTTTTTACATTAAACACAGCATAAACAGAAAACCCCATTGCCAGATGTCAGGTGGATTTGGCATGAATGTGTGTGCGTAGACGGGCCTTGGGAGGACCACCTTGAAGGCAACCGAATTGTATCACGTGGTCACACATTGTGGGCTCGGCTCATGTTGGTGCTCTCATCCTCTGCATTGAACATTTAATGCACATATTTGAGTGTGCTTTGTTTAATTAATGAAAGTCAACAAATTTAACAGCGAAAAGCAAACATTGCAGCTGACTGAACAATAAAAGCATTTGTCAATTTAGAGTTAGCGATTGGTTTCGCAATTCCTCCTATATTTTGGAGCTTAATAAATATTTAGTGAGAATGAAAACATTTGCCATTTACGCAGCAACATATATAATCTATCTATGACATTCCAAAATATATAAACAACAGGAAAAACTATAAAAACATGATACGTATTTATGACTGTTTGGGGCTGGCACATTTTTCCCCTCGAAACGCATCTCTTCTGCTCGCTTGGCAAATGTGGAACCAAAACTGATTGTGCACCTCATAACGTTAAGGTAGCAGGAGCAGCAGTAAGAGCCAAAACAAAAGTACCTCCACCATGTAGAGCAACAGCCATAGGAACTGCTGGTGCTTACAGAGGGGTGGTGGGGGAGCAGGAGCTTGAAACAGAAAATCACAGAATTTCGATGTTGTCATTGGCAGCACCTGGAAGACACAGCTGCTGGCATAACGTTCGAATAATAAGCATGTGCTATTATCAGCCTAGACCGAGCAAGTGGGAGTAGAAACAGGACTGAGAGACTGATAGGCATTAGGGATTGCAAACTTTTTGGCCATGGGCTTGGAATATAGCCTTGAATGTTTTTTTTATATATTTGGATATTCATGATTTTTGCTAACGAAATTCATACGGATTGTGCGGCAAAAATCGTTAACAGTTTTTTCCGCTGGGATGAGAGGGGCACTAATTGCCTCTGTGGATGCATGATACGCCGGATGCACGCCTGAAGCTATTTTGAATGACACTATAAATGCAATTTTCAGCAACAAAAGGAAATAAGCAAGAAAAGTTTGCTTCGGCTTGCCGAATCCTTTTATACCCTTGCAAAGGGTATGATAAATTTGTCTTTTTCTAACCTCCAAAGCAAAAGCAAGGCAGCTATGTATGTATGCATGTGTGTATGTTTGTGTAATTAAATACATGATTGTATTTAAAGGTGAATGTATGTATGGGCATGCAGCAAGCGCGTTTTAAAAGGCTGATCAAATCAGATCAGGATCGAGCTACAAAGCTATGATAGCCGTCCTCTCTTGTTTGCCATTTACATTACACATATTTTTCAATTCGCACACAAATCAAAACAATTGCCCCTACTAAAGCTTCGTTCTCAATGGGTCACTTCTGAAGCAGCCATTTGATCTCGCGGTTGACAAGCCCTGACGAACGCGTTCGAACGGACGAACAGCTATATGGACTCTTCTAGTACTTTATATGGTCAGTCTGAGCGTTGCAGAGCTCAGGACTGAATCAATATGCCAGTATCTGAATGGAATGGAAACAACAAATGTATTGGGGCTTCTTTTGAGAATATTGCGAAAAGGGAAACGCGATGGCAGGGATCATTTGGGTTGTCACCTTGGTGAGAACTACAAAGGCCAAACTGATCCATTCTGTTAAACAAGGTGGTGACCATGGTAGCATGGAGTGATGGTTGTGCAATCTGAAGCTATTATTTAAGACTATTTTTAGTTACAGAAATTCAAATGGAAATTCGTGAGTAAGCTTTTCACACGCACACACACATGCGTATGAAATTCAATTAGAGCCGTATCTGTTGCTTCCTTCGTCGTGGCAATTTACCTTCATTTCGTTGACGCCTTCGTACTTACTGCACCAAATGTTGTTCTTCCTTTTGAGGATTGAGGGACGGCGGTTCACGTAGCGTGAAATTGTAACTGGGGGAAACAAAAGAAGAAGTGGCATGTTGAAGTCAAAGTTGCTTACCTGCAAAGATGGAAAGATAACAAAAACACGTGAAAAGCAGTTGACTTGGAACTTGAATTGTATAGGGATACACTCAGAAAAGGGAATGCCCTCATTTTCCAACAATCGTCAAACAAAAAGTATTCAAAGCACTTTCCTATAGATGTTTGTTTTAATTGTTTTGGTTAGCAGTTTCCTATAATTTCGAAGTAGACACAGTGCTGAGTCACAAACAAAAATCGTTATCAGAATTAATGGGTGATTACAATGCTCTGAGCAGCGGCAGATAGCAGCCGCAATCCGGTATACAACAAATTATGCGATGTCAACATCATGTCTGTGTGTTTGTAAGTACAAGAGAGAACTTAACAGTTTTAGATTTATGAAGCCACGACTTTTTTAAATTTCCATGCACTCTTGAATGAGTAAAAAAAATCGTGTGCCAAAATCGTTGAATGTCTTCTTGAGGAACTCCTCGGTAGCCTTATTGCCGGGTACAAAAACCTGTATTGCCAAGACCCGGCTGAGCGGTCCCAGTGTCACCTTCATGCCGCGCTGCTCGCCATCGCTGATACAAGTTGGAACGAAGCGGTTCGTCTTTGAGAATCTCACTGGCTATGATCTTTTGGGCCACATCGTTTTTTTTTTTGTGGACGAGAAGGGCTGATAGGCATTCACGCCCGTCTCCCAAGTGAAACGTTTGGCACGGCCTTGGCCCTCGGGACGCTTGAATGAAGTCTGGCCCAGTTTAGTTTGCTGCTTTTGAATAGACGGAATACCACCGCTTTCAATCAACTTGCGATCAACCTTCAATCTCTGGTATTTGTAGAATGTAGCATTTGTTCCTTTTCTGTGGGGCTGATGGGAAAGTGTATGTAATAGTTTATTACCGAAAACTTGGTAATTAATGTTTTTCGCTTAATCTGTAAAAAGTGATCAGCTTGGAAGCCGAGTCGAGGTATGTCCTTGGAAAAAGATTTTTGTTTTCTACCGAATTGAATAAAATGTGGTAGGACGTAATGTAGAGGACGGGGGACGGACGAAGCCGGGTTAGTTCCAAAGGCACTTAAGCCAGGCCACATGACAGATGAACAGACAAGCTGACGGGCACTTAGTTGGTTGTTTGGTTTGTAGGTTGGAAGGACTGACGACAGGACATGGCTTTGCAACGAGCCCATGGTCTTGGCATGGTATTCGTATGCTTCTGTTTCTGTCACTGACACTGGACCGCCTGTTGTCGCTTTCCCTGTCTTGTTCTGGCTGCTTATGCACCGCTTATGCCTGTATCATAGTCCCCCCCCTTCTGCACTTGTCCCCGATTTGGGGCAAGTCTGGTTGACAGATGTACTAATTGCGAAATGCTGTTTGCGCATTGTCTCTGTCATACTTTTCGGTAATTTGCATATTTGGATAAGCAGTTTATGCATGCAAACCTTGGAGCCGAATTATCGTGAGCATTAATGCAACTGAATTTGTGCCTCCTTCAACTAATCCGATGTTTTCCTAATAATTTACGAAGATGCAAATCGTTTGAGCAAATGTATGTGGGGGCATAATCGGAGAATGACGCTCTTTTAATTGACTGCCTGATTAACTGAGTGATTTTGGCTCATTCTAATGCAATTAACTTCTCAGTCCAATACTCATGCGTTTGGCATTTGGTATTATTCAATTTGAAGTCGACGCTTAACGTGGTTGCTGTGCGTTTCAAGCTTAACTTCAAATCTGTGAATGGTATAAAAATGCCTGTCTGAATTGGTAACAAGTGCACGTTATTGCTCAATATTTCAATATTCACATGTTGCTCCATGAGCAGCATAGGATATAAATCAGTATTTCAATTGGGTGTTGGCAAGAGCTCCACAAAAATGAAATATCTCCAAGCTGGGACCTAAAGGGAAAAACCTGCATACTATATGCTGCCTTCATCCACAAATTATGTGGGCCTGTCCCCGTTTCTGATTCGTTTCGAAAGTAAAACGAATTCCATTCCGCTCCGACTTTGAATTCCTGTTTGAATTGCTTTTTCAACGATTACTTTTGGTTCAGTGGGAGGCGGAATCGGAATAATGAACAACACCAAACGAAAACGATTATTCAAGATTTGAAGATTATCGGAAATGCAAACAGGCGTGAAATATTGAAAGTTGGCAATCTGATAACAAATTTCTAAAATATCCCATTGTACAGATTAAGTCAGCCAACAACAAAAATCGTAGATGTGCTTATCAAAACTCTGTTTAACTTCAGCTTCATGTAATGCCTGACTGAAGGGAAAGGACATACACATACAAGCCCAAATACCATCCATCTTCACAAAGCTATTTTAATAAATGTCTCTGGAATATAACTGGAATGCCCTTACACATAAGCCCAAGCCAGCATTTATAAATTTATGGCAACATTTTAAACAAAAACATGTTTCCCAAAATACATAATTTAGTAAGAACCTTCACAAGACCACAAAGATTCCATATTGTATTATCCATATTGTACATAACATAGTCATAATGAAATGGGATTTTTGTGTAAGTTTCTGATGATGAGTCTGTGCCATGCCAGTTGTATGTATATTCTCAGTGTTCCCGTTGACCCCCGTTCTCTGTGTAGCTGTCAAATATGTATTTGCTGCATCGACGACATAAATAAATACATTGATATATTCGTATATGCACATATGAACTTATTTATGGGCGACTCTGCCTGCAAGTGACAGTGTGAGATAATTAAACATCTGTTTTAATGGCATATATTAATATCGGATACAACATTTACTGGCGTTTAATGAAGAGCTCAGCTTGGGCCTCATGCAAGCGCTGTTTGCCAAAATGAGATCAGCCCCCAGCCGCAGGCGCAGCTCCTAAAAGCATCCAATAAAAGTTAATGAGCGGTCACATTTTTATTGACAGACCCAGGACCAGGACCACGACTATGGGGCAATGAATACCAAATCAATAGCGAAAGCCCACCACGTATCTACATATATAGTTTTATGTTCTACGTATGTAATTTGAGAGGCTTAATATATATATATATATATATATATATATATATATGAGAGGCTTAATATATATATATATATATATATATATATATATATATATATATATATATATATATATAAAAGCTAAGGAATAAATTCTCTCATTGGATTTCTCTGATATATATATATATATATATATTTGAATTTTCTTTTGATTTGTTAAATAATCATCATCAGAATCCATTGAAAATTTATTGGATGGAACAAATAGAAGAAATACATCTTTAAATCGTTTAGAATTAGAATATAATTGTAAAATACTAATGTTGTTGTTGCTTCCGACAAGCGTGTGTGAAGGCTGCAATCGGAATTCCGAATACGAATAGATATAGAATACTATAGAATATATCTTTATTTGTTTCATATATCAAAAATAGAATATGCCAAAATATAGGTCTACAAATTTTCAAACATTGTGGCAGACATATGTAGATAGAGGAGAGATCTTGGCATCAAATTTGGCGACTCTAGGTCCTTCGGGAACCACCTCATAGGGTAGGAAGCGTGCTTCTTTTGGCCTGTTACATGGTGTACGGGTATGAAAACTAGATATCTCTCCTGTAAGAGTCAACAAATATTAGCGTGGGATACGAGACTGGGACTTTCGCACATTCTCTCTTGTTTTCCCTTTTCTTGTGATGACGATAAAGATTATGATGGCTTCTAAAACTACACTCAGTCTTGAAAGTCTCTTTTTGTGGGGAAATACCAGAAGTTAGTCCGACTATAAACTACCCGAAACTCAAACGCAGTCATTTTGCAGTGTAGATGGGTTGCTCCTACCGATCCTTCTCTTCTTCTGTTCAATACGTTATATCCGGTAAACAATAATATCGATTCCCCTTGTCATGCTGATCAAGACTATATATACTTTATACAGTCGGAAACGCTTCCATCTGTGCGTTGAAAACTTCCTGTCAATATTAATATACCATCACAGTTTTTGTGAATGGTATAAAAATGGTTTTCCCAATGTAGCTTGACATTCTACAGAGCTCGTCATAGCGATACGATAAGCTATCTTTGTTACCGGTGTGTCCAGAGTAACCACCATTTAGAGGACACTGCCACACAGCGTAATCCATGATCGAGAGCAGCCCTATAACACTGCTTAATGAATGGAATGAAGATGTAGAAAAGGGTCCTAAATATCTTTGAAATTCGAAACAAATTCTTCTTACAATTCAGTAGGCCATCTAATTCCAATCCAATCCAATAGCAAGTGTGTATTCAAACATAAAAGTAATTTCGTGTAACGTAATACGATTTCCCTTATACAAACAAAACGTGAAACTAGTCCAGCTTACGAACGAGCGATGTTGCAGTCAATCACCAATTATTTTTGGGCGAATCCGAAGCACAAGCCGATGAGCTTCTGGCAAACAGTTGGAACTGACATACTGAATATTATTAGCATGCCAGCATACCAGTTGATAATACTTCTCTTTGTCGCGTATGTTATCTATTTAATTTACTCAATCTTTCAAAAACAAAGGCAACCGCAAGTAAGTGCAGAAACCTCAATATAAAAATGGCTTTTCATCTCTGAAAGATGATGATATATATATATATATATATATCACCTTTCCAACAGGTTGTGCATGCTCGGGAGCCCTTTAATAACTATGCTGAACGAAGGAGAATATTGGAACTCTTCGACAACACGAACGACCTGGTTGAAATGCTGTTGTATGCACGTCAGCTTGAAAATTTGGATCCAATTGGTTTTCCAGATCTGACCCACATCTTGTTGACCGAAGTGAAATTAGCCAGAGAGCGTCATGAAATAGAGGAACAGCAAAACATTATCAATCCGGACACGGAAACTGTGGTAGAAGCTAGCCTGATAACGATGTCCGACGAAGATGATGACAGTTCAGAGCCCCGTATCAAAAGTGATGACGAATCGGATCTATCGTCCACCATTAGCGATGCATCTATTATAACACAGCTTGAACGTATATACAGTCACGTGGAAAAGCCAATAAGTTCGCGCGTATCTCAGCCTGAGCGCCCGACGTTCGATGTAGATGATGATGGTTCAGGGCCTCATATAAAAAGTGATGATAAAAGGGGTCTATCGCCCACCGATAACAATAAGACACTTGTAACGCAGATGGAACGTCCAAAGAGTCCGATGAAAAAGCCACCACGTTCACGCATACCTGTGCCCATGCGAAGCGCTCCCGACAACAATCCGTCACCTGTAAGAGAGAGTCCGATAAAAAAAACACTACGTTCGCGCATACCCGTGCCCATACGAAGCTCTCCCGATAAGAATCCCTTACCTGAAACAGAGAGTTCGATAAAAAAGGCACTACGTTCGCGCATACCTGTGCCCATTCGAAGCCCCCTTCCCATTCCCCTAAAGCTACGCATTGGCAAGGGTTTGATTAAAACAAATAATGTCATCTGACTTTCATTGATTCAAGTTAAGTAGATTCTGTTTTGTGTTTTCTGTTTTTATCTCCCAAATTTTGTGAAACTCAAAATCTTTAGTTAAAAATAAACGGCAAGCCTAAAGCAAGGATATATTTAGAAGGGTGAAATATTTAGAGGATCTCTTACATATATTTTGAAATCATCAGCAGACTCTTTATCTATTTGTGCTGGCGTCACCAGTCAGAAAAGAAAAGCATGGAGGGAATTGCATTGAGGCTAATCCCAGCAGAAGGCAGTAGCATTACGCACACGCCACCATCGCCTGCACTACGCCGCTGTTGGCCGAAAACTCAATCAATGTTCGCTGTTAAGTTGCTGTGGGTGAGTGGAACTGTGAGTGTTTGCTTCAGTCATTATGGAGCCCATGCAGAGTCATGTTGACCTCAAAATACCCAAATAGCCACAAGGCAAACAAACCAACGCAGAACAAAGACAGCCAAGGGAAACCTCTTTAGTGACATCAGCCAAAGAAAACAAATGTGTGTGAAAAGGAAACTTGGATGGAACTAAATATGCGTGCCCAAAAAGTTACGCAAACTCTGAGTATTGGCTGATGATGATGATGATGAGAACACGCACATGAATAGCACCTGGACGGCACATCTGAAAGTTTCAGGACTAAGTTACTCCACACATTTCAGATTCAGAGATCGGGATGGATCATCATTTTAAACTTAACAAATGTCTGCAGAATTTTGCATCGTTAGTAAACTGTGATATTAATTTTAGCTTCATGTGAGATGTTTTAGAATCGGAATCCAAAGCCATTGGTCTGTATGAAAACCATCGCAAATTTGTAAAGTTACTGCTGCCAAAAGTCTTAAAATATATAATCTACATCTTCAATTCAGAGCTTACAACATCGTGTTGCCCGTCTAAGTGGAAATTCGGGAAAATAATTCCAATTCCAAATGGAAACCATGATTTTAGGCCAATTTCAAGCCAACCTTTCCTATCAAAAGCACTTGCTGTTGGAAATTGTTGGGAAATTCTCTCTTGGGAGACAAGCAACCGGGCTTTAGGAGAAATAGAAGCTGTATCACATGGTTAATTTAAATTACCGAGGACATCCGCAGGTATATGGTGACTTTCATAGCCCTGCTTGACTGCTCTAAAGCATTTGACACCGTAAATCTTACCAGACTGTGCACCAAATTAAAGAGGATTTCCACATGGATTTGCTTTAGGACCACTGTTATTTTCTATTTATGATCTTTCTCCTTCTGTTTCAAATTGTGATGCAGATTATGTCCAAAATGTAAGTTTGTGTAGGAGTGTATGTAGCGACGATCATCTGATAATCAGTGAATGGGCATGTATCAATGGACCAATCCTTCAAATGTTCACCCGAAAAGTTATATAAAGAGAACATGAACACATTGAATCTAGAGCGATTGAGACTTTACAGCGAACCCATTGTCTACGTAAGCCATAGAGTTAGCTTAGGGATAACCATAAATAAAACATTATGATGGTATGATTATATAAATACACCGGTTGGGAGTCTTAACAGTGCGCCAAGGCAACTCTCTTTGGCACAGCATTTCCCTCCAGTTAAGCTCAAACTCCATACTCGACACTCTCATTATTTTATGGTATTGAAATCTTCGGTAACTGCGATGCGACCAGCCAAAACAAATTAAAAGTAGCCTTTTAAAGCACGATATATTATTGACAAACAAGAAGAGAACCTATAAAGACGTATGCAAATAAATTTCGGAATATGAACCTAAACTCTTGGATTAAACTTAGAACACCAATTTTCATGCATGGCATTATAACGCGTAAGGAAGCAAAATATTTATATGAAGAACTCTCTTTTACTACGTCAAGAAGGAGACACAATTTAGTTAGTACACGATATAAACTAGCCTGCTCGGAAAGACACTTCTTTATATTCGCTGTTCGTCTGCGAGCATCAGCGAAACGCGCTTTAGAACTAAACTTGTTTGTTTTGGAATGATAACAGTGTGAGCGACCCTTTGATTTCTGATTAATGTTTTCTTTAGCGTTTTGAATGCAATCATGCTGGGCAGTTATAGATACTATACTCTACTCGAATCGTGTGCATTTCAATGTTATTGCTACGTATTAATTTCCTCATTCGCTCAACGTTCACTTTTGGTTTTTTTGTGAAGAGCTTCATCCCATTGTACATACACATATATTTTGTAAGCTAGCCCTACGAGGCAGCGCAGCTGTAAAGTAAATCAAAAATCAAACGCATTGTCTTTGTTGTTATGCTGCTATGGTATTATCATACGTATATCGTTATTGCATTTGCTTGCCCTACTGCCTCTTTCAATTTCTTACTCTCACTGTGTTTGTCGCTTCTGGCTTATCAGTACATAGATCAGCAGCAGTGCTTTGGCTAGGCTTGCGCTGTGGTTCTGGAGTTAGTTGCCTTTGATAACTAAAATAAGCTCGCGTTTTTTAATTGAAATATATATAAATATAGTTGCTGAAAGAGCTTAGTGGCTCAACAACTTCTATTTAATTTGCAATTGGCTTATCCTTGCTTGCAGTTCAGCGTTTATAGTGTGCTTAAGTTTAAGTATTAAAAATAAATTGTTTGAGTTTATATTATTTGATCAAATATTATAAAGCATAATGTAATATGCCATTAGTAATAACATTTAATTACATATTTACATTATGTGGCATTCATATTTGTATGCCAATGTTATTTACATCTCACTCTTTGATCTGTTATATGCTCTCATTTACATATGGTACATGCTCTCACATTCTGCTCATCTGTATTGCATTTCTCTAATACTTGATAAGACCCTTAATGTTTTCGCCAAGTCTAAGTCAAGCTATGTAAGCTCTGCTTAGGTCCAGGGCGAGTTAGCTGGCAAATTAATCTGGCTGCAACCAATAGTAAACATTGGATTGCTACTTGAATGACCCGCGTTTCTATACTTCATTGCCGTGGAAAATTACCAGCCAAGCCAAGGAACTGCGAAGCCGACGTCCCGATTTTTCGCTTTCCAATTTTCGCTGCGTTAACAAGCTCACGGACAAGCTCGACTGTAGCGTTCTTACTTACTTAAATATACAGTTGAGAAAGAGAAACATTTATAGATGATATATGCAGAAACCGGTTCTCAAATATTAATAAGTATTGTGCACAAGTTCCGCAAATATCCGTTGAATATAAGCAAATTTCGGCTGCATATTGCAACAGAAGAAGCTAAAGCAAAAATATTAGGGGCTCCCTAAGCAAGTGTCACAAATAATCTATGGAGCCAAGCAGAGATGGCATACCAAATGAAGGAGCTCAGCAGCGAGCGCCTAGCTTAGTAGTTATTTAAGCAGCCGGCACGGCAAATATCCCCCAGAGTATGCAATACAATATTTTACTTTACGAACAACAGCGAGAGGTTGGGGTTGAGTGCGAGTATGAGTATATATGTACATTCGCCATACGGCCGAGTGTGCGTAGCGCTTGGAAATCACATTAAATCCACTCCCATGCAAAAGCATAAAAACAGAAAGAACACCACCCACATCTCCCCCATGCGAGTCAAAGTTAAAGATTAGGCAAAAATATCCGGCCGGCAGGATAAACAGCATAAACTTCCGTACGCAAGCATACTTTTCATATTCGGAGGAACCTCAGTGTGCTGCACTTCATACTACTTTATTAAAAAATGTGATGAAACTGCGCCGCAAAGCTTAAGCTCTTTGGGTATCAGATTTCAAACTGAAAACATATGCCCCCCCTCATATAAGACTCACGGGTAAATTTTTGATTCCACGACGTAAATATATTTACAATAGCTAAAGCACTAGAGTTAGTGCAGAGGCACCAATTTGTTAGTTATGGAACTCTCATTCCCGATATTTGTACGTAAGCGAAAACATTCGTCAGATTTGCGACTCGCGTGTATTGTGGTTTCACCAAAATGGATTGGCCGCAAACGAACCTCGACTGCCACCAGTGGCATTTGGTCCTTGTCCTTGGCTGTGGCCTGGAGCCCTTTCTTGTCCATGTGTGGCGTCTATACCTGTCACTCCCAATTCGCTGTTCAAATCCATACCATTGTATGAACAGAATGCCTCGCCATTGTCAATGATCGGTTCATTGTGTCCAAAGTATTGGCTTGCATTGTCACTCTCTACCGGGGCGGTGCCAAAGTTGCCAATCGATGGCATGGAGGGTGTTGCTGTCGTCACCGGCATAGTCATCGGTAGCGTCATCGGCATCGGGAGACGTGGAAACTGCATGGATCGCGATATGTTAGCAGGCGGAAGATTGGCAGCGGCCAGCCAGGGGCTACTGAAGCTGTTTGATGTAGAGTTGGGCACAGCGTCGCCCACTTGCGGATACACTGGCGTGTTTGCGGGCTGTCCATTCCAGAAGGTAAAGCGCCGGTCCGACATCTCTTTCGTTAATTTTGGTTCGGTTATTTCGTGTGTGTGTGTGTGTGTGTGCTTGCTTTTGTGTTCCGATTTTTGGGAGAAAGGAATTTATAAAAGAAATGAAGGAACAACTTATTAGAAATAAATTTAGTTTTCGATTTACTTGGAATTTTGCTCTGCCAAACGATGTGAACAGTTCCGAGATTTTAGTTAAACTAAAACTGAGAAAGTGAACTGTGGGCCACAAACACAGATGTCAAAGATAAGTTGATTGAAAAAGCGAGAGTGATTTAAAAAGGACTTGGCGAGACTGTGATGGGATTACCCAAGTACATATGTTGTCTGTTCGATGCTTAATTCGATTGCGAAATTTTCTTGAAACATTTCGAGTATGTAATGTATGCCCGTATCCCATATGAAATTTCTCTAGCATCAGGGCGTTACTCCCTAAAGAGTTTGAACTCGTTTTGTGATATTTGCATTTGCGACACATCACATCATCCCGTTCATCTTTCTTGTCCTTACACTTACACATATTGTCCTTGGGCTGTGAATTTATTTTGCCCTCGACACACAGACGCCTCATTATGGTTTTTACGATCGACTGTGGCCATTGCAGAGGGCTTGGGATATGGAAATGCTCCGCTTTGGTCTGGTGTCATGTAAGCGTGCGTATAATTGATAAGCTCTCACATTTCCTGCCGCCGCCGTTGGCATGGGGACGACGAACGACGCAGTCGATGCCGGCGTCATAGTTTTTCACCGCTTTATTTGGTTTTCCGTTTCGGGTAGATTGTTTGACAAATTAATGGCTGGACATGGGGACATGGACATATAAATTGAGTGCTTTCTAACGAGGTGGACACCCTCAGCTCAAGAGTGAACATGGTAAAATAGCATGGAGTTGTACTTGTAAGAAAGAGATTACAATTAAATAATGGAGACTATGTGGACCATACTCGACATCGGAATTCAATCGCAACGCATTTGTACCACTCCATCGAACGGTGGTTGACCTTGGTGGTGAGCTCCATTAGCATATCGGCAAAAATCTACTCTTCCCATACCCTTATTTAAGAAGTAACAATCGCTTACCACATCAGCGTAAGCAGGACAAGTGCCTTCTCCAAAGGTTCAGAACCCATTTGTGAGGCTTAGCTGGGATGTATTGCTTATATATAGCGAGCGGTCGACCTTATTTCAAAGCAATGATTTGTTCATCAACACTTTGATGTTTTCCTGGGGTAGCATTGCGTATCTTGTCATAGTTGACATCTCATTCTTGTGAACTGTTTAGTATTATCGTTGAAATATTAACATTGCTTTATTTTTCGAAACCTTCCGCGCGGTATTGAATCTGTTATAGCGGTGAGCCTTAAATCTTTTGTTCATGCCATTTTAAAACATCCAAGTACAAGTACACATATATATATTGTTGATATCGCGTGCTCCGGCAGCCCATACAAATTAGTTTGCTTTGTGACCAAATCAATAGCTTGGCTATCAAAAAAGGTGCAAAAATATTCTACTGGCTATCAAGGCATTGTTTTCTTCCCAACTGCTCCCTGGAGGTTCAAATGGTCTTGCTTTCTCCACTTTAGTGTTCTGGCGGCAACTTTTGCAAGGCAAGTATCCGCAACAACACCAGATTCCTTCTCACATTCATCTGCAATCATATTTTCAGGTAGGTCAATCTTCATAGTTTCTCCTCCTTCCATGATAGCTTCCAAATTCTTCTCCAGCTCTGCAAAACTAATTAAATTCAACTTCCACTAGGTTAAGTTAAACCTATTCTTCAAAATATTTCATTTATGCTTTTCCGTTTTTCAAATTATTCTGAGAGTAAATCAGCCACTTTGATGCCACTTCCGAATTTCACAATATTTTTTGCGATTCAAGTTCAAGATCTTCAAGTGTGAATATCAATTGTGTTTTTCCTGCTTATCCAACAGGCACACGTAAACATGCCTGACCTCACTGAAATCAAGAACGAGGCGGCGCCCGCTCCCTCTACTTCTGCCGAGGTGCGAATTGAAGATGATTGCGAGCTCGATTCGGAGGGCACTGTTGCCGAGCTGGAGGAAGCCGGCACTGGTTCAACGCAACTGGGTGGTGGAGCCACTGGTCTGCCCACTGATGTGGTGTATAAGGCGCAGCTGTCGCGCGGGGAGAAGAAGGCCCGCAGGGCGATGCTAAAGCTGGGCCTGAAGCAGGTCCAGGGTGTCGCCAGGGTGACCATCCGGAAGTCCAAGAATATTGTGTTCGTCATCAACAATCCAACTGTATACAAGGGACCCCAAAGCGACACCTTAATCGTTTTTGGGGACGCCACGATTGAGGAGTCATATTAAAGCATCGTCGAAAGGGTTAGGTGAGAACTTCGAGCCGAAGCAATGTATACCAACAGATATCCGCCTAAATACTAAATTATGACGGTGAAATCACAATGTCCTACCATCCGTTCGATACTCAAACTGATCTATATACTCCTGATTGTCATTCAGTCATCGGCATATGACCATGACAGCATTTATTTGAACACTCCATAATTATCTCTGTGCTTGCTGCTTTAGAATATTATAATATATTTGTTTGCTTTGGAATCATAAGAAACTTTTCAAGGACTCTCTGCTTCTTCTGCTTGCTAAATTTCTTGTTAAAGGAATATCAATCACTCCTGCAGCACCAGCAGCAGCTGCCACAGGCAATCTGCCTTGTCATTTATATTGCGCTAACCGTTCGCCTGCTTCTGCTTTTTTCTCGCAACGGCACGTGCACGTTCAGACCCCCACCCCCACCCCCTCTACCGCTACCGCTACCGACACAGCCATGCCCACGTCCACGCCTAGGCAGACGACCACTCGGGTAGGGCTTTGTATCAATCAAATGCCTGGCACGCTCGGGCAATTGTTGAAAAATTGTGGGACATGTGCAATAATGTTTATCAAACGCCGCCCACCCAATGATTGTCCGTGCTCATTCGATTGGTACTTTAAGGGGCTTGAGGCCCAAAGGTTTTCGGTTTTCAATTGGTCATTGTTTAGATTTTGTTGCCTTAGTTGCTGCAAGGCAAATGGAGTACAAGCCGCAGAAGTAATGAAAACGAAAGAATAAATAATATATTTATTTATATACAGCTAACTTATAATATTAAATTACAACTATTAACTTAATTATAAAGTACTGGCTGCTGAGGCCTTCATCTCTTTGTCTTTATTTTTAAATATTTGGGCGTACGACGTTTTGAGAGATGGACATTTTTTTAGGATATGGCCAATATATTTTATTGTGCTTCTGCAGAATGGACATGTGTTGTCTGATGACAGGTTGAGGTAGTGTTGGTGTATCAGGTTGGTATGGCCAAGTCTGAGCCTTTTAATTTTAATTTGGTCGCATCTTGACATTTTGTTATTATGATCTACGTTTGAGGTGTTGGTCATATTTAGATGAATAGATTGATACCAATCAGTTGTGATGAAATCTGGTAGGCGGGCGTGGCGAATGCAATGCATGAAGTGAAACTGATTCCACACTCAGACTTATGGTCGATGCAGCCACAGAGAACGTACACGCAACACGCTGTATCTGGAGTATCCTTGTTATATGTTATATGTGGTGAACTCAGCTTGTAGTAAGCTAGTTTTGTTTCACTTATGCAAGGAATATTAATATTCTTGGAATATAAATTATCTGTACATATTTAATGACCAGAAGCCAGTCGTCCTCAGTATATAGGTTTATAAATTATTAATACACATCAAATTGCGTAAGAATATAACTTTATGTAAATTAATTGTGTTCAGCAAACGTTCCGAACGTTCACGCAATGTCATATTTATGCTTTGGGCTTGCATTTGGCATTTCGCAATATTCTGAAATATTATTTTGAAATTTGAAATTGAATCGCAGCGAAAATGTTGCTTTGACTGTGACATCATACAAAAATATCTCACTCAATCCAGTACGTAGCCAACGCATACCACATCTTATGACATTCCATTCCACTCCATCCCATCCCATCCCTTCCAATCAAATCCATTTCATTCCATTTTCAACTCGCCATCTGTTCATCATTATCATCATTCTCATCCTGGCAGACAGCAATAGCTAAGTGCATAATAAAATTTTATTATTTCTCAGCTTAAAGCGGAAATAAATGTCGTCCAGAACATGTGAATATGTGTATGTGCGTGTGTTCAACTCCACAGATGTATGCTGCACACAGACGCTGCTCCTTGTTAGGAGTCCTTCAGCTTCTGCAGTGGCAAATTTGTCAGACTGTAGAAAATTCTCACATTGCAGCAGTCACACTGAGTCAGAGGGGGAGCCAGGAACAGGGACATGAACATGTGCAGGAAAGGAGACAGAGCGAGAGGAGCTCAAGTAAAATGACAGCGACTGAATTTTAATCACATTGTTGTGTGGCATTCACCGAGGCTAGTTCGGATGCCATGCTTAGGCAAAGGCATGGAAGACTCGCAAAAGCGCTAAAGGTTTTATATTAATCCGTTTTAGGCCTCAACGATTGCCATTTTGGCCCAATTGTGTTTTTGTTTTGCAATATTGGTTCAATTGAAAGCTTCAGAACAATGTTATAAATTTAATTCGGGCTGCGAATTTAACCGTGAGCTTTTTCACGGAGCGAAAATGGAAAAACGAAAATTGTGGGCACCGCAATGAGGAAGACAACAGCGGGTCGTTCGAGCAGCAATCCAAGGTTTATTAAGAGGAATTTAGCAACTAACTCGCCCACGGTCAAAGCAGAGCTCGCATAGCTTGACTTAGCGGCGAAAACATTAAGAGTCTTATCAAGCATTAGAGAAACAGATGAGGAGAATGTTAGAGCCTGTGTCATATGTAAATGACAGCACATAACAGTGCAGATCAAAGAGAGTGAGAGGCATGCTCTTTCATTCTGCCTTTCCATATTGGCCTTATACTATAAACTCAAACAGTTTATTTGTAAAACATAAACTAAATTAATGTGATGCAACAGCTTCTATAAAATAGCCCCTCCTCGACTTTCCCTTCTTTGCGAAGTGGAATCGAAAGGGTTTGCCCCAATTTGTTTACATTCTCATTGTTTTGCTCCATGTTCAGATTTCGTATTACTCATGCATGGAAATTGTTTACCGAGAGGGACTCACAAGCAGACTTATCGGTCGTTTGTATAGTTTGAATGTATATAAGTACTGGCCAGTTTACCTGGCGTTGCCCGGGCTCTTGTTTTGTTTCTTTTATAAATGTAAAGTAGAATGTTTTATAAATGTTTGCAACATTTGTAGAGGAAACTTTTTCGATTTTATCAGAAAATAATGACATTTTGTGTACCTACGTTTTGATCAGATTACTATATCATATAGCTGCCTAAAAGCTGATTATTATAAAATGAAGGAATAGATAGCTCGTAACATGGCTATTGAAACATTCAACTTCAAATTGCCGTATAAAATGTCTTCAAGTCTATTATTTTTAATAGTCATGCGGGCCAGCCTAAGCGGATTTGGTTGCGTTACATTTCTTGGTAAGCTATGCATGTGGGGCGCTGCCCTGGATCTGGATACACAGCAGAAGCAATGGTGGGAGGCACAGCAACAGCTCCAGCTGGTTACGTGCAGTCAGAGATTAGCTAAACAGAAATGACGACCCCCGCCGGCCGCGAGTGGCTGCCTTCAGGCCTGAGGGAGTGGGGCTCAGCGGGTGAGAGTGAGCGTGAGGGTGCGCGTAGGGTGTGCTGGTCGTGGTAGTATATGAACCTAAGTACACACATGGAATTAGACGCTTTAATAAAATGCCAACGACTGCGGTTGCCGAAATTGGCATTTAGGGATTTTTATGTGCTCTCTTCATAGCACTTTTCTTCTCACTTCCTGTTTCTCTCTTTATCTCACTCCTTTCCTCTCTCTCTCTCTCTCTCTCTCTCTCTGCTTCTTTTGCCCACTTCTCTTTTATTTCTTGCTGTCATTTGGTTCTCTTGCTTTGGTTTTTGACCAACGTGGGTAAGTTCTGCCATTTAAAATACATTTTTTGTTCTTATTTTTACGCGTTTGACATTTTTATGGGTCCACAAGGGAAGAGAAGTCTTGCCCTTAGTCGCATCCCTACTTCTCACACAAAGGACGAAGTATGTACGCAGACTGGTTTGGTTTCATTTAAGCCATTGTCGATGGTCGCTTTCGCCGCTTTGTTAGATTAAGACTAGGTAATTAAATGGCCTCTGTCGCAGCTTGTTGTGTTACTTCTGTTGCATACTTTGGGGCTGCACTCGCTCTAAAAGTTGGCAACATCTCGTTCTCCACTTGCTTGGCCAAGAAAAGTTATGATATTTTGCTTCTGCTGCTTCCTTAGAGTCATTCCACGCCTACCCCTGTCCCTTGGGCATAACGAGCAGGACGCCTAACAGAAGTTGTAAATTCTTTTCATGGTCAGCAGCAGTTGTTCTTCTTGTTGTTTTTATCGCTTTAGTTATTGCATAAATAGTCCAAGAACGCCTTCAATGTCTTTATTTGGCCCAGTTTACGCAAGATTTTGAAGATATCTTTTGAACAGTTTTCCGTATATATATATACTTTTATATACTGACCATTAATAAGTCACAGGGTCAAACATTCAATGTGTCAGGCCAAGAATTCAGCTTTAAATGTTTCAAAAGTAGCCTCCAAACAATAAATGTTTACATTGCTTAAAAAAACATCCTGTAGTTCATACTATTATCTACAATAAAACCATATTGTTACCTTCATTGTACTCCAACGAAGATGGGGTGGGTGCCATGATAGATACATGAACTCGTTTGATGCATGATACATTTAAAGGTTTCAGATACTGCTGAATGTTTGCCTCACTCGCATATATATCTCGTAAAATAAGTCATACGGAGGTCAAAGGAACACGTGTCATAAAGCGCTTAATATTTCGGTTCACTATAAATACATCGTAAAATTTAGTCCCAGCATTTGCAATGAAAGCGCTAAAAGTGGGAAAACGAAAAATTGTAGACGCCGGCTCAGCAGTTCTTTGGCTTGGCTGGTAATATTCCACAGCAATGAAGAAGACAACAGCGCGTCATTCAAGCAGCAATCCAATGTTTATTACTGGTCGCAGCCAGAGGAATTTGCCAGCTAACTCGCCTTTGGTCAAAGCACAGCTTACACAGCTTGACTTAGCGGTGAAAACATTCAGAGCAGAATGTTAGAGCATGTGCCATATGTTAATGACAGCATATAACAGTGCAGATCAAAGAAAGTGCAAATCCGCTGCGAACCGAGGACAGACAGCCGCGGGAAGCGTATATATGAAGTGTATATAAGCTTAGGTAAGCCGAATCTAGTTTTCTTATCTTCTGTTATCTATGCAAACATTAAAATTATAAAATTAATAATCATTTGTAATCTGAGCTAAGAGTTGCAGATCACCAAAAGATATATTTGACCAGCACATTCCTATCTTGTCACCATAAGTCCAAGTTAATGGTATTGTCATATATCAGCCATAGCAATTGTGACTCTGGAAGTATTATACTCGCATTCAAAGCTGGCAACTTTGCTTTGGCAATTTATCACAGCGACGCCAAGGTCAAGAAGGGAAATTGTTTTTGAAGTACGTATTCAAATCTGGGACGAAGCTGAAAGAATGCCAAAGTACATGCACAGCAAAATTTCAGTGCGTATCATTTGTCTGTCCGAGCAGTGGGAGTTGCCGTTTCCGGCTGCCTACGTCCGTCCAGGATCGCTTGTCCATTGTCCGGCGTCTGTCGTCCATCTGTCAACAACAACAACGCTTGCCAGTGGCTTTTTCTTTGTCTCTGTTTCAGTCCTTGGTCCTTGCTTATCTGCAAAATAGGCATAGCAACAGACGACAATAGCCAAAAGAGCCAAATACCAAATTAATGTAAATTTTTTAAGGGCTGGAGGAGAGCGAGGCCGCCGAATTCATTTCAACAAAGAAACAGGCAAAATGTATCCCCTTGCATTTGTTTCATCAAATTAGTTTTAATTTGTCTTATGAGAAATGTCAAGAATTCGCTGTGTGACTTGGTTTTTGGGTAAAATAGCATTTACGGGCGCGCAACGTCGTTTTTGCAGTTGCAAAAACTAAGAACGTTGTGGACGAATTTCCAACTATAAGATACCCCTACTCAGTTTTTAGGTAAAGTAAGAATTTAAAATTTAATTCATACTGAGAGATGGACAGAGATCTTGACATGATCTACTCGGATGTTGGTCATGATCAAGGATAGGCGTATGTGCTCGGCAACGCTTCGATTTGCCGTTTACAAACATCTACATGAGTAAAATATCTTCTCTACTTTACGAATACGGGTAAAACGGCAGAAAAGCGGAGCACGAAAAAAATTAACATGTGTTGAACGTACTGTGTTGGTAAGGGTACTCATCTTATGGTTTTTAAGTGTCTCAACCCCCTTTCAGGATCTTGCCTCGCGCATTTTCCCTTTGCGTTCTTTTGCGTTTATTTTTATATGCCTGCATGCAAGGATTTCTTTTCGTCCTCGTTGTACATTTTGGTGATTTAACAAAATTGATGGCTTACTCTGGCATGACTCGGCAACCCACACAATGACATGTAGCAGGCCCACGAGCGTGACCTCATCCCACCGCTCCGTTTCAGTAACAATGCGAGAGATGACAAGGAAATCCCGATAAAGAAAAGAGGAGGTCTTCAGCAGAGTCATTCAAAATTCATAGATTTGATTTGCGGCGGGAATGCAAAGGTTTTTCTCGGGTGACTCCAAAGACTCTAGCAATGGGGAATTGGTAACGCAAAATGCCGACGAAAGGTCAACGGTATGGAGGTATTTCCATGTCCACAGGCAAATCTCATTAAAGTGACAATAAAAAGTGGCGATAGAACTTTGATTTATAAAAAACGACGAAAGCAACGAACGGTGTAATTGTTTGAGAAGAGCGTGCCCGGGGGTTTCCACAAAGGCCTCCAGAAACTTGGCCCTTAGTTGGTTCTCCAATGCCACAGAGTTTCCAGCTCATGTTCGAATGAATAATTAGCAGCGCCAATATAAAATGTTAATTTAGTGCTTAAACTTATAAAGCAAATCAAACGAATATGCGTGCAATTTGTTAAATGTAGATTGTTCAGAAAAACTGCAAAGAAAAACCGATCCATTTGTTCTACAAATGACCCCATACGGGTCTTAATTACAAATTTAACTCTTCGGGCCAGTGAAATGGGAGAGATTTTAGCTCTTTGGCAATCACATCCTCATTCACGAAAAACATCCGCATCCCACGTGGCCTCCCCCCACTTGGCCTTTGGCACTCACCAAACGGATATTAGCTCGCAGCTGGGCGACACTTTAATTGTTCGTACAATTGCACCGCCAAAATTGAGGGAAAACCAAGCCAAAGGGCATCTATAGAGAAAGAAAGAGAGAGAGAGAGAGAGAGAGGCGAGTGAGGGGGAGGGTGGTGCGCTTTGTCGAATACCAAATACGCTCACGTATCACATTGCGTAATGCCTACGAATGTAGTTGGCGTCCGTTCTCCCCATTGGCAGGACCTTTTCAAACTGAGCGGCGAAGAACCTGAAGAGAACTTTTGCCCTAAATAATCAAACGTAACGCACAAAGATTTAATTAGGGCCTGTCAGTTTTAATTTCTAATCTTTCTTTTCGCGCGCCAAATTAATTTAAGGGCGACATGCAAAACGCGATGACGTCGGTGCCACATGTCGTATACGCAATGCCCCGAAAATCGGTGTCATGTTAATGACCGATTAGCGTGGCGTGCGTCCAGTTATGCTGGAGGAGGTAAGCGGGTGGGTAGATTGGGTGGAGCGAAGACGGTACTATTCAGATCGCCAACGCATTTCGTCAGCTGAAGGCGTTGCTTTTTGAGGAAAAGAAATGGAAAATGGAAATTCTAGCAAGAGTGCGTGTCAAACCGCATTTCAAATGCTATTGACATAAGTGCTGCCAGTTCCCGAAATAAAAATAGTGCCCCTCGTAATAATTCAAAATTCATAATTCTGAATGATATATGAAGCTCTGTGGCTCATAAAACTTCTGAAATCTTGAGGTTGACACACACCACAGACGGACGACTCCCTTCAAATGCGTCCTTCCGCGCGTCACATACTTCATGGCAAAATGAATATGCCACACTTCTGCAACTTTTTAATATTTCTTCCATTGTTTTAGCTGGCTGTTCGTTTGTTTTCTAAGTGAACTACTTTCACTGCCCCCCACGGCCAGCATCACCACCGACGCGACCACAATTTCTTTTTTGGGCGTGGAAACGATTAATTCAAAGCGAAAGCGTGCTGCCCGAATATCATTATTATGCAAAAAGAGCTTTGTATACGTATGTATATGTGTGTGTAGTGTGTGCATGTGTATGCTGTTCAGCATTAGTGTGGGTGTGCGTGGTTCTCAGTAAAAATTGGATTTAGCTTTATGCAAATTTATGCGCACAGATTGAGTGACATTAATGGATGACGAAGTCGCCATTCGCCATTCAGCAGTCGCCATTTCCCTGTGCTGTGGCTAAGGTTAAGGGTCCTGGGGGGACGCCGCAAAAGTAAGCTGCTGCTTTCACCGGAGGTCGAGGGCAGTGGGCTTTTCTGACCACCAACATTACCCACTGAAGCATGCCTCCCACGAGGCTGCACTGCAAAACTCAACAAATTGCACTCAAAGGACATAACACTGGCCTAATTAAGCTAGGACGATGTTTACACTGGTTCAGGTTCAGCCTGCCAATCGATAAGATGATTTTAAGATTGGGTTATGGCTGGATTAATGTGAAGAGCAATTACTTAGGAGGATTGGTGTTATCGAGATTGAGACCAAGCGGTTTTGAAAATTTCATCAACATTTGTTCTTTTCTTCGGACCACTGAGGTTCATAAGTGTTTTTGATGTCCTACCATTTTTGATATGACCAATAAGGAACTGAAAACGTTCGTGAAGTGGAAACGAAAGATCGTCCTGAAATCGAAACTAACACTTAGCAAAACGCTCATCCTTCCGGTAGTCTTATATGGTGCTGAGGCCGCAGTAACACAATCAGATGCAGCTGCTCTTGGGGGGTTCGAGAGGAAAATTCTTCCCAAGGATCCTATGTGCACTGGCGATACCTATCGTATTCGATGGAACGATGAGCTCTATGAGCTGTAAAGCGACATTGATGTGGTCAGGCGAATGAACACTAGGCGACTTCGCTGGCTGGGAAGAAACTCCAGCTTGGAAAGTACTAGATGCGGTAATTGGTGAACAACGGAGGAGAGGAAGACCCCTGATACGTTGAAAGGACCAAGTGATTGTAGCCCTAACATCACTTGGTGTTACCAATTAGAGGAGACGCCCGCAAGGCAGAAGCGCATGCTTCAGGCAGAGACCAAGTTGGGTTGTGAATGCCACTACTACTACTACTACTACTTCGTACTTGAACGTCCTTGGCTTAAAGGATTCCCGGAACTACTTTTGAAAACAGAATTGATTATATATGATAGTTTTATGATAGTTGCAGAGCCTTTAGTTCGCATATTATAACTATTGAAATGGATGATCATTGCACTTTCGCAAGGTTGTTGTTGTTGCTGTCCTGGTTGCAATACACAAGGAGCCAAGACCCACTTGTATGCTGAGCGTTGTGTGTCACTGCTGTAACACTGCATCGTAACACATAGTGATATCATTGCGTTGCATTGTAGGATCACAACTAAACGGTTCTGAAATGGCAATTTCGTTGCTTCCATGCGACCTTTGGACCACTGTAAACCACTTGTCGGTACCTACCAGTCCCATCCTACATCTCGAGCCGCTTGCTCATTGCTCATTAAGGTTAAGTCGTAAGGCGGTGTGTTTTTATAGCCATTTAAAACATTTATGGCCAGGCCATTTGAATGGCAGGTGAGCCGGAGCCATATTTGCGACCTTGCTCCTCATTATGCTGTCTGCCCCCACCACCACCCTCGCCACTTTCTCCGTTTGTGCGTTTCTGTGTGTGTTTCCATTTTTAATTGTGTGTTTACCAGCGGAGATGAAGACTCAGCAATTGGCTGGTTGCCTCTCCCCTGGCTGGGAAATATGATGGCCCAGCATCATTGTCGCCGACAACGCGGTGTGTGTGTGTGTGTGTGTATGTGTGTGTGTTTATGTGCCCTGGTTGCTACTTTACAAATTTAATGCCACAATTTACAAATTTTTACAATTTGTTGCTCCACAAATATTGCTGTTGTTGTGCAAAAGCTTTTGACGTATTTATTTACTTTCAGTTTAGTTTCTGTTTCTGTTTTTGTTTTTGTTATTTGCTTTCAACACCCGCTAGTCGTTATTCTTAATGTCTTCAGCAATTTAATTAATGTAGGAAACTTTGGTTATTGTTGTTGTTGTTGCTGTTCGAGTTTTTTTTAATGTAGGCATTCATTAAGACGAAGCCAGTTTTCATCTAAAAATGCGCATTTATTTGTATGCACATAATTCATGATGCCAAATGAGAATGTCGAAATTGTATAACACAATACATATATACATGCATCATACAGCTTGCAGAAACATCGTTTAAAGTATTCAAGTTAATCCAATTCTCGATTTAAAAGACGTAGCTTCACATCCGCAGTCTATGCGAAGAGTTCGCCATACATTGCTTTTGTTTTGTTTTACTGTTATAAGTACATTTTTCGAAGTCTAATGAATGCAGAATGACTTTGCTGTAGCTTGTGTTTGCCATGCGACCAAAATTCTGCCATGCTAATCACTTTCGTGGGAGCGTTACTTTGAAAATGTTTTCGCCGATTGGGTCAGGAGTAGTAAAACACTTCCAGCTGAATTTCCTTACTGATGGAGTGTCAGGAAGTGCATTCCCCACAATCATTATACATTAGGTTTATATCCGAAAGTTACTTAGGGCATAAGAGAAATAGGGCAAAAGACGATCACCAGCATCGCAGCAACACGACGACCAGCAGCTGCTCAGCAACACAAGAGCTCGGCAATAGCATAATAACAACATGAAGACGGGCAACAAAAGCTTGGCAACCTGCATAACCTGCAAAACACTGTGAAAAACAAACTAAGTTTGTACTATGTACTTGAAACTGTAAACAATTGAAAATTCTTACTTTTTCTACATACCTCCTATATTCGTCTGTTCGTCCATCCGTCTGTCAGCAGTCTTAAGATCTACAGAACTAAAATGTTTGCCAGATAGTTCTTATATCTAAACGCTGGCTAAGTTCAAGATTTATTCGGATCGGACAAATGTATCATATAGCTGATTCTGGACGAACACTTAATATGGCAACCAGTTTAGAATGTACCCGATATATATATGCAGATGTATTTACATAATGCTGGGTTTCTCTTGTTGCTTTGAAAATGGCATGACACTTAGCAAGTGCAAAATATGAGTAAACGATTGAAAAGCAAAACTCATAGTGTATTTTCTTCTCAGTTGGGGCACAAATGTTAGGGCCCATTACAAATATGCATACATGCAGACATACATATTTTTGTACTTTTATCTAGTTTACGTTGGCAGCCAACTAATCGAATTGGTTTATTTTCAAATTGCCCTGGCAATTCGCTCAAAACAGGCGTGCTTACCCTACACCCGACACCCAGCGTTCGTCCATTATTTGACTCCGACTGGCAACAAATTCAATTTACACTCATTACAAATGGCGACGGCGACATACAGAAGTTTCTGCCCCCACTTATCCTTGCTAGCAAACGGTATCCTGCATTTCATCCCTGGTTAAGTGATGGCAATAAAAATGTTGCAAGTGAGGTTCTAAGAACTACAAAAAGACACATTAAATGAAAAGGAATGTAGGAGACGCTGTCTTGAAAGGCGAAGTTTTGATATCCTTCCGTTAAATCATTTATAAGTCCACATGAACGCGAGAGATGGGAAAAGCACGCCTATGGAATGGTATTCATGTATTCATGTAAGCATGTAAGCCACCCCCTCGAAACTACGATTCGTCCAAGAGCTGTGAGAACACTTTTGGGACCGCTCCCTACAGTAAATACTACCAATATGCTTATACAAAGCGTTCGACTGCGACTATCAGCAAATCTCCAAGCCCCCCACACCACGGAGCATCTTTTCGAGTGTGATCTCCATCCCACCCACCTCTGGACCAATCCAGCCGAGGTTGCCATCTTCCTTGGCTTAGATACGGTCGTGTAGACGTCCTCTTTAACTTTCACTTTGTGATGTTCTTCCCCCTACGTACTTGCACTTGCCCAACCAAATCGTTCGTTCAATAAACAAGAATTAGACAAGTCCAATTTTGTGTTGGCTGTCGAGTAACACCAGCCGTTCCTAATGAATGTTGTAGGAAGCCAATTTGACATGACAAACTTATCATTTCTTTGAATATAAAAATGTGTGCTCCAACTTGTATATATCAATTAGTATTAACTATTGGAAAGGAATCACTTTTTGTCTAATCGCTGCAATGAAATTGAAATTACCCAAACGGATCTTTGATTTCAAATCAGATGACATTGCATTTGATATCTATTTTCTATCTATATTGATTTGCTTAGCTTAAAAACAATTTGATTTGCTTAAAAACAACAAATTATACACAAAATGAACATTCCGATCGGTCGGGAAGGTCGTTTGATAGTTGGGACGCCTTTATCGAGTGGGGTATAGACTTAAGGAAACTTTTTGAATGTGCGCTTTAAATTTAATATAATTACCTCCATTTGTGAGCCCTTCTTGCCCATGGAGCCGCCGCCACCGCCGCCGCCAGTGTGGCCACCGCTTTGTGCGGCATTCATGTTGTTTGGGCAACTGTCGCTGTGATGTGGACGTGGATGAGCACTTGGGCTGGGCTGGCTTAGGTGAAGTTGGGCAGACTGGGAAGGTGGGAAGGGGAACGGTACTTGGCTTGCGAGACGTCTGCTATTTGGTGATTATTATTATTTGATGTTGTTGTTGTTGTTATTGTTATTGTTTGCTCCAGAAAATTTTGACGGCACGCCGAAGCTGTGTGGCAAGTTAAGAGTGGGTCCGAGTGTGAGTGCGTGTGAGTCCGAGATTCAGCGTGGCTCTGGCGTTTGATTGAAATTTATGTGTGCTTCAATGTTGGCATATTTTTGCATTATATTTATTTGGCTTACGTTTACCTGATGCCTTTTCAAACTTCAGTTACTATTTTATCTCTCAAATGCTTTGGAATTTTAGAGCATATTTGTATGGGATCTGATATTTGAACATTGCCTTTGCACTTTGGTACGCGCCGAAATTCAATTTGCAGAATTTCAAGCTGGATTTTTCTCTCTTGTTGCTCTGCTTTGGCTTAATTTTTATCTTTATTTCTTTTATTTTTCTTTTGTAACATGGTAATGTTATGACACTCAAATAATAAACACTAAAGTGCGAGAGAAAGGCAAGCCCTGCCTTGCCCTGCCCCGTCCTGTGCACGAACAGAAACAAAAACCAGAGATGAATACAACACTTGAGCACGTCGCCGTACAGCCCAGACTATGGTGGCGGCCAAGGGTAACTATAACAGAAACTGGAGTTGAACGTGAAATAAGCCAACGAACGGCAAGAAGAAGGCGACGAAGAGAAGCAAAACAAGAAATTGTAGCAGAAGGAGAAGCTTCACAACAATTTGAACAGTTCCTTGCCCTGGATGCAACTAAACACTGAGATAAAAAAGCAGAGCTATTTCTAAAAACTGTGTATGACAACGAGGGGTGGCAACTCCCCTACAACTTTTTGTGTAAATTCATTATAAAATTGCTCAATATAGTGATGTTGGCCCTCCCTTGGCCCAGCCTTTGAATGCTAGCTACTCGGACTGGACTGATGTGGTGTTCTTGAGCGGGGAAGTGCTATCAAGATAGCGATTTCAAATATAACTAATAGAAACTCAAAATAAAAACATACGGTTCTTAAAACGAAGCCAAAGCCTTCTTGAGTTGATCCAAAACATTCTTGGAATTGTAGCAGTAAGTCAGCAACACAACCATGTTAACTGCAATAGAAGCAGGGAAGTGGCTGTTCCTATAATGAAGTGAGAACAAAAGTTCGTTTTGAAATCGAGAACATCGCTTACGATATAGGACAAAATGGGATTACCCTACTATTCAGAACGAAAATATTAATTTTTTTATGATTTTGGTACAGTATGTACGACTTTTAGTGTATGCAATTGATGTCCCTTGATGGCCCATTGTTTTAGTTTATAAGTATGCGAGGGAGAATTGCAAAGACTAAATATAAACGGAATGGACATGGAATGGCAGAATAGAGGCACAAATTGTGTTGCGGACTTGGACGCTAGAGCTTAGATTTGTATTCTCAATTAATATTCGCCTCTAATAACCAGATCGAACATGTTTCTTGAAGCACAGGCAATGTAGGAAACTCAATCCCAGCATGAGGCGCAGTTGCACGTAGCACTTGAAGTGTGCCTCGAAACTGAGTTCTCTAACACAGGGAAATAAAAAGGAGAATAGAAATATAAAGAAAGGGCAAGAACCTGCAATAAATAGACTCGGAAAAATCTGATGAAAGCTTTTTGACCAAGTGGGGTCCGGATATGGTTCTAAGACTTTGTAAATATTTGATAAACCTTAACAAAAACCTAGCAAGCGGTGGCGTAGCAAATCATGCGATTGCTGTGGCTAATGTGGCACTGCTTGCTGCTATTGTAGGCGCTGTGGATGGCTAATTTGCCTAAAACTTTGTTAGCCTGGTATTGTTGTTGCCTTTGCAGTTATTTTTATGCCTTTGCTACGTGATTTAATTAGTTTGGCAATTCGAAAAACATTTGCCTGAAGCTGGTAATTAGCTTGCCAGACGGGCATGCATATGTCCCAGCCAAAGCTGTGTCAGCGTGGATCACTCCTAGTCTGTCCTGTCCGGACTTTAAATTTGTCTACTGTCCCGAAACGATTATCGTTTAGAATAAGCCTTGCGGACTTATGCTTGTCGTTTTCAGCCATTTAATATGCAAAGCCAGGAACAAAAGTTAAACAAAAATAAAAAACTGATGATGCCCCAGCAGTCTTCAGGTCTATGGACTCCAATTTCAATGCTTGCTACTCGTACGTTTGTGGTTGTGATGGGAGTAACAGCAATACACACACAAACAACACACAAACAAATACCCACACGCACATCCACAGATTACAATGCCAGTCCAATCGTCTTGCCAAATAAATAAGGTAAGAAATCAGCACGCAGATGGCGAATGGTGAATGTTTGCTTGGCGAACTGGCAAAGGCAAGGCGAAAACCAAAAAAATAAAGAAACTGTAGCATACATTGCAGCGCTGTCTGGCAGCCGAAAGGCATGAAACTGGGAGGCACAGAGCGTAAAGCGGATTTGCTGCCAGCTGACAATCAGCGCCGAATGCGAAACATCACTACGTATAGATACATATAAAACATATATATATATATATATATACATATATATATTTATATATATGTATATGTAAAACTAAAATATAAAAATGTTAGGCAAAAACCACAGCAACGAAAAGGATAAGAAGCAGGCTTAATGAAAGAAGCAATCAATATGGACAATCTTTTAACTCAAAAGCAGAAATAATACCGAACTCAAACTCGCGGCAAAGCTAGAAAACATACAGAAGATATACCTGTCTTTCAGTCGCTATTCTTACAGTACAGGTAGCGTGATTAAGATCACAAGAAGGTCATATGCTCTTTATCAATTTGAAACGGGGCCATGTTCGTTATGCTCATTATATATCTGCGTCTTTTTAAGGTACAGAGCTGAAGTTGCGTAAGCCATTGATATAGGTTTGCTGGACAATTTCTCTGTCATTATTTAAGCATGGTTTTCGAAGGACCAAAAAGAAACCCCGAGTAACGTCGGGTAAACCACCGAATACCTTTATGGGGGTGTCACGGAAAACTCTATAGCTTTGACATTTTCATTTGTAAACTCTTCAATTTACAGCTTCATTTGGACATCATTTTTAAATAATACAGGAAAAGTCACGGAAACTAGATTTAAGGTGCAGCAAATGTTGATATGACATTGGTTCCAGAAGCACTCAGCTTTGTTGAACCCATTAAAAACACCCGAATAACGCTTCTAAAAGGAAATCAATCAAACGGACCTATAAATTCAAGTGTTTACACATGAACTTCTCCAAATCTCTAGAGGTTTCCATGACACCCCCTATAAGTATCTACTATATTGTAAATTGGAATATTGCAATCAAAGTAGACGGCTGAACTTTTCAGGCATGTTCGATTTTTTGGCGTAGAATTCGTTTTGCCAAGTTTCCGAGTGTCAGTGGCTTAGAATCGAGGTCAAGTTTGCTATGTAAATGGCTTAACCAGCAGGCAGCAGCTCCACAAGTGAGATTGATTGCAAAGGTAGGCGGTGCAAGGCAGTTTAGCAGAAAAAAGAAATTCTTTACCAAGAAGATAAACTTTCCAACGTTGGATACACTTTCTTGTTTACATAGAATCGGTTTAAAGGGTTTGGTTAAGTTTGCAACGTTTTGGAGCGGAAACTATGGAAACATAACACTTGTACTATGAAGTTGAAAGGGGTGGGGGCGTTGCCGACTATACAAATTATGCATTTGCTCGCTTATTCTTGATCAGCAAATGCCTTTAATGTCGGCGAGCGTTCAGCTAGGACAACTACACATATTATACAGCCGCCATAGAACAGATCCTTGCCAACTGAATTGAATCAAATTCGGTTTATATGCGTTCTAACAGCACACCAGCTTTCTAAACTTGATCCGGGTCGGACTACTATATCACAGAATTGTCGTTGAACAAATATATATAGAAATATACGCTTCGGTAAGGCCAAAACTAACTTCTGCTTCTTGCTATACCATTCGCAATATGGCGTATTCACTTAATCATTTAATTAGCCTGATTTATAATTCGTTTCAAGTCGAACTTTATATAGCTTTCATCTGCTTTTGAACTTTAGTAATATTTAAATCGAATTGCTTTTCGCGCTTTTATCTAATAGAATTATAAAATTTCACGTACACTTCGAGATGTTACACTAACAAAAAAAAATGTTTTAAAAAAACATGGACAACACAGAGACGCATCACATGCACATACGACCGGGCATTGGCCTAGTCAGCAAGGGGCGTGGCTCCTACTAACTACATAAGGCAAATCAAAGCCAGTTAGAGCCACATCGGAACTGAAGCCATGACATGGCACGAGCACGTACACGTTCAAAAAATATTCAGGCGATCAGAGCACGCGTATTCGTATGAACTCTCGTATTCGGGAATGGAATTCAATTCACGTATTCAGCCAGCCAGTCGCAGTCGTTTCCGTATCCGTATACGAATCTGTCGTGTTTAAGCTATGCGTCTCTGCGACTGCAGCAGCTGGCGTTGTGAGCGTAACTGAGAAGGTCGTTCCAAAACGCACATGTCCCAGTCGCAGTCGCCAACGCCAACGCCACTTGCCACAAGTTATCACAGCACCAACAGAAACAGCAACAGAGGCAGCAGCAGCAAAGTCAACGACAGCAGCATGCGGTTGGTTTTTCTAAAGCTTTCAAATACATCCGCATGGGAGCTTTCTTTGTTCGCAAGTTTTTTGGTCTGGCTTAATGTAAGCTTTCGCCCACCTAGAGCCAGAGCCTGCTCCTGCTGCATCACGTGGCACTGGCTCCAAACGGAATGCGGCGAGCAAAACAAAACTATCAAACGAACTAAAACCCAATCTCAATCCCAAGCCTAATCCTGCGTTAATCTGGCTTCGATTCCGGCTGATATTTGTTAAACAAACGATTCTTTTATTTGGAACTTATTATTTTCTAGGGAATAAACTTGATTTGGTTCAATGAGCGTCTGCTTGGGGATGTAGATCGGGAGGGATCAAATCCTAGAAATACAACAGTACAGAAATTTGCAAATAGTATAGCTAAAGAAGACGAATGACGATGTCCATTGACAGCTATAACCTACTTCTGGGAAATAGGAAATCTAATTTGACTTGAGAAGAGAGATTGCTTTGCTTTTATCCTCACTTTTACTTAATATTCATACAGGCTGATCCACATAACATTTGGTTAACCTCCTCTGATCAAGAATCTATATATATATATATATATATATATACTTTACACAGGAGGCATTTCCATCGGCGCTTTACCAACTTTATGACCAAATCTATATATACAATTGTGTGCTTGGCATCGTGAATAATGGTCTTACTGTTTCGGCTGTCCACTGAGGATAAGACTCTGCTACTCTGTGCGTTGGATCGACCTGGGGGTGTGAGTGTGTGGTTTTCGGTGGCATTCAGTCCGCGTCCATTTAGCATATTTCATTTGAGTGCCATCTTCAGGCCACAAAATGAGATAAATACGAATATGCAAAACCATTTCCACAATTTCCAGCTTGAAAGTGAAAATGTTCTTTTGTGTGAGGTGAAAGACATAAACAAGATGAGGACTAAATGGCATGGATATCTGTATGTGCATGGCAAGTATGAGTGGCCCAAAGGCAGCCTGCATTCATTGAACATATTGTGTGTGTGTGTGTTTGTACATGGCAGTGGTGGTGGGGTGGGGGGGAAGGGCTTATGTGATAGGGTGTGCTTGCTTTGTAAGCCAAATTTGTTGAGTTGCAGTTTTCCGTTTCTTTTCTTTTCACTTCTTTTCTTTGAGTTTTGCTCTGTCAACAGTTTTTCAAGTCAATTAAAAATATTTCTTCTAACAGCGCCGAAAGTTGCTTTGTGAGCGGGCGGGCTTTGACTAAGCAGCTTTGAACTCGTGTCATCATGAGTTGGCCAAAAACTGAGAACTTCAAACAAATTGGGGAACTCAGCAACAGGCCTACGCCCAGTCCCAGGCACCCGGATGCCCAGGGCTGGGGCCACTGGTAGGTCATCAATTATCTTGTTTTCACTAGTTGTGCTCTGCCCTCGCTCTCCCTTCTCGAATGCAGTTGAAAGTGTTGCTAATGAGGCCTGAAATCTGAAAGCAACCAAACTAACTGCAACATGTCCAACATGGCGTTTGCCGAATGTTCGACCGAGTTGTTTCATATTTGGGGAGGCTTGCACTTGGGCATGAGCTTGAGCTATGGAAGCTTAAGTTCTGTTATCAAATGTTTAGCAATTCAAAAACTTTCCTTGGCAAGGCTTTTGTGAAGCTTAAAAGCTTTTACTGGCGATTTCACAATATAAAAGTTTCATCCTGTGGTAAAATAAAGTCCTTATTAGCTTTTAAGATAACTTTCAGTGCTCATTTCGGGTAGCTTTTCGCTGTTCGGTTTTCGGCTGTGTGCTTTAGGGCAACTTGAAAAGCTCCATACAAGTTTGTGGTCATATTTTTGAAGTAATTGAATGTAACGAAATGAGTTCAAATTGAATGGGAAACTCATATGGAAACGTTTGTCCACTCATTCTAGGAATTAATCCTAAAACTATTCAAATGAGAAAACCTCATTACACAGGGTTATATTTTGGATATCTTGTACGATGCCAACTTGTACGATCCTGTGGCTGGGAGCCGTCGCACAGGCGCCAACTGGGTGGTTGGCAGATCATTTATGGCCAATTCTATGATGCAACATTTGCTTGCAACATTCTTTGCTAATCCGATACGACTCTATAAACAAGACTATTTAGTTTGGCTTGAAGTTTGACTTTTCAGGAATTTCGGCACTACTAAGGAGGTGTCTGTTTATCCTTAATTCTTCAATCTGGCGCTTTCTTCTTGCCTCCGAACATCCAAATATCATTGGCAATGGCAAACTCCTCACAAAACAGCTGTTCGATTCTATAAAAATGGTAGTCGGAACGAAATACAATCGAAAACCTCAAACTCATGTGGAACTTTTCAAAGTGGAAGTAGAATCGCACTCGATTTACTTTTACTTTTCGCAGTAGAAACGGAAACATACCCGGCCTGTATAATTCCCTTTATCTTTGTTTCAGTCTTTATACTTCTAGCAGCTCCGCTCCGCTCGCCTTTTCGCTTGCTTCTGTCATAGTTTGTTATTGTTCTTATTCTTGTCATGGTTTGTCATCTGGTTTTCAAGCATTTAGTGGCGAAGGCCCTTTGTCTGCTTTCTGTTCGTTTCCATTCCATTCCTGCCGTTGACGTCAAGGATTCATGCGGCTGCTAGTATTTCTCATAACCTGTGCATCATTTCCCCAAGGTGCTAGGCTTGGCTTGTGGTTGGGGTCGTCTAACGATTCATCACAACAAGAAAGTTAAGACGCAGACGAAGAAAAATGTGAAAACTAACACCCAAAAGACAGACGCCTGCAGCCGGAAATTGGTCGTTGAAAACAAGGGAAGTGGGATGCAACTAAAGCTATGGAAATATGAGTCCTATCAATGTGAGGCTGATGTTAACAATGATGATGATATTGGCAGGCAGCTTAAGCCAAATGCATATCTTAAGTGCACCAGGCTGCTGCTTGCTGCTGAATCACATCATTTCAAAACCCTCAGCAATTTCACCCTCAAATTTCAAGGACCACGTAGGCTGTCCCTTTTACTTCAAGTTTCTTATCAAGAATTCGTCATTCCCAAAAATCAGAATCACAGTTGAAGTCGCCTGGAAAATATCCAGACGAAAACAGAAATCTCTGCTCAATACCGAAACCAAAATAAAAGAAAATCATCGCAACTACCAAAGCAAATATGAATATTCAAGATTCAAAAGCAAATCCTGTGCTGGCACTCGCAGTGTGTCTGCTGATTGCAGCTGAACACCTGGTGGTCGAGGCGAAACCATATGGCAAGGCAATGAACTCGAACTCGTGCCTCCTGAACGGCGGACGAGGCTCGCCATACAATCACGGGATGTACGGCTACGCTGATGATATGGACGGCCAGAGCCTCGCACTGAGTCCGAAACAAGGCGACTATTATGGGTCATTGGCGAGTGAGGATCGTTGGCAGCGCCAGCCAATGTCAGCGGATTTGGCTGCAGCCGATGCTCTACTGGCCGCCGAGGAGCTGCAGCAACAACATCATCAGCAGCATCAGCATCAGCAACGACAACAGCAATCGCAGTCGCATGTTTTCGATTTGGACTTGGATTTGGATGAACAGAACAATATTGAGGCCGCCGGAGATGGGGATAATGATGCTAATGACGAGTTCGAAGATGTCAATGAAGCTCTGGCCTCAGCCAAGCGCAAGCCGAAGCAGGAACAGCAGTTCCAGCAGCCGCACCTGAAGCCTTTAAGGAAGTGGTCCCAGACTCGCAGTGCCATCAAACAGAAGCACCAGCAACTGCAGCAACAACAACAGCAGCGAAAGCACGAACTGAATGAAGCCGACTTTGGCATGGACGAGGAAGGCGAAGACGATGATCAGCCACAGTAACGGCAAAGGGGGGACAAAGGCGGGCTTTCAGTTTCAAATTCATAGGGAATTTCATTTTGCGACGACTTTAACTTTTGTACTTTGTTTGTACTATGTACTTTGTTTGTGTTAGCTTATATTTTGTTATGTGACACAAAAAAACATAAAGACACGGGTGGAAATCGAAGAATAAAAACAAAAATACACACCGAGAAATACCCTTCGTCTTCATATGGGATGTCGAGCAAATTGGATTGACAAATTGTAGGCAACATCAAGCGAAGCCAAGCCAAATCGAGTCAAACGGAATCAAACCTGGGAGTAGGTGGAGGTGGAGGTGGAGGTAGAGGTGGAAGGTGTCAGATCAGCTCAGGTTCAGTTGAATTCGAATTCAAACCATAATATTTTACGGACTCTCGAGAAATTTGCAAACTCGTCAGCGCTTCTGGCCCCCGGGCATTGTCAAATTAGTGTTATGGCAAAACAGTTCAAAACAAAGCCCATCTCAGCTGTCACAGAATGCGGCACGGATGTGTGTATGGATACGTGAGTGCATAAGAAGTATGGAAATTATGAGGACAGCCTAAACACTCTCAGAAATTCGGTTTGTAATATGAATTACTAGAAGTTCGTTGAAATTGAAATTTCTGAAATGTCTGTTGCTTTTCTTTCAGTGCAGTGGAATCGGAATTCCTCAAGTGCTCCCAGAACAGGCAGCAGCGACGAAGACGAATATTCAACTCGTACTTATGTCTAACCATTGCATTTACACAAGTGGGCAAGTGTGTGTGTGTGTGTGTGTGTGTTTGTATCTGCGGGTGTGCACGCATGTGTGTGCTGGTGGGGGGGGCGTTGGGGGTGTTTGTCAGTTTGCCGCTTGGGTTCTTTGCAAATGGCTGAAAGCAATTTTCAAATTGTTTTCGCAATCGCAACAAAATCGATTTGTAAATATTTCTGCCATTATGTTTGTTTGCCAAATTCTCAACAGCCACACCCACACGCCCACACACCCATAGAAGATTTCACATTTCTCAGCATTGTTGGCCTCGCGAGCATTGTCAAAATATAATTGCCCTACTTCGAGGTGCGAAAGAACGGTTTTCTCTGTGTGTGTGAGATCCCGGATGATTTAGCTCCTGCCGACAAAAAATACAATTTAGAAAGCGATTTATGAAGTCACACAATCCCCACAAGTACCGTTAAGTGAGTCAGATGTTGTTCCTGATCTGATCCGTTACCGTATTGATTTATAGCAAACTAGAGATTATATCTGAATTATATCATTTATTAATTGCTTACAAATCGCAGATCTTTTGCTTGCTTGCTCTTACGGAAATTTCATCAGAGTTTGAACCTAACCTATCCTAACCGTATCCAGCATAGCCCAGCTAGTAGACTATAGTGCTCCGCTATAGTGTCCTTTGAAAGCATTTCTAATCAACGTAAATTATGAATGAAAATGTGTGATGCGTGAAATGTGGATATGGGTGTGTGTGTGAATGTGGCTGTGAATGTGAATGTACTGAAGGAACAGCAGAACAAGTAGAATGCTACGGTTGCTCGACAGTTAAACACCCTGTACCTAGTTGGCTGCTATATCATAAAGCAATTCAAATTTGGTCAGCGGACTTGGGGCCTCCCAGAATGGATAGAAATCGAGTTTAGATTGATTTCAATGAAAATAAAAGACAATTTTCGCCTGAGTGTTCATTCTAAGAAAATCGGTTCTATTGGGGCTTCAGATATAGTTGCCCGATCTGAATAAAGTTTGCTCAACAGCGCGGATCTTGATCCGGTCAGTTGACGTAGATGCCTCTAGAACACATAAGCCCCAAATATATTTCCAATGAAAAACAAAACATCTATGAAATAAAAACACTAAAGCAGGCGGTGGGTTTGTCGATCATCTTCGGATTGGGAATCTGAAACGTTGCATTCATTAATAGTTAGGAGTTTCTTGTTAGCATTAGAGTAATCCGACAGGTTATCCAACACTTTGAGTCAGCTAAAGCGAAACCTAGCTTGGTGAGCTTTGAAGCCCGCAAATACTGGCTTATCTCTTATATTTTCCAAGATGTAGATTTTCACACATCCAGAAGGACAGACGGATGGACGCTCATGGCTAGATCGACTCGCAAGGCTTTTACCTGATGAGCAGGGCTTTTACCTGAGCTAGCTGGCTATATTACCTTGCATTTTGCATTTTTCTCTTGTCCTGCGTCTCGACAAGGTCAGTACCACACGACATCTGAGCTGAATGAGGAGAAGGAGGAGGTAGGGAATGTTTTGAACTTGAACTTTGTCAGGCCAAGACAAACAGTTAGCAGTTGGGGCTTTAATTATGACAGACTCAAACTAGAGCATGCCATGCATGCTACCCCCCTCTCCACCCACCCCCTTCCGCTACACCTCTTACTCATTCTTTCTCTCTCTCTTTCACTTTCTCTTCCTCTCTTTATCTATATCTGCCCTTGCAATTAGGCGGCGAGGACAGTCGAGGCGAAAATTCTTCACACGCGCCGCGCGCATAAATTGTCTTGCCAAGAAGGAGAAATTGTTTGCAGCATACTTTCAGGCGACTCTCGCATTTAATTTTATTCCAGCTGAAAGAAGTCGGTTGCTTTCATGATTGTTACTGCTATGAAATATGGCACATAAACATATTCATGACAATATAATGGCTATGGCTTTAGCCATGGCGATATCCTAACGATGAAGCAGAGGCCTACACCCAGTCGTGCGCAGAAATTGCTCTGCCGCAGGCTGTCCATTACCTGAGTGACTGCGGCCCTACTTCGCGAGCAGCGCATTAATCATCAACACACTAAGCTAGCTGGCTTTGCAGTACATAATATTTGTTTCAGCAAAATTAATTTCTCAATTCGCAATTTCAATTGAGGCGATTACTGCAAAAGTGCAGCCATCCATAAGCGATTCCCTATGGGAAATGTTGGTGCATCACATTGTCGTTGTGGCCCATTCCAACTGGCACCCATTCGGGGTTCCAATGCATACCCGAAGCTATTGTTAGCAACGAAACTTTTGCATTATCTTAACCAAATCCGTGAACTGTCAAATATTACTTATACGGCATGCGGTACATGTGAAGGAACACGTTCGAAATGAGGAGGAACAAATTGTTAATTGGCTTTTGTACTTACCGAATGCTGTTACGGTTTCGTATATATATGTGTTTAAATACATATATATAAGGTTTCGTTTTTGTTTTTGCATTTTTGGGTGCACATTGATATTTTGTTTGGTTTTGGTTGGATTGTGTGTAAACACATATACACATTAGTATATACATATACAATAGTTTTTTTTGTTGTTTGAGTGTGAATGTTGGGATTGTTGTAGTTGTAGTTGTTGTGTATTATGTGTGGTGGAGGGAATAAAAGAGAAAAAGAAAACATACATCATTTTTTTAATGCCAAAATACATTAAACTCTTGATTGGTGCACGAAGGCACTTTATTGTTTATTTGTCTATATGTATATATATATATATTTCGTATACTAGTGTGGTTGTGTTGTGTGTGTGTTTGTGGCAGATAAAAGTTGGAAAGCTATATGGGATTGCAATAAAACATATACATGCATATATATGGACATAGCCGAACTATCTAAAATAACAAAAATTGTCGTTGACACTTACCGGAAAGAAAAGTTCGCGGGCAGCGGCAAACAAACACAGATAGATGAAAAAAGGTGGAAGCAGCTGAGATGGGTTTTCATTTGGGGGCTCTGGCAAAGCGGTTCAATGCCGACATCACTTGATTTTGACAATAAAATATGTGAGCAAAGCCAAAGAACGACAAAAATGCTTCAGGCCCTGCTGACTACAATTTCATTTGATTGCTTTCAGTCGCCAACCGCCTATTCCCTCGCCTCTTCCCCCACCGTTTTGAAAATGGGATTCCAATCAGCTTTATTGTAGGTATGTACCAGAGCCATATAACACCATATATCCTAACGTACGCACACTCGTTTCAGTAAGCCTTTTACCGCCAAATTTCACGTTTCCGAATTTTCTACTATTCTACTTTAACCGTTTTTATGCTGAGTACGAATATCTTATAGTCGGAATATCGACTATAGCGTTCGTACTTGCCCGTTCGTACATGGTGAGAAATTACTTTACTTGATTTGCACGTTTAACAGCGTTCACATTTCTCATTAGAATACACAAAAACAAAAAACACTTTAGACGCACACATAGCTTGAACATATTGCAATATTGATGCACACGAAATTGTTCTCTCACAAAAACAAAGAGACAAAAAAGGCCACTCTTTGCATTTTTTTACATCAAATTGATTTACACGTTCAACAGCAATCACATTTCTCATTAGAATACACAAAAACAAAATAAAAACACTCTTAGACGCACACTTAGCTTCAACATATTGTGTTGTTCTCTCACAAAAACAAAAAATTCCACTCTCGGCATATTAGGATATTTACCCCCTTCTCACCCAAAGAGCTAGCACTCTGATCAGTTGTTGTTCCCGCCTTTTTCCAGCATTTTCCTTGCTTTGCAGGCGAACGCGGCCAAAAAAAAAACAAAACAAAAAAAAAACTGCAACAAAAACCATGAAATCTGACGAAGTGCAATATATTCCCGATTTGTATATGTATTGTGCTATATTATGCCAATTTTTAATAGCTTCATTTCGAGTTATTTAATGCAAAATCAGTTACAACAAATCAGCCTGCAGCAGAGAGCAACAAAAAGCGCGCTTTTTTTCGGATGTTCTAAACGCGGCGAAAACGTTGGCCCGCTTTGGGAATTAAACGTCTTTATATAGAGTACACCATTCTTAATCGTTTTACTACATTATACATCTATTTTACGCACTTTATTTATTTATTTTAGATTAAAAAAGCGTTTGCGAGAGAAAGGACAACTAGCGTCTATGCGACATTTTAATTGTGTGAAGAGAGCTGCAAGTTAACAGTCTTATTCGGCCTAATAGCATTGGGAGAGTATTATGTTAACTTTAACAGATAATGCAAATTAAAAATTTGAAATAAAAGAAACAAAACACAAAACTGCAACAAAAACCATGAAATCTGACGAAGTGCAATATATTCCCGATTTGTATATGTATTGTGCTATATTATGCCAATTTTTAATAGCTTCATTTCGAGTTATTTAATGCAGAATCAGTTACAACAAATCAGCCTGCAGCAGAGAGCAACAAAAAGCGCGCCTTTTTTCGGATGTTCTAAGCGCGGCGAAAACTTTGGCCCGCTTTGGGAATTAAACGTCTTTATATAGAGTACACCATTCTTAATCGTTTTACTACATTATACATCTATTTTACGCACTTTATTTATTTATTTTAGATTAAAAAAGCGTTTGCGAGAGAAAGGACAACTAGCGTCTATGCGACATTTTAATTGTGTGAAGTGAGCGGCAAGTTAACAGCCTTATTGTGTGTAATAGCTGCGTGGGTAATGCAAAGTAAAGAGAACACATAGAGAAAAGAGAAGCTGTTAATTTAAAAATTTGACAGTTTAAATGATGATAATGTAATTTTTGATTTTAACATGCATGATCTGTTAAAGTTAACATAATACTCTCCCAATTCTATTAGGCCGAATACGACTGTTAACTTGCAGCTCTCTTCACACAATTAAAATGTCGCATGGACGCAAGTTGTTCTTTCACTCGCGAACGCTATTTTAATCGAATAATTAATTAATAAAGTGCATAAAATGGATGTATAATGTAGTAAAACGATTAACGGTAGTGTATTCTATATAAAGATGTTTAATGTGCAAATCGGGCCAAAGTTTTCGCCGCGTTTAGAACATCCGGAAAAAGGCGCGCTTTTTGTTGCTCTCTTCTGCAGGCTGATTTGTTGTTACTGATTCTGCATTAAATAACTCGAAATGAAGCTATTAAAAGTTGGCATAATATAGCATAATACACATACAAATCGGGAATATATTGCACTTCGTCAGATTTCATGGGTTTTGTTGCAGTTGTGTGTTTTTTTTTTTTTTGGCCGCGTTCGCCTGCAAAGCAAGGAAAATGCTGGAAAAAGGCGGGAACAACGAGTGATCAGAGAGCTAAGCTTGTCGGTGAGAGGGGCATAACGGTAAATATTGCAATATGCTGAGAGTAGCCTTTTTTTGTCTCTTTGGTTTTGTGTGAGAACAATTTCGTGCGTATCAATAACACAATATGTTGAAGCTAAGTGTGCGTCTAAAGAGTGTTTTTGTTTTGTTTTTGTGTATTCTAATGAGAAATGTAATTGCTGTTGAACGTGTAAATCAATTTGATGTAAAAAAAATGCTAAGAGTGGCCTTTTTTGTCTCTTGTTTTTGTGAGAGAACAATTTCGTGTGCATCAATATTGCAATATGTTGAAGCTATGTGTGCGTCTAAAGTGTTTTTTGTTTTTGTGTATTCTAATGAGAAATGTGAACGCTGTTAAACGTGATCAATTTAATTTTAAAAAAATACTAAGCAGATGAGTTCGTTTTGGTATAACGTGAAACTGATAAATCCCGATGTCACAATTTCCCCGAGGCCTTATTTAGTAAGTATCACCTTACGATCAACGCTAAACTCAAATATAATGAGGTAAGTTGCATTTCAGAATAAATATGATTAGGTTAATAATATTTTAACTTATTTCCTCTATTGGATTAAGGTCTGTCTTCTATCAATGTCTTCTACCATGTTTTTAGCTCTTGAAACGGCGCAGATAAGTCGTTACCCCGTCATAAATCATTCTGATTCACAAAGGACACCTAGTATAAGAAACTGAACCAAACATCAAAACATCCTTTGGAAACTTTGTCTACGTCCATTGGCTGCCTTAGAAGTAATTGCTTTAGAAGGAACATTTAGTATGTACATAAATATTTAGTTTTTTATTGAAAGTGAATCAAATTAAGGGAAGTAACGGTGTCCACTAAGTGTTGAAGATGTAATCATGCCTGCAATGGGCTTTAGTGCTGTAGGCAGTTCCTTTGTAAATTTGATCAATGAGTCCTACTGCCACAGCGAATGGCAAACGACAGATAATTATAACGTCAGCCGCATCCCGGAACGTCATATCTCTCACTCTCACTCGCGCCGCCATCCCTGGTAGACCTCTTATGGGCTTGCCTACCTTTAGGCCACATTTGTCCTCTCTATTACAAAACTGCTGCCTACTTTTGAGCACCAAATGAAAACAAAACAAAAATCAAAAAGTGTTGCATACTTTCGAGTGCGTCGTACGAGTATCTTACAGTCGGAATATCGACTATAGCGTTCTTACTTGTTTTAACTAACGATTTTGAGTTTCACAAAATTTTCAAGATGAAAACAAAAGACACAAAACATTATCTACCTAACTTGTATCAATGAAAGTCAGACATTAATTTTTCAGTAAAACCCTTGCCAATGCGTATATGTAGGGGAATGGGAAGGGGGCCTTAATTATACACAGGTATGCGCCAACTTAGTGGCTTTTTCATCGGACTCTGTGGGCGTTCCATCTGTGTTACAGGTGTCGGATTGTTATCGGTTGGCGATGGATCCCATTTATCATCACTTTTTATATGAGGCCCTGAACCATCATCATCTTCATCGAACGTCGGACGCTCAGGCTGAGATACGCGCGAACGTATTGGCTTTTCCACGTGACTGTATATACGTTCAAGCTGTGTTATAACAACATATCCATATCCAAGAGTTCATCGGGAAGGAGCAGCGGCTTTACTGTTAGCTGCTCTGCTTAATGGCCAAGCGTGACACGTCACTATATACACGTTCAAGCTGTGTTATAACAGATACATCGCTATTGGTCGACGATAGATCCGATTCGTCACCACTTTTCAAACGGGGCTCCATGAGTATGTGCCTGTGGAGAAATTCGATTAAAGAACACTTTCGCTAAGCTCCTGGACGGTCTACTAACATCGCCATCATGCTCTGGCCAAACACCAGCAGGCTCATCAATTATGCACTGCATGCGAAGCCGAGGCCGATATGCAGGATATACAGGACTGAGACTGAACGCATCGACTGGTAGTTTGTTTGCATGCTGCACTTTCATGGGCTTATCGGGCCGCGCAAATCAATTTATCAAACTGCATTGCCAGCGATAGAAACTCTCTCTGCATATCCCCTCCCCACATACAAGCAGAGGAAATATAATCTACTTCGTGACAGAAACATGAAATCAGCAGATGAATTGCCCTTCAAAGGCTGATAATCTTTGGCTTGCACACAGATTACATATTTTGAATTTTGTCTTTCTCAAGCACACATACCATTGGGCACATACAAACACAAGCACAAGCACATCGCATACAAACAGCTTGGCAAAAAGAATTTCTCCAATCGATATAGTATAGGAGGTATTTTGATAACTTACATGCAAATACATAAACATATGGGCTCAATGCACTCAATGCACTCAATGAACTCGAATGCAAATTGCTATTGAACAAGAGAGAATGGCTGGCTTCCCACGCCCGAAGCTTACATATGCAAAAAAATGTTGTAAAATGCAATCAACCATTGGTGCCATCTATCGGGTGTTACGTGTACTAAGTGTTAATTCTGAATCGGTCTTTTATATGGGAGATATTTGTCTGTGAACTTGTCTAGAACTGGAAAAATTTCTCGGAATTTTGGATCGAAACTAGAATCGTGCAGCCAAAACTGTGCCATAACACAGTTAAGTATATTGTTGAGCCACAAATGAAACGTCGTTTCTGGATTTTCTTGTCAATTTCTGACCAATTCCAAATCCAGCATCTTCTCTATATGCTTCTAATGTTCTGAGCCGCAGCACATCACAGCCTCAAGCTGTAAGCAGGGCACTGTAAATGCCTTAGCTTTCTCTAACCTTTTTATTCAAGGCCTTCCCACAAGAATTGATAATATTATAGCTTATGCTGATGATATCGTGCAGACAACACAGTAGCCAATATTAACAGAAAATCACGAAAAAGTTTCAATACTTTAGAAGAATTTGCGCAAGTATTCTCGTTCGTCCACTAGTTGGTAAATGCAATCATAATTCCAAAGATCCCATACCTCTCGCTAATAAACTCTCTGGGGGCGACCAAATCGATCGGGCAACCGCAATGACTACCGAAAAAAGGCGGCGCCACGACGAAGTCAACCACGTCCAAAAGAGCCATGCGGAGCTGACCGCATGAAAGTTGGCCCTTGAAAAGGAGCATGAGTTCATAACAAAGATAAGGTATATTGACAAGACAAGGAATACGGAATATGTCTCTGAATGTTGCCTAAAGTAAGGCAGAAAGCACTATAGTTACCCCTTGGGCTCCTGCAACTGCCGCCATCCGCCAAGGACGTGAGATATATTGCAAGGACAATATATCCATGTACGAGTTCATCGTGAAGGAGCAGCGGCTTTACTGTTAGCTGTTTTGCTTAATGGCCAAGCTGTTTCTGGGTCATAAAGTTCTATACTTTGACTTGGACCCATTCTACTTTTATATGCCATGCGAATTCGACGAAAAGGGCAGCCACGTGGTGGGTTGCTTCTCCAGGGAGCGAAAATCTATGGACAAGAACAATGTGACCTGCATATTGGTCCTGCCGCCGCACCAGTGGAAAGGCTTCGGCTACGTGCTGTCACTCAAAAAAGGCATTATCCCCGACCTTGGCTGACTCAGCTATCATAGCTGCTGGGCATACACTATTCTCAAGCTGATGAAGGGACGCTACCCGCCGGAACTGATCTCCATCAAGGAACTGAGCGATAAGATATTATCTACACACGCCAGTCAATGAAGACGATGAAGTATTGGAAGGGTCAAAACATCATCTGCCTTAACCCAAAGAACATACATTGCCTTCTCCAGCTGCCTCACCATTGATCTAAACTTCTGAAACTGGAGGCCCCACAGTGTGGCTTGCTCATCTCGATGGGCATCAAAGTTATCCTTGGGCCACAAAACTCTCAGATCGTAATACAGTAATAATACTATAGAATACTCGTATAAATTTCTCCCCTATGCTATAATATCCTACGCCAAAGTAGATAGGCAACCCAACTGGTCTTTAGTAGCCTTAGAAGTTTTCGGTTGGCATTGGTCAAGCGACGGAGGCCTCGTTTCTACTCTTGATAGCAACAACTGTAACTGCACTCATGTATGCATGTGCATATGTCAATACACATGTAGGTAATACACACATACGTACATGCATTTCATGTTCATAGTTTTGAATTTACAGACATACTTAGTTGCGCAGCGCCTTGGCATTGGGCTATTTCTGTTTTGGGAAGCGGAAAGACATTCCCCAGCTGCGATTTCTAACACAGCAGGCAACACTGATCAAGAAAGAAGTGTAGCTGGTGCTGACATGGTTAAGCATGGCTTAAATTGAAATATACTTACTCAGTCAATAAAATACATATCATATATATATAAGTATACTTACTATAAGCACTATTGAATTTAGGGTATTTGGTCTTCCGCATTGCCGATTTGAAATTCCTTTTAGACATTTCCTTTTATGATTCACCATAAAATGGTTGGATTTGGCAATTTAGTGAGCTTGTTTCATGTGAAATGTCCCTGGCACTCAAGGCCCAACAATGCACACACAACTCACCAATGCATATTTAACAAGTTATATCATTTTGCTATATATACATACATAATGCTTTAGCTAAAGTAGGAAGTGCAACAATGCTTTGAGAGGCTATTAATGTAGATATGCTATGCCATACCACTTCAATAAGCTGAACGAAATCAAAGGAAAGAAAAAGAACGAAGGAAATGAAATGAATTGAATGGAATGAAGCATGCAGAGCAATTTTAATTTTGAATATGTTTTATTCAATTTCACTTAACTTTCTGAAACTTAATTAAGAGAATGGCAAGACATTTTGGCCGCATGTAGTACTTACATATATAGACACATGCACATAGATTCATACTGTATACCGTTCTGTATGTATGTATTACGAGTATGCATTGTCTAGTTCTCTCTGCATTTCAATGCTGCTGCTGTTTTGCCTGCCAGAGCGAAGCTCAAAACGGCAAGTGTGTGGTGAGAAATGTTTTGAGTGGGGGTGGTGGGGAGCTGGGGAGGTGCAATAGCTGCCAGAGCAAGATGTGCCTAAGCTTGATAAGCGAACTTGCCAATTAACATACGCACAACTCGACTATGAACTAATAAGTAAACGATATGACAGCGCGCCTTTGTATAGAGAATGCAGATAAAAAGTAAAAACAGGAAACTGCTTTGCAAAGCTCTAAATGTAATTAATAAGTTTGCTAAGCCACTGTTAATGTATTTCTAGCACAAACTTTTCACTGCAAATATCAGAAATTGTATTTATGAAACTAATTTGAAACATTTAAAGCTAAGATCTTGTTGAATATGCTAGGGGGCTGCCTTTCAATTGATCAAAAAACACAGTAGTCGGAACATTTATCTTCTCACTTTCTCGCATACTTTTGACTAATGAGAGTAGTCTTGGGTTTCAATCATCACCAGAGAGAGTTTTTGTCAGATTAGAAGAAAAAACAAACGGAAGGGAAAGGAAGGCTATCAATCATTACAATTAAGCAGTCTAATATATATTGCACAAATTTTTCCAAAAAAAAAAAATAAGTGAAAAACGCACAGCCATATAAATTCGAACAGCAGTTAGTTCAAGCTATGCCTTACAATTAGAACGCTGTGAATGTGGATCAAGCTAAAGGTATGTCTCTGAAGATGAGTTGCTTGGCCGCACTCGAAACATACTGCCATGCCTGGGCAATTCAAATTTGCCATTGGTCGAAATTTCGTCTTAATATAGTATAAGTATCTACTTATTTTACCTGATACTCTTGTCCACCTTTCTCATCGTGTTCATCCACAAAATTGTGTATGTTGAGGACCATTTGACCTTCAAAAAGTATGTATAATTTTAGATTTCAAAGCTTATAACTGATATTTGGCAAGACAAAGAAACACACGAAGCAGAAGAAGCTACTAAGATGTAGTGCCACCAAGGCTGGTTAGCCTAATACTGGCTTTGGTACTATCATGAGCAGCATTATATGTATCAGTAAGTATAGTATGAATGTCCATGATGGGTTTGGCCACCAATTATTTGTGCGTGTATATGAATTATTTACTAATTGAAGTACTTACGCTGACCCGCAAGGAAACGCAATGCTAATCCAAATGACCACTAAATAACTGTAAACTTTGGTTCTTTGCTAACAGAAAAAAAAGAGTCAAAAACAAAGTGAAAATGCTACTCGTATTGTAAAATAGTCACTTTTGCTGTTGTTGTTGCTGTTGTAGGGTTGCTTTCTTCTAGTAACTAGTAGATATTTGCCATAGGAAAGTATATATATATATATATATGTATATAGTATGTATGTGTTGTGTAGGTAAAAGAGTTGCCGTTGCAGAAGAAGGTGTGAAACGAAAGCAAAGCCAAATATTTATCTAGCTAAAATGCAAATGTCAATACAAGCTATGCGTTTTCGTACTCTTTATATATATATATGTATATTTTGTTGTGGTTTAGCACGCACTTTTCTACTTAGGAACATTTTCAGAAATCGAAAAAGGCGAAATGGAAAGTAGTTGTTGCTCTGGTTGCTGTTGTTGTTGTTGTAATTGTAATTGTTGTGATTTTAACAAATTTCAAAACTTACCCCAATGCGTCCGAGAAGCAGAGCATCCATTTCGCCACCATTTTGAGCCACGGGAACTGTGGTTATCACGGATATAGTTGGTTCCTGCTGATTGCTCAAATCAACAGACATTGCGCTGCTCGAATTCAAGTTCAATTGAGGGGGGGCGCGCGTATCGTGGTTGTTGTGGTTATTGTGGTTATTGTTATAGGTACTTTGGCTTGTCTGATGTTGCTATATACTAGTTATAACTGGTCGCTCTTTTAGTGAAACTTTATGTACTGGTGTTCTTATTGTTATTGTTATTTTTGTAGTTATTATTATTATTATTATTGTTATTATTGTAATTCACTTTGTGCTCAGTCATTCCCAGTTGCGAATACAATTGGAGTCCAAAAAAAAGTTTGCTATCCAAAAGCTGTCACAATTATTGAATCATATTGATTTAGGATTGATTTATCCATATAATATCACCATTAAGTCGTACAATAGTATATGTATTAACTAAGATATGTTCCAGATAATCTGTCACATAGCTTTGTACATTCTGCTTTCAAATTTCTCAACGTGAAAATGTTGGGACTCTCTAAATCTTTTTTCACATTGTAATTTGGCGAACTCAAGGTCGTAAGTGAAAGCAAAACAAAAGACAAAGGTTAACTTCGGGTACCCCCTGCAGAACCTTTCAGCTCTTCTTTCTAATTACCTTTAAATATTTGGTGCTTGCACTGTGATATGCAAACACACAAACTTTCCTATACATATACATACATACAACACATTTGCATTCCAAGAAATCTGTTTGTGAATGAGAAAGACAGAAGGCTTGCAAAGAAAATCATCTATTCTAGCAGTTTTCATTTATATGACTTTATATGAGAGCTATATGTTAAAGTGGTCCGATTTTTATAATTCTTACAGATGAGAAAAAGATTACGCTGAAAATTACAAGTAGCTTTAAATCTGAGTAGTTCTCATAGAAACAAACGGACAGGCAGGCAAGCAGGCAAACAGACAAACAGACAGACAAACAGGCAGGCAAACAGACAGACAGACAGTTAGACAAACAGACAAACAGACAGACAAACAGACAGACAAACAGACAGACAAACAGACAGACAAACAGACAGACAAACAGGCAGGCAAACAGACAGACAGACAGTTAGACAAACAGACAAACAGACAGACAAACAGACAGACAAACAGACAGACAAACAGACAGACAAACAGACAGACAAACAGACAGACAAACAGACAGACAAACAGACAGACAAACAGACAGACAAACAGACAGACAAACAGACAGACAAACAGACAGACAAACAGACAGACAAAGAGACAGACAAACAGACAGACAAACAGACAGACAAACAGACAGACAAACAGACAGACAAACAGACAGACAAACAGACAGACAAACAGACAGACAAACAGACAGACAAACAGACAGACAAACAGACAGACAAACAGACAGACAAACAGACAGACAAATAGACAGACAAACAGACAGACAAACAGACAGACAAACAGACAGACAAACAGACAGACAAACACACAAACAAACAGACAGACAGACAAACAGACAGAGGAACAGGCAGATATGGCTATATCAACTCGACTTGTTATGCTGATGAAGAATATAAATATTTAATGGGGTCGGAGATGCTTCCTTCCGAGTGTTACAAATATCGTGACAAAATTATAATACCCTCTGTAAGGGTATAAACACTGATTGTTCTTCCCTTGCTCTCCCCATGTACAGCGAAAATAGCGAAAATTCTACAAATTTACCCTTGGCAGACTGCTTCTGGCCACGACTTCCTATCAGAAGTCCTTTCTGCCCTTTAACCTACTTAATCACTTCAAAACAAAAACCATTTGTAAATTCTAGTGTTTAAGAAAACTAAAGATGCTTTGAATTTCTGTTTCTTTGCTGTTGTTTTTTATGGCTGTTTGGTTTCGTTGTTTTGCATAATTGTAAGCATTTTAATTTAGTTGCCCATAGCACGATCAATATATAATCATACAATTTTAGGGCGTGGGTAATTTTGATTTAAAGTCTCCAATAAGTTAACACAGTTTAAATAATTCGCTTTCAATTTAAGGCGTGAAGTTCATAGAGAGCTGTTCACGTGCAGAGAGAGAGAGGGTGAGAGAGAACAAGAGAAGGGAAAGGGCTAAGTGTCATCCACATCTGTCAATAAACACCAGAAGACATGTGATATGTGTGACAGGTTAGTGTGTGCACTGCTGTTTCCTCCCACTGAAAGCGCCTCCAAATGTGCGTGTGCTGAAGCTGACACGTTTAAAATTTCATTTTCAAATCTGAACCAACCGGGTTTTTTTTGCCAGCTGCCAAGTTTATGTATGGTTGTTGCTGCTGTCGTTGTTGTTGTTCCTCATGCGAATCAAACGCATCGTCGTATGAGCAATTTGCGAGCACTGAAATTGCTGCTAACGGTGTTACACACGCTTTACTAGCGCGAACAGCGAAAAAATGGAAATGAAAATGAAAATGAAGCAGGTGAGCTGCAAAGAAGCCGAGAGCAAGGCCAAGACGTCAGCATATCCTCTCACTCAGGCCGTCCCGCCGCCCCCCTCGCCAACGTAGTGATGGGGTGACAACAACTAAACGACTGTGAATTTGTATTTATATATTATTATGTCGCATAACAACAAAAACGTGCCCAAATGCCATATGAAATTTAATATGCCTTCAAGGGTGCTGTTGTTGTATTCAAAAGCCCATAGCAACAGCCATACAGTAACCCCATTACATTGTTTTCAGTGTTGGAGTAAATGAAGGAGCAGGAAATCGGCAACTTGCAAAACATAAAAATATGGCAACGGAGATGAGGAGGAATATTTCAAAAGGGGATGGCACTTATTTAGTATGAACTTCCCTTTCTGCAGTTCAAGTTTCGAAATGGTGTTTTTATTAGAATCGGAGGGCTTCATGCGGTTAGCTTTCTCAATACAAGCAACTATACAATGTTAGCTTTCTCATGATGATATTCTCATCAGTCAAATTAAAATTGACTTCCATATCTGACGCTGAGCGAAATATACATACATACATACATGTGTTTCATTGCATTTGCTATGAAATTGACTCGAGTTTCGAATCTCTCTCTCCTAATTACATTTGCTTGCTTAAGTTGCCACTTCGCCTTTGCCAATAACTGTAAATCTCTCTCTTGTCTCATTGCATTTCTGCTTTATCAAGTTTGTTGAAGCTGAGTCAGTCGCAATACGCATAGCAAACGGTGAACGAAATTGACATACATACATACATGTGCTTCATTGCATTTCATTTGAAATTAACTCGAGTTCCGAATCTCGCTCTCCTAATTACATTTGCTTGCTTAAGTTGCCATTTCGCCTTTGCAAAAAACTGTAAATCTCTCTTGTAGATGCGCACATACAAACATATTGATAACCATATTTCATTGCATTACTCTCATAAATTAGTTCAAGCTGAGGCCAGCCAGCCCGGCTGCTTCAGAAAAAATAAAAGTCAGTCGCAATACACATAGCTAACGGTGAACAAAAGTTACTTACATACATGTGCTTCATTGCATTTCATTTGAATTTGACTCGAATTCCGAATCTCTCTCTTCTAATTACATTTGCTTGCTTAAGTTGCCATTTCGTCTTTGCAAAATTGTAAATCTCTCTCGCAAATATATTGATACATATCTCATACATAATTCTCTCTTATCACATTTTCTGCTTTGTTGAACTTGTTGAAGCTGAGGCCAGCCAGCTGCCTCACAAAAAAAAAATAAATGTCAGACACAATACGCACTCAAATTAAGCCGGACACGACTTTTAAACTCTGCAAGGCAAACAGCCGTCGGGGTTTTAAGATTAAAGCACTCCATCCCACATACTTAAACAGGTCATTTAATAGAACTATCTGGACCCAGCCAATTCCAATTTCAATGCGGTGTCACTTTTGGCCTTTTCTTGCGTTGCTCCCACAAATATTGTGCTTGAGTGCTTGATGTATAAAGTGCAGGGCGGAAGGAAAGGCAGTGGACGAGGCAGCGCATACGAGTAGCATTTACATAAGCGGCATTATTTATGGTTGATGTTGGAGTCGTCGTTCTTGGCCGTTGGCTGTGGGACTGTGGCTGTTGTCCGTGGGTCGTTGGCATTTGATTGGCATAATGGTCGTTGCTAACTAGTGCCAGTGGCTGCAACAAATTGGCCAGCAAATTGCATGATTGCGGTCAAGTGCGCAATGACAGAGAGCGAGCCTGAGGGGGCGGAGATGGGATTCGGATTGAATGCGAGAGACTGTTCAAAATGATGAGATGGCAATGAGACCAAGCAAGACAAGCCAAGCCAAGCGAAGGAAAAACATAACATTAGTGATACACCGAAGACTGCTCCGCCTTCGCAATCTGGCAAGCGCTAATTCAAGGCCACACATGTCGCATGTGTGGGAGCGTCATCTTTTTACACTTAAGGCGCGCGCTAATTTGGCTTTAATTTGCATTTTAATTCGCAAATATTCATAGGCAACAATCAGCGCTTGGCACACAGAGCACATGCGTAATATGCATAATATCAGCATAAATATGCAAACCAAAGGACCTTACAACGGCAGAAACAGCAACAACAAGAACAACAACAACCAAAAGCATTGCATAATTATGCAAGCAACAGCAGCCGGAGCACCGATTCCACATCCAAGCCGCACACAACGTCAACGTAACCAGCCAGTTGGAAGGAAGCCTCCAACCCTTTCTACCTCAACGTGCTGCCACCCCGCTGCACATGTCACAGCCTTTCTGTTAAGCAACACGGGTACACGGATTTCCAATGTCCTGTACACCACAGTTGCATCGAAATCTTTGCTTTAAATGCCTAATTGCAACAACCGCTAATGGTGCAAGAGATGTGTTTAGGGTGACCCTCATACAAACCCACCGCCCATTTCATTGGAATTTAACCAAATTTGAGGTTTATGTGTATTAGAGGCATCTACGTTAAGTGACCACATTTGATCCGGCTTGGGCAACTATATCATACAGCCCTATAGAACCGACTTTGTCGGAATGAACACAACATTGTGGCTTATTTCGAGTGTAAAAAGTTTGTTGCCTTGCAAAATGGCTGGTGAATTGGGTTTCGGCCAGAACTCGAGGCGCAATCGGAATCAGAGGCATCTCGAGCGCGAATTATGCATGAGCGCCTTGGTGCGCTTCAAAAGTGGTACAACGCCCAGGATAACACAACCCTCACCCCACCCAGGCCGAACTGAGCTGAGCTGAGCTGAGCTGAGTGAAGACGCCATGTTGGCTTGAGTGCGACTCCTACGTGCGACCCCCTGCGCGATGCAATCGAAGCGCCTTCCACTGTCGGGCGACTGAAATGCAAATAATTGAGAACTTTCTTTGACTTGAGGATATCCTGGCCAGCAACCATTAGCCCCAACGAGCTTCTAGCCGCCGCAACTTTAACAAGTTTCCCACATTTTGCGGTTGCTCTTCTGCATCTGCTTTGTACTTTCTGCCGTAAAGCCGCCGCTTGCCTAGGGCTTTGTCTCCAAAATGGACGCACATAATTTCCGCTTTTGGTTTTCATTTTGTTTCGTTTTCTTTTTGCCTCCGAACACATTTTTATTTGAACTTGCACACACTCAAAGAAAATCACGGCACGCTTCGTTAGTTGACACGCTACCCTCTGGCTCGGGTTCAGGCTCCTCTCCTCCCTGGCTTCCTTCCCGCCCACAGTCCGCCAGCGTTGGCGGTGCGCAAAATTTCTACTTTGTTGTTTTTCTTAATTAAATTGCAGCTGGAGAAGTGCGAGGGAGAGAGGTCGCACAAGCCGGAGCAGGAGCAGGAGGAAGCTAGCCGCCGAAGCACTTAAAGTGCCGACCACTGGTAACGTTTCCTCTCCTTTCAATTCAAATTCAATTGCTGCGGCTTCTCCAGCCCATAATTATAAATGCGTGCGAGAATTAGCGACTCTTGCACAATTCCTTCAAGGGGAGCCCGTACGAACATCAGCATGAGCCCTGATTACACAATGGAATGTGAAAGCCAGAGAAGTTTAAATCTTGTTCAATTCAAATCATTTATTGGAAATTGTGTTAGGAGCGAGTATGCAGGGTTAGGGTTTGCCTTGCCCATCGAATGGAACGTGTAAGGAATTTTCGTTTGGAATGATCTACGACTGCCACTGAGGGTGTGGTTGAAGGGGTTGGACTTGGCTGAAACTAAATGTGGCTCGAATGTTAAAAGTGTTCGCAATTTGGCGTTTAATTGAGGGCACGTGGGATATATATGTATAAGAACAGCTACGAAAAGAGAGAGCAAATCAAAATCAACGGCAAAAATGACATTAAATATAAAATTATAACAGCGAAAACGAAGATAGATCGACGGCTGAATGCCCTGTAACTGTGACTTGATGTAAGCAGATGTATGTACGGCATATACAAATAAGTTGGGGGGTGGGGCACTGAATCAATGAACATATGATATATGATATAATTGTCCGATCTGAATCAAATTTGGTCAGCAGAAGTGGTGATGCATACCAAATTTGGATTACTTCGGTGTACTGAGAGTTCATTATGAATCGGTTGGTTATATAAGCGGGTGTCACGGAAATCTTCAGAAATTTAGAAAATCGAATTGATTTATAGGTTCATTTGTGTACTTTTGCATCAAGATAGGGACAAATTCAATGGCTACAAGATTGCTTTCTTTTGGGAAGCATTTTTCAGGTGTTTTGAGATTTCATCAAAAGCCCATACTTAGCACTAAGCGAGATTTAAAACCAACGAAAGTTCAACATTTGCTGCAACTCACATATAGTAGGCCATGCTTTTTTCCTGTATTCTTTCAAAACTATATCCAAATGTAGCTATACAAAGACAAGTTCACACATTAATTTCTCTAAGTCTCTAGAGATTTGCATAACACCCCCGATAGAAGCTTATTGATACAGTCGTTTGATCTTGATGATTTTTACATAAGAGAGCAAGTAGCAGAAATAAGTCGGAGAGACAGTTAGATATGGCTGTATATCGTGTTGACCAAGAATATATACACTTTATATAATCGGAAACCTTCCTGCTATGTGTTCTACCAAAATACAATCACAATTTTTCGTGAGCGGTATAAGAAGTATAAGACTGCGGTACCATTGGCAGACCACAGTGACCATAAGTCGCAAGACTGAACTTTAAACTGCCCGTGTCTGCCCGTATTGTAGGGGACTGGCAAGTCAACTGTGCTGGTCAGTTAATTAAAATTCGCTTTTGAGTTATTCATATTAATTTGCTTTGTGCTTGCCATATGAGAAATAAATGTTTAATGTCATAGATGGGGGACGTGTGTGTACATAAGGTATATGGTTTTATATATATGTGCATGGGCGTGTGAGTGTGTGTGTATCTGTGGCAGCTGCAACATTAATTGCTTTGCTGGCATCATGGGCAACGGCAACAGAATCCAGCCGACCTCCAAGCGACCTTTCTCTCCCTGTTGGCTAGAGTCCGTAAAGTTGGCCTTGTTTCTCATCCTTGTCCGTATCCTTGACCTTGCCCTTGCACTTATCCTTCTGCGGGCCCGCTTACCTGCAGCTGCTGCGGGCCATTGGGACTTATGCACTTCGCCAGGAAAAAGAAATCCAAGCTACTGCAGTTTACTCTTGCGCCTGAGACCCGAGGCTTAAGCTGGAGGCTTAAGGTAAGGCTAGAGTAGCCACAACAGTTGTAGTTCTTGCCAAGGACTGCTTTCCATCACTGCGGGCATTGGGAATTGTTTGCACAATTCGAGCATATTTGTTGAGCCACCAAAAGGCCAGCACAGGGCTTTGGCATTTTGATCAAATTTAGACAAAACCGAACTTAGCTGAACCAAGTTGAATCGCGAACAGCCAACATCCGCTATTCCGACAGTGGGGTTTTTTTTTTTTTTTGGTTGTATGACAAGGAATGCACTTAAGCTTTAACCTCTTGGACATGAGACTGACGTGACGTTTATATGTCCACACGGATACAAACCAACAACCAGATGCTTTGAACACATCATTAGAGGTGTTCTCTGGATACCAGGAAATTATGATAGCATTTTAGGTAGGTCGGGTCTGTAATGGCTGCCAATGTATCAGGAGGTATATATGTAAGTCTTGCAGCTCTAAAAACCTTCAGGGTCATAGAGTTCACCTTCATTTTTAGATTTCTAATTTCTCACATAAATTATGCATTCTCACATTTGCTCAACAGAATTGTGAAGGAGATGCGCTGAAACATTTGGTTTACCTGATGAGCAAATTTCTTCTATTTGCAAGCCAAAACAAACAAAGTTACCAAATACGGACTTCTGAATCCCATTTCGTTATTAAGCATGTAATTTAATCAGCAGTAGTATGCGGATTTCACTTTGACTAAAACCGATCAAAGCAAACTCAAAGGGAGCTGCAGCCCCTGGGGCCATAGGGCGGCGATGGGCCTTGGCAAAACATCCAACATCCATATCCATTTATCTTATGAAACAAAATTGTTGACCCATTCAATGCCACTGGCAACGGCAATGGCATCGTCATTTTCCTCTCTCTTTCCCTCTCTTTCGTTTTTTCTCTCTTCAATCGAGTAGAATTGTCGTCGTTGAGGAAATCACTTAAGCGCACTTAATTATTTGCACAAGTTACCACCATGCCAATGGACTCGTGCTGGTGTCGCTCTTGCCATTGCGGCTGCTGTTGCTGGGCACGGACAGGGACAGGACAGGGGCACGTTTCACTTGCGTTACATTTCAATCGAAGCGCGGCACAACAGCGCGTATGAGTGATATGACACGTAATCAATAAATAACCAGCAGTATCCCAGCATCCCAGTTGAGCGAACAATGAAACGGACGGACGGACGGCCGGATAGGCAGGCAGCCAGTCAATACTTTGAACTCATTAGGTTATACTCTTCTCTCCTCTCCCTTTCCCTCCCCATCGTTCAATATGAATTCTTAACTGCTGTCTGCTGGATATTTTATGCATAATTACTTTTTGTCGGCTGCTGGAGGCATTCTCTGCTTGCCTATTCGACAGTGCCTCGAATTTCTTTCCTCTGAGACTTTTCAGCTCGCTTTCCGCTTTATTGCGTTTCCAGACAGAGATGGAGAGAGAGAGAGCTTAGGGCAACGCAATGGTGGGCGCATGATTAATATGCGTGAATTAAGTCAAATCGAATCAATCAAGTCAAATGTCGCTGACAAACAGACTGACTAACAGACTGACAAACAGACTGACATACAAACAGTCAGGCAGACAGACAGACAGACAGACAGATAGACAGAAGAGGGCGTGCAGTACTAGTACAGCGAGGCCTCGCTAAGCTCACAATAAGCCAACAATAGCTTCTGAGCTCCAAAAATTATCATATACTTTTCATTTTTAAATATTTTTAATTAATCATTTACCATTTTGTATCCTTGATCAGGGTGACTGTTGGCCAGCCTTATCGAGCTATTGTTAAGATTGATAGCTGTCGTTAAAGCTGGTGAGGTCTGTATTCAGCGAAGTGTTCCCTTCAGATCTGTGTACATCATAAACCTATTGTCGAACAACAAATAAACGTTGCCGGAATTTGTAGTTGACCCAAAAACAGACAACTGCTTTGAAATTCTGCTTGCAAGTGAATTTAATGCTCTTACGCAAATAATGTAATTAATATAAACGCAATGGTCTTCCCAAACACGTTTGTTGTTTTCCTTTAAGTTTAACGATTTATTTCAGATGGCATTCAGATGGCTTCGTATTTAGCATACGAATGTGATCAATATTGAATCACTAAAAATGTTCTCTCATTACTAAGGACATGCTTCAGATAAGGATTGTGGCGCTGCTACAATTTCATTTCATTTCTACGCTTCCCCATCAATGTGGGTCGGAAAAATATTCAATTGAAATTGCCAGTTGGTATAAAATATGTGCTAATGCGTTGAAACCAAGCGTGCATAGCAAAGCTTGCAAATCGTGCAGACTTTTAAGGGCATTCAGGGGTTAAGCAAATGGCCCAGAAAGGAGAGTAAGAAGTAAGTGTCGACTTCCGGGTCAGGGCTAATGCATGACAATGACAGTGACAAAACAAGCCTTCGGATCGACAACTATGTGGGACATACTAAATTTTTATTACGCATTCTTACACAAACACACACACACACACAGACAGCATACGCACAGAGACGAGCATTGGTAGGAAATACACTAATGCAATGACATTTATAGAGGCCGAAACGTCCGGACTGAGGTCGTTTACTGCCCAACACAGCTGAAATTGAAGCTGGAAGCTGGAGTAGAAGTGGATGTGAACCGGCAGCTAAATAGAGATTTTACACCATGCGGCAATGGTGTCAACTTTTATCATGTTCTCTGACCGTGAACCTAAAAGAGGGAGGCAATAATATCCTCCTTTTTCAATACGCTTTCAAAGACCTTTGCAAGACCTCATTCACTATGCTATGGCCTGGTGTAAGGCATATCGGCTGGCCTGCTCGAGGCTTACAGCTTTGGTCGTATCTTATATAAGAATTATATAAGAAGCTACGCTTTTGTTCAAAAATTGTGATCCTGATTCCCTGATTTCGCGATCCTATCTCTACTATAGAATACAAGAGAAATAGGCATGTTTTAGCATAGCAAGAGAATCCGCATTTCGCTATATTGATTGTAATGGCAATGCCCTCCGCCTCCCTTCGCAGCTCCATCAACTTTTTATGCTATTATGTTTTTGGCCAAAGTCAGCGTTTATTTGATTTATGGCCACGAAGCGACTTTGTACCAAGTCGCCTGCGTAATGATGCTTTGCCTTCTGTCCTCCGCCAACTCCGAACACGAGCCACGAGGCCCCGTGTATTTCAAATTCGTTTGTCCAATCCCGTGGCGATTAATTTTCAGGCTGCTGCTGCTGGTCAAATCGCAGCTTAATTAAAATCGACACTAAATGCCAGCCCAGTTCTAAGCTTGGCCAATTTGCCGTTGCCGACAATGAGAAGCTTATTAACTCTGCGAACATTTGTACGGCTATTTGGGGTTCACTTTTTCCACTCGCCCAATTACGTTCATTTTCTTAATAACTGGATTGTCCCAATTGAAAGCGGGCTGCGGCAAATTCAACAAAATAATACATAATTGCGTTTTATTCAAGGAAACGACCAGGATTGCCCTGACGACTCGAGTGCCTTCACAATATTTGAATATTTTAATATTAATGCAAAATGTTTTCGGGATAAAAGTTCTACGGCTATGAATGTTTCTCGCTGCCTTTTTCCCCCCATTTGTGGCAACCAGTTTGCGGTATTTTGCTAATGAAAATTAAATGAAATTGCTTAGAGTCGGGGTCGTGCATATAGTATGAATTATATAGTATATATACATATATATATACATACATGCATAGCCAATTATGAAATTCCACAACTTTCACTGTGAGAGATAACAATTCTATTCTTTGACTTTTTTTTAATGAAATTCAGCCAAACAAAGGTTGAACAATGATGATGCCAGTGGGTAAAATGTGTGCTGGGTAGAAAAGGTAAAAACTTTTGTCGCTGTCATTGAAGCCTAGACGCAGCTTCTAAATTTTCATCTGCATACTGAAACTGAAGCTTTGATAGGCTTCCCCCACTTCCCACACCTACGAGACCTGAGCGCGGGCTAGTATAGGCGCAATGCATAAATCAGTTCTCAAAGTCAGCTCAGCAGACAACCTGACAGCTGGCAGCCCGCTTTTGTGAGCACCAGAGGGTATTGGCGCCTAGTCCCTAGTCCTAGTAAGCCTTGTTCATTTGCATTTTGCCTAAGTGAGGGCTCAAAGAGCAAAAGCGAGTAAAAACGTAGTTTTCGAAATTTCGACTATAAGATACCCGTAGTATAACTTTCAAAAGTCGGCATTCTGGTAGAGATTCCATTCGTATTGTATACACTCTTTACTCTACGGGTAGACAAATGGGGATTTTATCGAAAACGTAGAGGAGAAGCAATCCATAAGAGAAATTGGCTGGATCAAGCAGCACATACGGATTACGTACCTGAAAGGTTACGGAAAAGCATTTAAATTTCAGAGAAAATGGTATATTATAATCATATCAGAGATCTGCATTGAGTATGATTGAGCCTGTTCAATCCGATTGTATCCAATCCGGACATCGCCTGCTATATGTTCGATCCGGTTGCAGACCCAAAATATAAATTGACAAGAAAGCTATCACGCTCAATTTCAGTTCGATCAGGCTACCTCACCGGCATCTGATCGTTCAAAATCCGAGTATATGATTGAGTAAATCGTATATATGTATGTGTCTGGATTAATAAAGCGTTTCCGAACATATAAAGAATATATATATATATGCTCAAGCACACCTTATTGACCTCGTTAAAAACTATTGGAAATATTGGTTTCCGTCGAATGCCAAATTTGTTTTTTACTCGTCTCCGAGATCTAGATGTTCATATACACAGACGCGGCTAACGCGAGTCGGCTGTTGCTCCCGATCGGGAATCTATATACTTTATGGGTTCGTAAACCTGTTACATACATCTACACAAATCCAATATACTCTTTACTCTACCAGTACAAGTATAATCAGCGGGCAAGAGAGATAGTTGAGCTAGTCCGCATTTGTTGCTACATAATTGATGGCAATTTACGATTTTGTAGGCCAAAAGGTGATCTCCTGACCGCATTTCTTGGTATGCATATGTGCCTTAATAAGAGACGAAGTCTAAGTTCCTGTAGCCGAAGCTTACATACCCTTATATAATAAGGATATATATAGCAAAAATAATATATAATATATAGCAAAAAGTTGCAAATTCTACGAAATTACTATCATTCTGCAAGGGTCAGCAGCTATATGATATAGTAACTATATGCTAGTCCTCTTTGGCCGTTGATTTTGCTTCAGACCAAGAGACAAAAGGTTGTTATTGTGTTAAATATTTGAGCCGCAATCGAGCGGCCGAGAGCCCCTTAATTCTCAATTCTGAAGCGATTTCTCTCAACCAGCGAGCATCAAGTGTACAGGCTTAAATATCAAGGCCAAGAAAGGACTGCTTGCCTGTTATCGATTGTCATTGTTTACCACACACACACACACACACACATACACAAATCCAAATCTGAGAAGCTGCAGGCATGTGGCAAGGCTGGGAGATGGGGAGGTGGCGAGGACGGGACAAGTTTTGTGCGCTACTTTTTATTGATGGCGAATATTACGCCAACTAAGCAAATTAAATTGTTTACATTGACAAAGGCCGGCCATGAGACTGGGCGTGGCAGCTACCCCAGAGCAAAGCCAAGGTAGTTCAGACCACGACCGCATCATACCACCATTCCGCACAAGACCACAGTAGGGAAGACAACAATGGCACCAGCGCTGTCCCTTATCCCCTGTCCACTGTGCTCTGCTCATGACAACAGGAGACAAAATGGATGGCCACAACTTCTCATATGCCTGGCGTTTGTTGGGAAGGCAGAGGGCAGAGAGGAAGGCGGAGCTGTTGCTGTTGAAAGCCCAGGAGCAGCAGCAGCAGTAGGGCGAGCAGTACAATCGATGATGTGCACAGGGAAATTTGACTAACAGAGCTTGAACCCAAGCGGGTTTCTTAAGACTGAAGATCATGAGCACGATTAAGGCAGGTGTGTTCAATAGAGAGAAAGCTCTATGACACGTATGGACTATACTGGACATGTGAGGCTATAAATTAAAGTATTTATTTATAGCCTCATTTGTTTAGTTGCCTTTGCCTTCGAGGATACATGGAAGCTTCAAAGGTGGCTACAAGTTTAGATGTTTAGAAGTTTAGAAACTTTGAACTTGTTTGTCTATCCTCCAATCGACAGAGATTCCCATAACACCCACCTATATGTCATATCCCAGTATTCCAAAATGTACACGAGTATATGTCCGTGTCTGTGTTTCCTTTTAGCCAGTAACTACGGTACGCCACTTTGACTTTCGTCTTGCACTGACCAAGCCCAAAAGTTGGGCAGCTTCTGTGCGTCGGCGTTCCCCCCGCTCCCTCTCCTTATCCACCATGCGGCATTTGTGTTGATTGTTTTAATTGAAAATTCTGCCCACAAATCAAAATGTTGTACCACATTTAACTATTTTTGATATTTCTTGTGGGTATTTGCATAGTTTACGGTAGACACATGTCCCTATGACCATATGTTCGTAGTTATAGTTGGCAAAATGTTTCCAAGGGTAACGCAGTGGAGAGCAAAGGATGCTCTCAGTCGTAAGTAAGTTTCCTTTTGTAAAATGTTCAAAACGAACAGCTGAGAAGAAGTTTGCTAATTTTGTAACTGCAGCCTCTCTGTCAGGATGTATTGTTAGTTGGACTTGGACAGTTTGTGGCATCTTCCTTTGTTTGTGTTTGTTCGCATTAATATTATTAACTAGCGTCTGTTGTTATCAATTTCATACCCAGAAATCCGGAAGCAAGTCCTATGGCCTTGCTTTGATCAACTTGACCTGAACTTTTAGCCACAATATGAGTGGCCTTCGGTTCTTATCTATTCCAATAAGTAATATATACCACGACAATTAGGCAATTGGTCTCAGATGTGTTTTCAAACTCTATATGTTTCAATATATACACATATATACACTTATATACAGGAAAAAGTTGAAAAAACGACGTAAATTGAATGCATCACTTTGAGATCTTCGTGTTCTTTTTCTTCCCAAATGAGAAAATGCTTCTTTCTGGCTCTTGATGAACGACTTTAGGGCAAAACTCCTAAAATAGCTAAGCGTAAAATCTAATATGATAATCAATTTGAGTGGCTAACAGCAACAGCGGCAGCAACAACAACTGCAACAACTGTTTTGCTACAGCATCAGGGCAAAAAATTTCATTTGGTTTCCCTTTTTTGTGGCTTTTGCAGCTTTTTTCCCGCGATTTGCTTAAACGTTCTCTTGCGTGCAACGTCAATGGTGGAATCCAACCAGCAACAAAGGGCAAAGAGCGAGAGAGAGAGAAAGAGTGGAGAATGTAAAGGGCAATGGCCAAAGGAATGGCTCTATTAACTTGGATTTAACTTGCACTTAGGTTTCTCATAAGATTCAACAGGAACATGTTTTGCTGCTTTAAAAGTGGCGGGAGTTCAGTGATGGAACCTGCAGACCCAGACTCATGAGCTGTAAATCAAATCCACCCCTTTTTATACCTTTTACACAGATGTAGTCTGATAAGGAATCCTGTGACTTATGGCTCCTTATGACTGCCTTAGAAACGGCAAGGTATATGATAGCGAGGCTAAGTTTGATGGCTGAAAAAGTAGATTGTGATTTGGTTATCATCAATGCTTTGAAACGGCATCGGTAAACGTTCGCTAGTTTCTACTAGTTTCCCAAGTTTCTACTGTCGATCCCGATCCTCTATCAAGGCGAAGTTACTCAAAAAGTTACTACAGAAACACAAATCCTTTCAACAAAATTTCTAGCTGAAATTTGTAAATACAATTTCATTATCTGTTTTGTTGTTTTTGTTTAATATCCCATTGGCATCGTCTTTTGCCGCTGCTGTGTGGCCGAGGGCCAGTCAGCGGCAACGAGCTCCCAACTGCCGGGTAGACCGACAACATGTGCTGGTGGATGTCGACGCACAAGCTCAAGCTTCTGGTCGTGGTGCTAACTCTTATTGTGGCGGTAACACCTGTGTGCCTGTATGCATGGCAATCTGAACGATCTATCATCTTCCTGTTACCCGTTAGGTCGATGGCGAGCTGAAGGCCGCCACAAATGGAACTCTGATGATTTACTATATCAATACAAAATTTGAGGGCTTCCTGATAGCGCGACTCGTGCTCGGAGTGTTGCTGGCGGTTTGGGCGTTCCTTGGTTTCCTTTCGCTGTTCTTCGACTCGGTCTGGGGCTTGGCTGTTGTGAGTATCTGCTATCAGATCTGTAGATCTGCTGGTCTACATAGTATCTCTAGTACTCTTGATCCCCCAAAAACCTGCCCAGTACTCCACAGGGATGTGTCTCCTGACTATTTTCGATATCGTAACGCTCTGGTGGCGCTTTCATCTAAACTCGATGGGACTGCCTAGAATGCTGGATGACAATCTCATCTTAGAGGCCATACGATCAACATCGGAACAGATAGTTATGATGGAGGAGGGTATCGAAGACGTGCTGCTCTTTGTTTTAATATTCATACAGGTGAGGCACTACACATATATATATATATACATATATATATATATATATATATATATATATATATATATATATATATTCCGTCTCTCATCGCAACCTCCCTTGCAACCTATTGCAGCTTGTTGTCACCCTTGCCGGCTGGTGGCTGGCTTGTCGCATTCGCCAGCACCTCAAGGACGAGGAGCAATATGAAATTGACAAAGCTCATCTCGAGGAGATACGGACACTGGGCCGTCGCTAATGAGCACCAAAGCAGAACCAGAGCAGTTGCACTTGTGATGGTTACCTGATACTACCTGAATGCACAAAGCATCACAAAAATGTGAATGAGAATGAGAAAGAAACAAACAAAAATCAAAAGAAATCTAACCTCTATTCTATGGCAGGAACACTTGAGGAAGAGCACTTGTCCTCCTCCTCTCCGTCCACCTCAACTAAGCAGAGAGCTTGAGGCATCCGTTGTCCGTCCGCAAACAGAAAACTGAAGAACTTGAAACAAGACTTCCTCCTCAGGCTTTGCTCGCCTTCAAAAGTTATCTTCATTGCATTTGTGTGCAAATTGGCAGTTGGTTTTGGTTTCGCTTGGGATTTGTTTTGCTGTCTGTTTATCTGGGAGTGGGACAGGACAGAGAGACGCAACCCTTCTTCAAGCTTGGCAACTGCCCGCAGCATTTGCTTGATTGGCTCCTGCTCCTGCTGTACCTTTCACTCCAGCAGCAGCCCTTTCATCAGCTCTGTGGCTCATATTTGCATGCAACAAGCTGCAAATTGAGCCCGATTTCAGTGTGACCTTAGCAGGTCATGGTCAATGTCATGCCAAACAGATACAGTTACAATTACAGTTACACACACACACACACACACACACATACATACATACTTACATACATAGTTGTCAATGGAACGAATGCAAATATCAGCGCAGTGAAAGATAAATAATTATGTTCATTAAATCATCTACTCAGATGTTCTTGTTCCTTAAACTTAGTGTTCAAGGTAATTCATTTGATTCTAGGTAAAGTTCCTTAAGATACGAGTACTTGTGGCCAAGTAAGGAGGCCAACAAGTAAGAAAGCTAAAGAACCCTGATCTGAGGAAATAGTGGGGCAGTCTACTAATTTTGGTTACTCTTGCTCTTATAGTCTAGGTGTTCATACGGACAGGCGGACATGGAATACATGGATATGGAATATATATACCTCTTGGGATTGCCTGTTACATACATGTGCACTGGAGTACTACTAGAGTACGAGTATAATTAAGGATGGAATCGAATTGAAACAATGCAACCTGATTACCTTCAATCTCATGGAAATACGATCACAATCATACGCATAAAACTCAGACAGCTGTTGAATACAAACACAAATAAATGCAAATAATAAACATAATCCCTTCAGCTATCCTTTCATCTACTGCAAAAAGCCAAATGCACTTTACCAACACATTTGCGAAGGCAATTTTTCGAGCATTAAAAATGCCACAACAAGGATTTCCGTTTCCGCTCACAGATTTGAACAGCCAGTCAACGTTTTGTCTGATTCTCAACAAAGGCCTCCAACCACACACACACACACACACACACACACCCATACAGAACATACACAATCACAATGTAAACAATAAGCAAACAATATGGCGTTCTGTTGGCACATAATAAGTATAATGATCATGTCGATGGCGTCGTATCCGGATCCCGAGATACGGCCTCTTACGTTTATGTTTTTATGATGTGACGGAATAATTTAGTGTCCAACTGATAGACACATCTACCCACACACCCAACATCCACTACCAGCAGCACCTCCCAGTCCACTTTCCCATACTGATAACAGCGTTGGCAATCCAAATGGAATCCCACAAGCCGAAATCCTTTCGAAGGAATATCGAACAACACAGCAAACAATTTGAAAACACAACCTCCAATGCAACTCTTGGCGCACAATTATACATAGATATTCGTATATACATACATATATATATATATATATATATATATATATATATATATATATATATATATTTACATTGTGTACGTTAAAAATGCCTTCTTTTTGATTTTGATTTTGATTTTGTGTGAAGCAAAGCTGCGAGAACTCAAAGCGCCTTAACGGCTAAAAAAAAAAGCGTCGCGCGTTGCGAGAACCGAAAACTTCGCATGTCAACACGCGCCAAAACGTTGCCAGCGACTGAACGGACAGCCCAAAGGCTGACGATGAACATGAACACAAGCGCCCGATGCTTTAGTGGAGGCCACTGGCAGAGGCGGTGTATGGGGGCGGCCATTCATTGAGAAAACCCGAAACGGTTGAAAAAGGCAAAACAAAGCCAGATGGAAAATATTCGCCTTAACAATGTGAAGAACAGCTGATGCTGAATGGAAACAGAGCTTTCGGGCAGCACGCCACAGTGTAGCTTTAAAGCTTTGCGCAGGATGTGCGCAGCTGCACCAGCTGCAAAGCGTGGTTGCAATGGTGAAAGAAAAGCGCGACACTTGTTGCTCACAAAGTCGGAGGAAAACTACTTTAATGTAAATCAAAACATATATGCTATATATATATATATATATATCTTTGTATATGTGTCTTCAGTATATATCTATATAATATTATTATAATGAATGATACAACGAAAGCTAAGGATCTTGCTTTATCCACCTCAGTGTCACTCTCCCTGTTTGCCTACTCCTCAATATGATTTTATATAGATTTGAAACAGCTGTGTGTGCAGAAAAGCTTTCTCTCTTTTAAGCTTCCAGTTCTAGAGTAACCCAATAAACATTTCATAGTAATAACTAATATTTTAAACTCAATGAAATTTTCTAAAAATTAATTTTTTAGAGTAAAGATAATATTGTAAACACATTTTCTTGGTAAAATGCTAATTCTATTGTAGCACAAGATATTTAGAAAGGAGAAGGCGAGCCTTCTTTTAAAGCACGGCATAAAAAGAACTTCTGAATCGAAAACTGTGTTTGACTGCTACATGAACTGGCTATTAGCGTTCATGGGAAGATGGAAACAACGGTCCTTAGTGTTTATCCTGAAGAGGTTTGTTCCCGAAGGTATCAAACTTACACTCAGCTTTTAGACATAAGCATTTCAGATCTGTCTGCAGGCTTTGAGACTTCTAAGAACCCAAGGTTGACACAGGAAGTCGCTAATTGCTTCGGTGCTTTACCAACTTCACGAAAACTAAAAGTTTGTCTCACAAATTTTGCTGCAGGCCAACCTTAACCTAAAGTGAAGCAACCCTTCTGAGGACTTTACAAATTTTCAATAGGGGAAACAATATAAACAAATGTTTTGACATTTTCTATAGGGTCTTCAAATTACACATACATACTTACATTCATACTTATCTCCAAAGTTTCAAAGCTATATGGAGCCTAATTGTTGTGATATTAAGTATACGCCTCGTGCGCCGAACAAACAGACGCCTTCAAGGTGCTTTTTGGCCAATTATGCAGCTAATTAATTAAGTTATGAGCAGGCGAGCGTCTCCAACATTTGGTTTATTCCACATCATAGGCTTTTGCTCGTGCTTCGCTTGTGTTGTCGAGCAGCCGAAATAACAAACCGGACGCAGCTGCAACAGCAATCAAGGTCCACAACAAACAACCTATTTGATGGCAAAATACAGCCGAAAGCGGTAGGACACAAGAGCATGGGCTAAAGCAAACTCTCTGAAGTGCAATTAATATGCATTGTAACTACAAATACAAATACAAATAAGTACATATCGTAGCTGTTGTTGCTTTTGAAGTTGCTATTGAAATTTGTTAACAAATGTGTGGTTTGAAAATGAAACTCATCTATATACATATTGAACATTTCTTTTGCTTTCTTGATTTTGAAAGAGGAACAGGAATTGGAATATATACTTACCTCGATGGTAATGTGATGGCCGCGTGAACGAAAATTGTCATCGTTGCTTCGCAAATTCTTGGAATCGATTTGTACGTTCGTCTGCATGTTGACACGCCTCCTCAGACTCGAGAGTCTGTCTATGCCTTGGCTCTAATTATCGGGTCGCCTGCAAAGAAGCACGCTTATGAGAATTGAATTTGATGACTTTTATGAAATGCCTGCTAAATATTGCCAGACATTCCCCGTTTCTGTCCATCAGCCACATGGTTCTGCCTCATGGACTGTGGCTGGTGGAGATTGTCACATGAAACTACTCGTAAAGTGCAGAGTTGAACGCTTGGCGCCTTGATTGGGGTTAAAGCGACGAGGCATCGCATCGGATGGGCTCAATGATGCGTGACCCTGATAGCTATGTGAATGTATAATGTTAATATATATATATATATATATATATATATATATATATGTATATATATATATTTTTTTTTTGGCATATACTCGTATATATAAATGAACAACGAAAGATGCTGCCGTTTATTGCCATTAACCAAGCGGAGTCGGAGACGGAGCCGGAGCCACACGCAGACCTATACAGGCCGTGCTGTTTGTATTGTTACTCCTGGTCCTGGTTCTCGCTATAATTTAAGGACCAAAGGCCAAGCGGGGCCAGCTAGCAGCTAAGTAAATGTTGCCCGGGACACATATAATGCAAGGGCAATATGGCATGCCAAAAGATTAAAGTGCAATGGCTTATCATGAATTATTGAATAATCCATCCAAACCATGTTCAATCCGGCAAAAGGTTTTAAAACGCCAAACCAAGACGGAGTGGCCGCACCTACTGTGCTCTGCGCAGTTTCAAAGTTTGCTTGAAACGCAGCATATTGATGTGTATGTAAGTACGTATGTCAGTTCAGTGTGTCTCGATGTTAATGGGAAGAATTTATTTCTCAGCTGAAGCAGACCTGCAGCGAACCGTAGCCCATAATCAAGGATCAGCAAGAAGCTGGTATCTTGCTTATGCAAAGCAAAATGAGCTGCAGTTTAACGATCAGCTCAGTTTTACAGTACAGCAATTGCAGTATAACCTGCTACAGCCAAATATTGGCCTGAAGTGAACCTGCCGGACCTGTAGAACTGTTATTATGGACATGAAGAGACATTATGAGACAGACAAATCTCACCAAGCTAAGTTTCATGAAACCGATGGTCACTTAAGATCACTCAAGTGTTAGATAACCTGTCGGATTAATCTAAAGCTAACCAGAAACTCCTAACTAATAATGAATCCAACGATTCAGATTCCCAATCCAAAGCGAATCAGCATAGTGCCTCCGCTGATCTTGCTATTCATGATACTGCGAAGCCGTCATTGCCCTCATATGCGTCTTTTGTAGCTACTCAAGCCGCTATAATATCTCCAGATACTGCCGCCATTGAGGATACTGCCGCTACTGAGAAATACTATCGCTATTGATGCCGCTGCTTCTAACATCTTACTCACGGCAGTTGCGCCTGCTGCACCGAATAGCACATCAGAGCCTGCTGTGCTATCGGCCGTTCCTTTCTGGAAATCTATATTTGTGTCCCCCGCCTAACTGAAAATGTGACACATTTGTCGGACCCTGAATGATTTCTTTATTTTAGTTTTAACTGAGAATATACCTTTTCTCATAGCCTCTCCGGCCTGAGACGTTAGTCTATCTTCAGTTTGTAGTTCTTAAACTCTGGTCGCCCGATCGAAGTGATCCTAGTCTCTCACGTGGAGTGTTTATATCTGTCCCCTCACACTCACCACTCCCCTTATCTTAGACCAACGGAGTGCTGTGAGTTGGGCCATAGCAATAAAAAGAAGCCCCATCGAACCGGAGTTTCACACATTGCATAAATGCAATGTATTAATCTTATTATGTCCTCTTTTACTCACTTCTTTAGTTCTCAACATTGAGAGATAACGAAAGTATATATGCTTCACTTAGATTAAGGTGTTGGTGTATGTGTGCACTTATATTACAACGATGCGATTTCGATCACTGAGTGTGGTTGTAAAATTGTAATTGAAAAACTGTGTTGTCAAACAGCTAACAGCGACAATTGCCAAACGTTTTACTTTGATAAGAATGCACAATGAACTACAAATCGTAATTTAACTCGACAACGATGGGTGCCACAGCAGCGACAATCCCAATGATTGTCTCTTTGAATCCAGAGCCAGCCACTGGGGAATTGGTTACCACAAGCCGGCACCAGTGCTGGAAGTGCTGAATAGGCGAAACACAAAGTACTAAAAGAAGTGAAATATAACTTTAAACATGGCCTTGGCTGTCCATACTTTGAATTGCCATTTGCAAAGCACAACTCAAGGGAGGAGCTCCAAAGCCTGAACATGGGCAATGCCATTTAGATGAACTAATTACTTATGCAAACGCATTCGTGCAGTCAGGCCTGCTCGGGCCAGCTGCATCCCTAAACAAGCGGGGAGCAGGCAGCGTTGTAGTAGAAAACCCCTCGAATATGCAAATTTTACTTTTTTTTTTTTTTCGTCCATATCGTTCTGTATGGGATTGTGAGAGATGCAGCTGCCCATCGAACAATAGCCCAATACACTTGCACAAAAGTCGACGAAGGACCGCAAATCGCAAACAATTTGTATTTGGGAAGTGATAGTTGACAGCACTGTCAATGTCAAAGAATACGAAAGGGCAAGAGCAGCTATTGAAGGTATGATGGGAACATTTGAAAGGAACACAACTCTGGGTGGACCTAAGAGCCCCGACCACTGTCCACATACGGAGACGGACTGAGGGCGTTTCATTTGCTGCTTTGTCAGATATCAAACGACCTTAACGCATACACAGGATCAGATTGAATCGGTTATATAATTAAGCAAACACCAGTCACAGTTAGCTTAAGAAATCTCAGGAACATGATGATAACTCGGTATAGCTTTTAGGCATCCCACTCACCCACTCCCCTATCTGCACGCACTCAGTCCCTTAGCCAGTTCTGCATCACTGCTTCTCACTCCTTGGAAGAACAAATTTTAAATTTAATTTGCGCTCCCTATATTTTATTCAAACACCATGCTGAAGGAGAAGAAGGTGGCTGCCACTGCCAGAGCGACTTTAGAAGCCATCGCCTGGGCCTGGGTCAGACCGAGTCTCGTCTGGAACAGGCAGCATTGCATTTGGGAAATGACTAGCCGTGTTTGCGGTTAGGTTGCCCCACAATGTGCCGAGGGCGCAGTTGCCCAAGTGTCGTCTCGAAGTTGGAACTTAAAACGCAGATGATGAAGCCAGATAATGATGCCATTGGATTTCAGATAATGGCATGAATGAATGAATGCATCTCTTAATGAACATTGGATGAGCTCATGACAAAATGTGCTTTAATCTTTTGGTAAGAACTGCCAGACGTATACCAGATCTTTTGGCATTAACTGTGGCCTGATCCTGATCTCTGATCCTGGCCCCGTTTGTGATGCTTCACATTTCTCTAAGAGCTCGATTCCGCAGGCTTTCCAACGAATATCGTTGCGACAAGCAAGATTCATATAGAAAGCCAATCTACTGGAATTGGTTTCACTTTCAGAATCTATGACACACGCACGCACACACAAACTCATATAATGGCAAATATATGTACATACATATATACGCTATATGATTGAGCGATAGGACCACGCCCAGCCGTCCCTCTTTTGGTCATCAGACGACGCTGTTTTACATTATTTATATGTAGATTTATTTGTTGTTGTTGTTGCTGCTGCTGTTGCAATAAAACAACGCCAGCGCAACGGAAATCTTAGCATACTTAAGTGGGCGCCAGCCAAGGATGAAAGCAAAATGAAGAGAAACAACATGACTAAGTAGGAATGCATTATGAAGGATATATGTAAGATGCGGCAGACAGCAAGAGGCAGTAGTGGCAGACAGCATCGTCTGCATTAAGACATGCTATGTTCAGTTTCCGTTTGCCAAGTTTATTTCAGATCTTGGCAAGCGCTGACAATGGGATTTGCGCTTAAGTGGCAAGCAGCAACAACACCAGCCACAAGATGAGTAACAAGAGTTCCCACAATCGTAACAGCAACAGCAACATCAACAACAAACACTAGTTGTACTTCCGACTTGGCAGAAGAAAGCGAAAGAAATATTTTGATATAAATTTGATTTAAATCAACGAAATTCAAATTATCGCCACATAATTGAGGCAGGACTTGGTTTAAGTTTGGGGATTGAAGCTTGCGTCTTGATTTCAGAGTAAGAGGGCTGGAGCTGGGTATTCCAATTGGGGTTCGAGATAAATAGAAATATACAACTTGCATTTTGTGTGGACTTGCTTCAATGCGTAGCCATCCGCATCTTGGGAAAAGTGCATTCAACTCAGGCACTGCCAGGTGAACATAGGGAAGGGGTAAGTTAGCGTAAAAGATTAGCAAAATAATAGGGAAAAAACTAAAGAGAGAAAGTCGCAAGTGTAAAGATATGAACCTAGCTGCCAAGCCACAATGTGTTCCTGTGGAGAGGCAAAGGTGAAAAAGGCCAACTGGCAGTGTGCAGGATAGATTTGGAGAGCGACCGTGGAAGCCTCAAATGCTAATAACGAGTGTCGAATAATAATAAATACGCAACAGGTAAGAGCGCTACCGTCGGTATTCCGACTATAAGATACTCGTACTCAGCAACTATAAGTTTGTTACAAATTACAGCTCCACAGCCTTTAAGACTTCTGACCCCTGACAAACAGTTGCATAGACGGACGGAGGCACACATAGTTATGTCGTATCTCGCTCCTCCTGTTTGTGTGCTTTGCAAACTTCAGCACAAAATGAATATTCCATTTGGTGAATGGTGAAGAAAAAGATACTTGAACATTTTACATGCACATTAACCTCGTACACGCAGATTGTGCCAAAAGGTGTGTCTCTCTGGGACTGGGGGTCCCGCAAGCCTTCTTAATGGGTTAATATGGCAATAATTGAGCAAGAGTTTTGCAAATGAAACTTTGTTGCTGTTTTGCTTAAATCAAGTTTTTGGCCAACGGATACTTCGAATCCAAGGCAGACGAATGGCCTTCTTTTTCCGAGTGGTTATTTGTGTTGCCACTCGTTCTCTTCAGTTCTATTTATAAAAAGTAATTCATGCGTTACATGAAGCGACCGTCCTTACTCACAAAACTTTCTTTATCTCACAGCATTTGAGGTCAAACCCATTGACATATGCCAGATGAAGTTGGCAGTGGGACTTTTAAGTAAATTAAATATAAAATGTATTAGATTTTTCTTATGCGTCATAATTTTATGCTTTTAATTTCATTGTGTATGTTTGATTTATGTACAATGAAATGTTTCCAAGAAATTCAAGAGGTTTCAAACTGCTTACAACTTTCTTCTTTTCCTGTTCGAAAATGGCTTACAACGAAGTTTAGAAGGCAGGGAATGAAAATCAATGATTAAAACGCTGTAAATTAGCCAAATTGTTGAAAATGCTATGCCGCTACCTGCACCGCCAAGGGTGAATGACGACCGGTAGTCCAATGTAATCCAAAGCCTTTCGTATTTGTTCTTGATTTTCTATAATGATACTTTTGGGGTATTTCAGCAATATTTTATCCATGGACTAACCTCTTCTTTTTTTTCTCGTTTCTCTATTTACCCGTATTAGTTCTACATCGTATTTGCGTAACACTCCATCATCTGCAAGCTTATTGCGCAATTGAGTCCTGTTGGCATCTCTTTAATTCTAATATTCTCTATGATTTCAGGATCAATATAAGTTGTATCAGCAAACTCAGGATCTGTCATTATAGTTGCGGGGTTGGAGCTAACCAAAATGACCTTCTAACCTACATTTTTTTAATGCTTTACAGCTTTGCGTTCCACAATAATGAAACTCGCATGCCTGGCCTATAACTATTGGGCCTGCTCCTATTACTAATATAGATTCTATATCTGCACGTTTTGCCATAACAACAATAACGATTTCTGTTCAAATAATGTTTAAATCTTTCCTGTATGTGAGTCTACTAGGAGGGTGTCCTCCCTCTTCTCCTGCCCAGACACTGGCATCCAGGAAACTTTGATTGCAAACGTATTTGGTTGGCATGAAAGTAAAACACAACGTTCTTGATTATGTTAAATTTGCCTTGCTTTGCGTTTAATGTTAGGTTTTCTTTCCATTCTACTTTATTTGCAGTATGCTTTTGGGCGCGTGTGTAAAATGCAGCAGCGTGAGAAGCCATTGCCGAAAACTTTTTCAGAAAAACGAGTTGTAGAACAATAAATTAATTTGCAAAGTTTATTTGGAAAACGTAAACGTTAATTAATGTTGCAAATGGCTAAGGTGAGGGTGTGAGGATTCAGCAGTCACACACCACCATCAATGCCCAGCCCTTCATTTGCTCATCTTATACTTCTCGACTCCTGCCTCGTCTCACATCTCTGGCTTCAGCGTGGTTGAAATTGCCTTTTCTCCAATTTTTAGCAAACCCTTTTCAGGTCCCACTATGTCCCTTCATTATACAAGTTCTTTGGGGTTAACTCAGTCTCAGTAGATGAAAATCTGCACCGCTGCCAAAATCAAAATTTTCCAATCCCGCTCTCTCACCCCTTCTCTCTCTTCCTCTCACATGGCCTCCCTGCAAACATGTTTGTTTTTGGGCAAACAAGCGCCGTAACAAAGGCACATGACGAACTTTGACAACAGCATATGCTGTATGGGTGTGTATGGGTGTGTGTGCAATTTTTTCTTAAAAGGTATGCAAAAATGTTGTTCCGCTATCATAAAAATTGCGGTACACTGAGAAAGATCAAAAATTGTGCTGTCGAAAAGGTAGCAAAGGTGTCGAAATGGGAAAGCTGGTCTGTGTGTGTGTGTGTAACTGAAATGATGAACGAAGTAGATGGGATACGGTTACTACATTGGCATGAGTGCGAGCCGCAATCGCAATTAGTTCGGCTTAGGTTACTTTCTGGGCATAAATGTGGTTCAGTTTAGCTTTTAAATTTATTAATATACTAGTAAAAATGACAATCTGACATTGCCAATTGCCATCGCACGCTGCTCCCCGTTCATACCCGTGTCTTATGCCTCCAATTTTGATATTAAAACTGGCTTCCTGACTTCGTGCAACGAAAATGGTCTCTTTGCCACTAAATGTCAGGCCATTAAAGCGATGCATGTGTCAGAGGCCGGCCACAAGTTGCGACAGAGGCAGAGCAAAACCGCATCCACAAATGCATCTGCATGCCACATCATCAACTTGCCACTCAGTTGGATTAAAGCTTGAGTTCATACAGGCTTCGGCTGCTGCAACTGTTGCTGCAACTCATTTCTGCAGCACAACTCCAGCACAATCTACAAAACATGCAAATTTCAGCCTCAATGTTGCCTTGTAGGTGGAGTGGAATGTGCGTATGTATACATGTATGTGTATGTTGCATCAAAAGGAATATGCAAATCATTACCACAAGCGCAATCAAGACAAGCTTTTTTCGAATCTGTGACGGGCAGGCTGGCGCCCAATTGTCATTGCCCAACAGAATCAATTTTGCATGAATTTATGTAAAAACTTACCAACATATATGAATATAGGGGGATGGGTGGGTATGCTTGTCCTGTCCTGGTAAGGATGGAATTGCTTTGACACAAACAGAAGCAGCAGCACAAGCTAAGTCGCTAACTGAACTCGTCTCCCCTGAAGAATGAACCCGATGACTAAAACAGCGATTGAGCATAGTCCACTAGCCAGATGCGCATTCATATATCTATATATATGTATAATTCACAAAGTGTATTTGTTTAGAAAAGCCACCAGAGCAGCTACGAGTGTGTATCTTTATGCCATGTCTTTTGTTCGTAAATTGTAGGACCAAATCATGTCAACATTTCGATCGGACGTTTGCCAAACAGAAACTGAAAATCTACGCATTTGTTCTGTTCTGGTCTAAGCACAAATTTAGGTACTCTTGCTACAGCTTCGAACGCAATGCAAAACTACACTTATTATGGAATAATTATCCTATTGGCTGTTACATACATCTACGCGAATGCATTACACTCTTTGCTCTACGAGTGCGAGTATATTTAACAAATTTGTCAATCAAAGCTGACATGAGTCGCGTCCAAAATCCTGATTGCATTTTTTGCTAGTTTAGTTAAAAATTTTTTTGTTCTGCTGAAAACTCGCATTTTGCATTTGTCTAGTTCTTACGCTGTTTTTCATTCAATAAACGAATCCATCAATCATTCCTACAAGTATGTACATATATTGAGTGGGTGTCTGTGTGCGGGTGTGCGGGTGTGCGTGTGTTGGTGACTCATTTGCTTGCCACCTGAAATGGCAATAAAATGACAGGCGACAACAAATTGAGCGCATTTGTCCTGGGCTCTTGATTAATTGGAAAAGCGTTTGTTAAATACATTATTGTTATTGTTGTTGTTATTGTTGTTATTGTTGCTGTTGGTCATAACAAATTGTGAGTGCGCTATTGTCATTGCTGGTGATGCATAACAAATCTGGAAAATGTCAGGGGATATGCATTGATTGCGATTGTGGGAGACGAAGGGTACGTATGTCCTTTTTCTATTCAGCCATTCGTTCAGGCTTGCGAACCGCAATAAAGCCATAATTCAATGTGTACGCATATCCAGGCATCTTCATCATCAACGCCCTTGCCTTGTCACAGGGAAATAATATACGAGTGTGGACGAAAAGTCTCGCCAGAATAGCGGTAAAAAGTGTTCAAGTAGCTGCGTCTAATCAATCAATAGCAATAACATAGGGTATTATTTTACAAAGGATATCGAAATAAACTTCTTTCCATACACATGTCGAGCGCGAACTCTTAGAATTCTTAAGAATATATTTATATACCCTCGTATGGTCGTATAAGCTTTGCAAACCGGAAACGGCATGATATTTATAGCACAGATACACAAAATGCCATCAGCTTGTATGCTTGAACTGCAGAGTTAATTACACACTTATGATTATTAAAGAGCAAAGCCATAAATATAATTAGATTGTGAATTGATATTTTAATCAACAAATTGCTGTCGGGCAGGGAAAATCTAAGGTTGCCATAAACAGAAACAGACAAAGAATAAAAGAACACGAGAAAAAACAGAAGCAGAGACAGAAACACAAAAAGCAGAACAAATGCAACACGTCTTTCAATTAGCGCAAAAACGTGCCGCAAACACACACAACCAACAGGAACAGCCAAAGCAACGAATGTCTTTGCCCGGTCTGCCTCTGCCAGGGAGCTGCTTAGGTTCATTAGGCCTCAAAATTGCTTCACGGAGAGTCCCAGTCCCAGTCCCTGCCTTACAATTCAATTCGCAATGAAAGCGAAGAGTGGCAAGGAGAGCCCAGCCAAGCGCTGGAAAGTATGCTACTGCTTTGGTAAACGATTCAGCCAGCTTCCAGCCACAGTACACAGTAGAATATATGTGGACAGTGTTTGGCCAGATTCATTTAGTTTGAGTTTATAATATAAAGCCAATATTGTAAAGCAGAATGTAAGAGCATGCAATATGCCAATAGCATTAACATTCAATTACATATTTACATTATGTTGCGCTCATATGCTCATATGCCAATGTTATTTACATCTCACTCTCATTGATCTGCACTGTTGTGTGCTCTCATTCTAACATTCTGCTCATCTGTATTGCATTTCTCAATACTTGATAAGACTAATTGTTACCTCCGCTAAGTCAAGCTATGTAAGCGTTGCTTTCGCCCAGGGCGAGTTAGTTGTAATACTCAAATGCCAGATAGCATTGGCATCAGATTGTATCTTATAGCATTGGCACTCGCTGTTAACTTGCATCTATAAAATTCAGATATATGTATGTGTGTTTGTATGTATATTCTGTGTTTATCATCGAGGCACATTCATTATAATTGGTATAGAGATGTGCTCTCTGGCTAGATAGCTTTTTCTTCGTAAATGCTGTTACCCTGCAATTTCTATTTATTCTTGAGCATAATTATCTGCTGGGCGCTTACATACACAAGCACATCGCACACTTAAAGCCCAGGAATAACAGAAAAAATACACGAGAGAGAACACGCAGGCAAGCTCACATACATCAGTTGTCTCCAGCACTTAGCGTTTGGCTAAAAGTGTCCCATTGTTTTCACAGTTTGGCTTCGCCTGTGCATACATGTGCTTGTGTGTGTGTGTGTGTGTAGGCTCTGGGGTCACTTAAATTGTTCGGAATTTATGCATCCTGTCTAAGGGAAGTCTCTGCCATTGAAAACAAAACCCAAAATGTAAAAAAATGCAGAGCTGAGCTCATTTGAAAGAAGTTTAAGCTCAACCTCGTCGACACTATCAACGCCACCTGCACAGCAATAGCAATTTTACTATAGTAACAATCAGAGCCTTTGGCAAGTTCTTGGCCCAAAATTACAGAGAAATACACAAAGAACTTGGTAATTCCCACAGGTTGTATACTTGCTGTGACCTATCGTATAAGAAATGTCACAAGAGAGCTTTAGGGAATCTGCGGGCTTGTTCTAAGGGAACCCTTAGTTTGCCTATACACATATTGCCTCTCACAGCCATGTATTCTCAGCTCTTGCTTGTCCGTTACGATCCACATTGTTTGAACTGTCAACCTCTCTCTTGCACACACACAAACATATGTATACTTACACTCTTATCTGTTATCGCTTAAGGCTTGAAGCTGAGGCTGCGCTATGTCTCGGCTCGGAACATTAAATCAGTCACAAATTTATTTTTGCTATGGATTATTTGCTGAAAAACGTATTTTTAAAATATTCAATTGACCAAGCAAATTCCACAGAGCCAAAAAGAGATTTAACTCACTCTGCTTTTGTCCCAATTTATTGCTAAAGCGCTCTTTGACTTTATTCATAGTTTTCCCTCAGTTTTGACCGCGCTGCAGTTTATTGCCAAATTGAATTGCCTTCAAACGCAAAAGTTGTTCAATTAATATAACGAAACACAAACAACAACAACACAAATATGATGGAATGGTGTTTGCTGAAAAATGTTGCCAGTTGCGCTTGTCTGTCATTCATACGATTCAGTGGTAAGGGGCGCAGTTTTTGTTGACGAACAGACAGAAAGAGAAAATAAACAAGGTTTTCTCTCGAGTGGTGCCAAACCGCAACCAGCAACCAATAATAAATATAGTATCTAGATTCCATACTACATATTTCTATGTACATGAAAGAATGTTTGTCTATCTGTCTATGTATCATACAAGCCATCGATCGCTGTGAAATTTTGACTGCATAATTATATCGATCAGGGGAAATCCATAGTTCAAGGAAGAACACATACTTCATATACTACACAAAGAGAGCAGAGTGAACCCGAGTAACATCGGGTAAGGTGGCCTGAGACCGCGTGCTTAACTTTTTGCCCAATAGAGAGATTGGCCACAGACCAAGTTGTAGAGTGGAGGCATGTGTTTCTGGAATGTGAAGGAAACAATGATACTCGTACGTGCTCTGCATGCTGAACAAAGTCAGAATCCATTGGCCTTCATCAGAAGGCGCCAGTGTCTGGCCTAACGGCAAGTTAAAGCTGGTCCCTCAGTGCCCTATCCCTGTCATTTCCCTGGTCCTTGTCAGTTAGCTGTTGATTCAAGCCTGACCAATCCAAATGCAAAACAAGCTAACGAGATATAATGCCAGCGAGCATCAAGGTGTGAAATATTATTTTATTTTATTTTTATTTATATAATAACGAAACGCTTTGCAAAATGACAGAGAGGCATCTGCCAGCATACTAATGATCAATGATCATAAGAATCGGTCCTATTGACACAACTTTTATATAGAACTTCACTCATAGAATCGCAGCTCTTTAAAAGAAAACACCCTGCCATTTAAATGTGGTGAGGAGAAAAGTTGGGCATTTTAAGTGACACACTCGCTATTCATCAGATATCGACCTCAGTGATATACGCTGTCTGCAAATAGGAATCCAATGTCTTGCCCAAATACATTTGTATATGAAAACTGCTTAATTTGCTCAGCCAACTACGAGTTGAAAGATTTGAATGTGAAAACAGAAATTCTACAAAATCAAGTAGGCCTTTTTATTCAGCAGCAGCCCTTTGAAGCAGATTCTATTCCCAGTGTATCAGTTCCATGCTGAACAAAATAAATCTGGTGATCGACTATTTGGGATTGGTGCTGGTCATCAACGCTACAACAACCCACTAACCGACTCTTGTTCTGCAAAACGAATAAAAGCAACTCAAGACAAAAATCGTTGCCTACTTAAGTGCGCAAACAGATTTCGGAAGCCCGCCTTAACTGGCTTTGCCTGGGGCTGGCGTGTCTACTTGCGTGTCCTTTGCCGTACTGCTGCCGCTCGTTACTCATTTTGCATTTGTTTTAGGCTTATCGCTGCTCGGCTTTCGCTGTGCTGTTTATCGCCAAATGTGTGTGTTGTGCGTGTGTGCTTGTGTATGTGTGCATTTCCTTTTCCGCTTCCGTTTGTAATAAGTAGTTTCCTTTACGATTTCGTTATCGTTTTGCCCAAACTGTTTTGTGGCACACCATCGCCATCTCTGCTTCCATTTTGAAGACTCCCCAGACGGTCGCCTTTTGGCCATCAATTGCTCACAAATTATGTGCCAATAAAGTTTTGCTGGCCCTTCGTAAATTGTTACCAATAAAATGCATCTCAGCTGTAATGTCACAAACGGATGGTCGGAGGAGGTCACATTAATAGTATCCGTAGGAGGAACTGACTGAACCCATACAGAAAGCGGGAGTGTCAGTGTCTAAAAATGTGAGACAGTAAAATAGAAAAAGCATCTGAAAGATGCCCTTTAAAGCTTTGCTTGGGGATTAAGTCCATGTCAAATGTCAAATATCATATGTTGCTTGATACTTTTGTAATCCTGCTGGCCAAATGGCTTCCAATTGGATTTGCGGTTTCAACTTAAAGGGCATGAAATCCCCATCAAGATATAAACAATCAACGCGAATGAATGCTTCGACGATGAGCATATGTATCTTGCTGTCAGGCTTCATAAGGGAAGCTACGATTCCAATTCCAAGTACTTTTGTCGAGGGCTGTCTGTATAAGAACTATTTCACAGCTGCGATTGTTCCGGGGAATTGATCAATTCCATCTATTTCACTCCTCAGTCATCGTATATCACTCAAGCAGTGCAGATCTGCTCTCTAACAATGCGCTTATCAGTTATCTCGGACAATACAGTTCTTCTTATCTTTTTCTCTATTCGTTTTTTCTCCGTTATCTGGTTAGTCCCCTTGGGCCAGGTGAACTAGGGTACAATCGGTTTGTCTTGCTTTCCGGTCCCCCCCCAGCACAAAATACTGAAATCTTTCCAATAGTGTCTTTCCCTGGTCTTCTAGTGATACAACTTCCTAATCCAAAGTACATAGTCCTCGGTCCAGAAGATGAAAAAACGCTCACGCTTTTCAATCCATCGAACCATCGATCTCATCAGCAAGGATTATATAACCGTAAATCACCCGAAAGACGGTAATCTTCTGATCCTCACCAAAAACGTCGCAACTGCCAACAAATCATGCTTCCTACACGAAATCCTAAACTCAACCAAAGGCACAATCCTGAGTAGGATATACTCATGGAACGTGGTTCTCAAGGAGCCACAACAGCTTACGAATTGACCAAACCTAATGCTAAGGGTAATCCCATAGCCACTGCCGTAATGCTGTTCACCTTTAACCTTCACCATCTGCCTGAATCACTAAACATCACCTTATTCACCCTATCCAAGGCGATGAAATTTTGGACACAGTACCAAAAGCTGCACAAACAAACCACCCGCGCAGACTGCAACCTGACGATTGCACACGCATACAGAGCGCCAACTGCGAGGGCGAAGCTATATCGATTCCCCTTGTCATCCTGATCAAGAATATATACCTTATATGGTAGGAAACCCTTCCTTCTCTGATCGAGAATCTATGTGTGCATGTACTTTAAGGGGTAAGAATTCTTGTGTAGGCCTGTGTAAGCTGAACGCCCACAAAAGGTTCCATTAGGGAAGGGCATTCGAAGGGCAGTAGCAAAAGTTTACGGACGAAACAGCCAAGGAGAGTCAGCTCAAGGCAGTTGAAGAAAGCGGAGAGAAGCGGATATAAATTGTATAGACAACAACAACAACGACACTAACAAGACTATTGATAGTTATTTAACCCTCTGCAAAACTAAGTTCATAAGGCCGCTTACAAGCAACAACAACGCATCACAATTTATTAAGTGCATTCATAAGCAACCAATAAACAGCTGTGTTAAACTATAAGCAGCTGCATCGCACCTTACTACTCGCCCCCGCCCGACACAAAGCAATGGTCACAGACCAAACAGCAGCAGCTTCACCGAACCCCAGCAGCAGTTATCAGCTATTAGCTGACCGAAGTTGTGCAAAAGCTGAGCGCGGCAGCTGAGTAGAGCAGGTGCAGTGCGGTGATACACTGGATGGACGCGGAGACGAAGGCAAGCGAGCAGTGAGAGACAGCAGAGGGAGAGCAGATTTTGTTGTTGTAATTTTCGTTATGTGCCAAAGTTATAGTAGAGATGTTGTTGTTGTTGCCAAAGATCGGCGGTTCGCGATTGCGTTGCGGCTCTATTTTGCTGACGCCAACATCGGAGCGGAGTTTTTAGATGCAGTTGTAGAGCGAGAGAGAAATTTTGAATGTGTTCGGCAAGCCGAACGCGGATATGCTTACCTTAGGTCAAGTATAAGTATCAGGCGCACATGATATGAGATAAGTCGCTTAGCGCGCAGGTGGCTGAGCAGCATAGCAAAGGCAGAGCTATGCACTTCACATGCACTGTTACATTGGCTTTTCACACACACACACATATGCGTGGACAGTGTCTTCGCTTTGGTTAGTTTTATTTGGGATTTATTTTCAGTTATACGAGACAAAAACAGGGATAATAAAAATAAAAATATGAATTGAAGCTACTACATGGAATTATATTTTCTTTATTTTAGTCCTTTTGTTTATAAATTTTATTATATATATATATATATATATATATATATATATATATATATATATATATATATATATCGACATATTTCATATATTTTGTTTAGCACATTATTTGTTATTTTAATTTTGAATTACCAATATGAAGTGCTAGAAGTTTTATTGAGTTGGTATGAGGGAGGAAGTGGAGGTACGAACCGGTGGGTTGCTCGACGACGCTAGATATATTCCAAGGCAGTGGACAATAAAGACATACGACAAATAGAAACGGGTATGGGTATATATATGTATATATGAGTGAATGGAAGATGGACAGAAAGTGAAAGTGGAAGATGGCGACTAGGAAGTGGGCTTGACAGTGACGGACCTGGCTGAAGTTTTATGGCACGATCTATAAATGTATTGTTGTGTTCTGAGATGGCTCGGTCTCCAAAAGACCACCCCAGGTACGGCGACATCAGCTGGGCTACCACTGTGCCAAACGGGAGACCCTGCCAACCCGATGAGAAGGAAGGGACGCACCCTTCAATCTACAACGCACCGTTTAATCTACGAGCGTATGGTGGAGTTTTTAGTTTATGCTAAATCGATTAAGAGTGAGACCGGCAAGAGGGAGGCCGAGGTCGGAAAAGTACTTTGCCTACTTGACGTTCAAATAAACAAAAGAGGATTAGCTAATTTCAATTTAGGGGATTTTGTGATCTTCTTATTTGCATAAATAAGCTCGTTGGCGTTGGCCGGCAGGATTAGCGGGCCATGCAAAGGTATTCCTGTTCTTGTTTTTGCTGTTGTTTTAATTCTCTGAAAACTAACTAAACGGGTAGAATTTAACACTCCTCCAAATGCGTTTACATTAAAGCGTAGAGCTTTAGCCATGTTCATTAACTGCTGTTGAAGCAAAGTTGCAAATACAAATGAAAGTTTATTTTTTAAACACATTAAAATAAAAACATTTTATATATGTATATGCAGTATGCCAAACATACACGTTTTATCTATAGGAAGGCGCCACCATAAAGAGTAATGCGTTCCACACGCACACAAAAACACAAAGCCAACACTTGTGTGTGCTTTTGGAGAATCGCGGCAAAGCGAAATCAGGGAATGCAAAGTAGCTTCAGCTTACCGAAACCCAAGTACCATTCGCATTGTAAATACATATATATATACGATTCTATGTTAGCCCGATCCGGATCAAAATGGATTCAAATTCGATAAAATGAAAGGCAGCAAAAAAATAAAATATTTATTCATAATAAACAGTCTGCTATATATCGGAGCTATATGAAATAGTAGTTTGAGCGGGATAAACAGGACACTCAGAAAAAATTAAAGCTTCGTACTTGAACTATTATTTGAATCCGACAATTCTTAAAATAGGAATAAAAACAAATCAGCTATAGTCAAATTCCGACTATAAGATGCTCGTACTCAGTATTTATACAATATTCAACACACTCAAAAGTATGTAACACGCATATAAGGAAGCGTTTCCGATTATATAAAAAGTATATATTCTTGATTAGCATGACAAGGGGAATCGATATACCCATGTCCGTCTGTCCCTCTGTTTCAACACAAAGATCTCAGAAGTCTTAAAGCTACAGAGCGTCTTGTATCCACTGCAGCCCCACGACTGCGGACAAGATTTGATCTAGATCGTTTATATGTTTACAATGTAAATGGTATATAGGCTTTGACAAGCCGAACCTAGCCTTCTTTTCTTGTTTGAACTTGAGGATTATTGTTTTGATGACATCCAAGTATGAAAATTCTAGAATTTATTGATTCAATTGGGAAACAGAAAACGCCCCTACACAACATGTTCATTCTGAATCATTTAATTGCAATGTAGTGTAGTGGTCCGATCCGGATGAATCTTGAAGTTAACGAGCGGACGGACATGGCATAGATGTACTTCACATGGTCGCAAGCGCTTTCTTCTATGCTTTGAAAATATAATGTTAGAATGAATATCCTTTTTCAGTAGTATAAAAACACCTTAATGACACACGTATGCCTCCTGACAACGATGACATGCTCCAACTCGGAATCCCAAGCCCAGACCCAGCCCTACCTTATGCCACGCAGCCGCCTAATGCGCTGCGCTGTGGGAAATGTTTGTGACAAAAAAAAAAAAAAATCGAAGAACAAAGCTAACAAAATAATGACATTGACTGAGCCATTCCCCAACAGACAAGCTGCTCAACAGCCTCGGCATACATGGGTAGGCCATGCACATTTGCCAGAAGGAGTAACAGGAGCAACCTATTCACTCCTGTGCTATCAATAAGTGACAATCACTTCTAGAACCGCATACGCATTTTCTTCGACAACGAGTAAATGTCTACAGATACAGGAAGCGGAAGCGAGCAGATACATACATATTAAGTAGTCAAGAATCTATTTCAACTTAGCCCTAAGGCAGCGTGCGGAAAGAAAACCAAATCAGATGAAAATATATGTAAATGGCGCAAGGAAAATCAGAGTCAACCGTTTACCATTTTCATAGCCATGTATTTTTATTCAAACAGAAAATGGAGAAGCCAAAAAATATGACAAAAGCTACCTAAATCCCGTACAATAAAACACGGCAGGACGAAAAGTTGCTGAGTGTAGCGCAATCTTAGAGGATAACTGAGTAGGCGGCAGGAGGGGTGAGCATTTATTGCTGACACTGTTTGAAGTTGGCGCTTGGCGTCAAGTTGCAAATCCAAACAGAAAATCCTGCGGACAACGTGCTCACAAGGATCTTAGGCATAGACATGGCGCTGGCACAACAGATACTACATATGTGTAGTGGATATAGTGGATCTGATGAGGCTACATTGGGCTATAGGGTGAGACTATTGCAATTTGATAAAATTGTCACGCAGCTTGCATGGAATTGAAACTGAGACTGAGGCTGAGGCTGGGCTCGAAATTATCATTTAAATCAGGGCTAAAAGAGCAAAAACATTTAACCAGACCCTGAAACCAACAACACTAAGGCAAAGTCATAAAAAACAACAACAAATACAACAGCATCAGCAGCTGGCGTGTCCGTAGAGCAAGGTCCAGCCGAAAACCCAAAGGACGCGTCCGAGCTTCAAAATGGGAAAAATGTAAATGTTGCCAAAAAGCCGCAAATGAAATTATAACAGAAAAATGGAATGGAGTGGGGTGGGGTGGGTGAGGTGGGCTGAAGTGGAGTGGAGTAGACCTCTCGCTACCGCGGAGACCTATTTGAAATTTTAACCAACATAAACACAGTGAACACCGCTCACCAAATACCGCATACTCGTACACTAAATTAAATGCGAGTGGCAATAAAATTGAGTGCAGTTGTTGGAAAATTTGGTCGATTTTTTTAGCAATATGCTTGTGTGCAAAGGAAATGTTGCCCAGGCACGCAGCCAGGGCGCCCCAATCCTGGTATTGGCCTTAGTATTGGCCAGCCAACGCTGGAGCCAGAGCTGGAGCCGCAGCCATAAAAAGCCCACAACAGCTACGGAATCACAAAAATGAATTACAAGCAGGATATAATTTGAATGCCAGCGAACAATAAAATGAAAGACGAAATGCGAGTATGAAATATGTGCTCGGAAATGCGAGTACTCGAGCTCGTAAGTAAGCTATAATGAAGCCACAAGGTCAATCATTTTCGCCCCTGTTTGTGGAGGCTTCGATGGGCCTTTTCTTTCACTTGTTGTGTGCTAAAAGAAAATTTTGCAAAAGGTTTCCATCTTAATATATGAACACTTTAAATATATAATAATTCTCGGATATATATATGCATGTATGATAAGCTCCAAAACTCCAAAATCGGGGTCAAAGTTGTTCCTATGTAAATAGTCAAAGCAAATAAAGTTGATGCTTCTGGCGAAAGGGTCAGGTTTTGCTCTTCTCTCTCTGTTGGAATTATTGCTGGGTTGTGTTTGTGCTCTCAAATGGTGCGGCGACCAACGGATCAACATGGAATGAACACTAACACATACGCAAATCTATAGGTTCAATTTGTGAGTGACAGGAAGCAAAGGTTCTTTCGTTTTTTCTAGTTTCTCTTTCGTTTTCATTTTGTATTTTCCTTTGCCCATTATGTTTGCTGTGCTGGAGTTAGTGTTTTCCACTCTGAGCACATAGATCAGAAGTATACTTGCAAAACAAGAAAGGAAGGCCGACATCGTTCCGCCCTGGATCAACTTTGGGGCTTCTAAAGCTGACGTTTGCCAAATTTGGTTCAACCATTTTTTTTGTACTAAGAGTTCATTCCAAATCGGTAGTTCGCATAGAAACAGACGGACAGAGGGACAGACAGACGCACATGGCATAGCGACTCGGCTCGTCTGCTGATCAACAACATATGTATATACTTTATGGGGTCGGAGATGATTCCTTCAATGCGTTACAAATATCGTGACTAAACTATAATACCCTCTGCAAGGGCATACAAATTCCTGCTACTTATCAAATATTTAACTCAACAGTGACTTTAAGCCAGCTTCAATGAATGCATTGGCCAGCTGAAGGCACTACGAATGCTCGTACATATTTGCCCCCAAACGTCATTGGCGGCGTCGAATTTATGGCTTTGGAATGTCGAGAGATGAGGACGGGAAATGCACACTGTCAACATTTGGCCAAAATGTCAAACGCTTCTTGGCTTCATTGTTTTTGCGCGCGTCAATTTTAAGTGCCAACAATTTTGTCATCGCCAGAAGTGCAACAACAACAATAAGAGCTTCAGCAAATATGGCCAAAATGCCAGAAGGCCAGAAGGCGTGTCCATAAAAGGGGCTACAAATCAGCTGTGGGCGATATATGCAATTGAGACCCAGACTGCTTTTGGAACTGATTGTAAGTCAGAGACGAAGATGGAGATGGAGATGCTGATGTAGAGCGAGAATGGTGCCCCATGATGCCCCTAAATTAAGGGACAATAAAGAAATTTATGTATTTGTAATTATGTTTGTGTAAACACAAGAATACGATCTCCAGTATGCATCGCTCTAAGGAGCCATTACGAGATGATGATCACATTTGATGTTCTAATAATATATGCAAGTGCATATATATACGTATATGTGCTTGTATTTTTCTCTAAGTGTTCACTTATGTATAACACGAGTATATCATTTGCACGAACTCAGAGGAAAGGGAGTTTCTCTCTATGTCTGTCAAAAGAGGGACATGAAGAAGTTGCTGTTGCCTTTTGTTTTGAATTTCTTTTCTATTTTCTATTATTGCTTGCATTTATTTTGTTGGTCGCTGGAATTGCATTGCAAGCTTATAAAACAACCAAAAAAAAACTGTTAACTTTCTGTGTCTGTGTCTGACTGCTCTCACAATTACAGAGAAGCAACTGGAGGAAAAATTTAACCAAAGGCAAATTGCAGCAGAAGGAAAGAAAAATTTACTCGTAAATAAATTCACGTTGTGGAATATAATTTGCAGCAGTGTTGTGTTAAATTTTAGAAGTATAATTCATATAAAAATTTGGGATATCAGGAAACAGCATCCATGCTGTACCATTTGTATAAATACAAAAGTGAGGGCAGTCCGTTGCTCCTCGTACAACTCGGTTTTCAGTGTAAATTCACTATACATTTAACTAATTGTACAGAATATATGGATTGCCCCCCCCCCCTCCCCCCCCTCCCTTCGGACAAAGCTGGCTACGCCATTGATTCAAGTAATATTATATGCCTGTGGCTGCGTATCCGAAGTGTATGCCTCATCATTTCATCGTCTATCGTCAAAATGCTGAAGGCGAAACTTAAAGTCCAGAAAAGTGAGGGAAGGAGGAGAAGAAACTGTTTTCTTCGCTTACGCCACCAACCGAAGGTGATCCAGATCGGATCACTATTTCATACAGCTGACGGATTCGTGTCAGACTTAGAAACCTCAACGTATGCTGACCGAATCTGCAAGGGTATGTAAGCATCGCATACCCGAAGTTAGACTTCCTTTCTTGTTTTTAAATCATAATACAACATGAATATGAAATATTATCCTGCTACAGCTACCTCAGGCATTAGCATTCTCCGATCGATCAATATCATTCCATGGATCTTATTGAAGACCACTTTTGGGGCGACCTAAACGTACGTAAGCCCCTTCTTGACTATTGAAATTGATGGTATTTATCAAGTCTGATGTTTTTTTTTTAGCAAGATCTAACGCTTAATCAACAAATTGAGCTTGTATTTTTCCATTTCCGCAGAAATTCACCAAGTTGTTTGCTTGCAATGGCTGTTAAACACAAACTCAATGGCGCAGCTTGCTCAAACTTCGATAGTAGTCGATTAATAGATGGCAGTTGACACGAGCAAGAATGTATTTTGTTATTACTTCTCGGGAAATACAAAAAGAACCTCGTAATATACATTAGTTGATACTCCATGTCGTATGATTCATACACAATGTATGTGCTATAGTCTGCGTACTGAACAATAGAGTCAGCTTCAGCCTAATACATGATGAAATGAATATACCACACTCGCACTCACCTCAAAAATGTATTTCAACCTTCTTTTTTTTGAATATGACAATATATTTACTACTTGCTTTATTTATAGCTAAAGTTCACGAATTCACTCTAAAACACAACACAAAAAAAAATTAACAATATTCGCGGTATAAAAATTTCAAAAGCGCACGTATCGTCGTTTTGAATTTGGTTGTTTGTTTGGTGCTCCGCGTCCTGCTGTTGCCGTCTTTCAGCCTCCGATGTCGACTGCCAACTGCTACTTGTTGGCATTCATATTCAGCCGCCACAGACGCTACAGATGCCAAGTTTTAGTTCCAACAGCAGGCAGCCTGATGGTCGAGGGGGTGGCTTCGGCTTCGGCTCTTGCTCAGTTAAGGGGCTCCTGGGCTTGGGCTGGGCTGGGGTCCTAGTTCCCTCTCGCCTGGTATTGGTGGTATTAGCAGTTTGTGGTTCGTGTGTTCATTCTTGCATTTGCTGGATTTGCTTTTTGTTTTCATTTTGGCTTTGCGAATTCGCTCGGCGCTGCACATTGTCTGCTGGGTTAAATGAATCCCATCAGCTGTTCGCGAAAGCTTTCTTTTGCAGACGCAAAACTCTCTTCTGCAAAGCCGGCAATCCCAAAGCTCAAAACAATTGTGCTTACGCGCTTTTGCTTGTACTTATTTAGCCGCCAGTAATTTGAACAGGAACAGACACGCAAGCTATTTTTTAAGAACAATGCGACTTCTCAGAAGAATTCAATTGCCATGTTAGCTGAATAAACATACATACGTACATATAGTTAGACAGATCAGATTTACCACTTAAGCATTCTTCAGTTTTGCATTGGTTTTTGTTAAAACTGTTAAACTCTCTCTATCTCTCTCTCTCTCTCTTTCGTACGCACACACATACCTAGGAGCTGCATCAGCCTCAGAACATATAAATTAGTCGCAATTCGTCTGGCATTCAAACCGCACACGAGTTTAACTTTTGTAAAAATCAGCTAGACACATTTTTTGGCATTAAAACGAAAACGGGTCAACAAGGTTTCAGTGGCGCCCAAATAATGTGCATCTCCATTTCCCGCCAATATACAGAATCGTTTTTTCTTTTTCTTTTTTGTGTATTTTTGTTTTAATTCATAATAAAAGTTTCTATATTTCGGTTTTGACGCTTATCGATATTTATTTATATGTATATCTACAGTAGTTCTCTGTTTTCATTATTATTATTATATTCATTTATATTTACCTTCACTTGTAAACTGTTCGCCTTTGTATAAGGTTTTAATATATTTTATGGTCGCTCTTCTTTCAGTTTAATTTAGTTTAGTTTAGGTCTTGTGTTAATTTGCTTTTCAGATAAGTTAATGTTAAGAACTCAAATTACACTTATATATGCGTATTAGTTTTTCTCTGGAGTTGTTTTTGTTTTATTAATAATTGTTTATGCTGCTTAAATAACAAAAAAAATATATATATTTTATATATGTATATAATATGTATATTGTATGTGTATATTAATACGACGTAAAAATAAGGCGTAAAAAAACAAATGTATGAACAATTTCAAAATTTTTAGTGAAATAAATACGATTTTGTTATATTTTGTTTTTTTTTTTTTTGTATTCATAGAAAATTAAAGTTACAACTAAGAACAGAAATTAAAGCCTAAGCGGCAGATGTCGTATTCTCTGTATGTGTGTTTGTGTGTGTGTGTTTGTATGACCGTGTGTGTGTGTGCGTGTGTGTGTAAGCATGTGTAATATGTTTATTGTACATATATGTTGTACCTACAGTGTATTGCCTTTGAAGTGTTGAAGGTTTACGTGTTCCATCAACAAGGAAACATGGGGCGTATTCATCAGATACACTGGACCACGACCACTGAGTGAATGAGACAGTTGGGACTGGCTAATAGCCCAACCGGACGTATGGAAACCGAGGAAAGGAGGAGATGAAATAATCACATTTTCTGATATACAGCTAAAATGCAAGGCCGTTCCGAAAACACTTCGTTAGATCGACGAAAGTACTACCTCCGGTTCCTTGAGTTACTTTTATAGCTTAATTAATATTTATTGCGGTTTATAAGTTCATTTTGTTTAATTTGTTACCGGAATCACAATGGAATCGGGATGATTGATAACTATATTCAGGTCATCGATCGGCAGAATTGTGGAAATCGTCAGAGATTATGTATACCTGTTTGAATACATCCGTTATATTTTCTTTTGAAGCAACTTTAGCCCATTTCGGCGCAAAGCAAATATACAAAATTTAACACAATAAGAAAAATTAAAAAAGAAAAAAAACCGTATCCTGTAAGAGTTCTTCTTTGTTTGTTTCTCTATTTTTTTGTTATTTTGTTGAGGCAGCTATCTTAAATCAATAGAGCGTAAGCCTAAGACGTATTGGAGAGTTCTATCTGAAAGTTTTCTGAAGCATCGAGGGAATAACCCTAAACGAATGATTTCATTTGTTCTTTTTTATGTTTATGTTTTTGTTTCTAAATTTAGTTGTTGTTGTTATTTGTTTTGTTATTGTTGCTTGGCCCATCCAAAAGGCTAATCGTGCTGGAGGACTTGCAGTGACGCGTCTTCTTTGTCGTCTGTTTCGTCTCGTCTAATTCATCTTCTTGGTGTTTGTTGTTGTTGTTGTAAATATACACTTTTATTTTAATAATAATAATATACTCCTACATATGCATATGCATGTACGCGTGTGTATGTGTAATTTGTATATTTAGTTTAAATTTGCTCGAGTATACTATGTTTCGTCTCTCCATTTTCGTTATGTTTATTATTACGCTTTGTTTGTTATTTTATTCAACATATTTAGTTACTTCAACATATTTTGTTTGTTTTTTTTTCTTTTTTGTTTTATCATTATTATTATTCATTCGCTATTTTATTTTAAGTTGGCTTTTGCTGTTTTGTTTGACATTTTTTGTTTTCGTCTTTCGATTCATTACGAGGCTTTATCCATATTGCTTCTTGATTGGTTTCGATTTCTTGTTTCTTTTGTTGTTGTTGTTGGTGTTCATCAGCAGACTTTGTTGTTATGTTATTGAATGTGTCTCTGTGTGTGTGTGTATGTGTGTGTGTCTGTATATGGATGTCTGAACATATGCGTGTATTATGACAGTATGCCAGATTTTCATATGCTCCTTGCCGCTCTCATACTTTTCATGTTCTTCTTCATAAATACATTTATAATTAACGCTTTGCTATTTATAAATTAGGCATTTGTTGTGTGTGTGGGTGTATGTGTGTGTTATTGTTGTTATTCTTATTGTTATTATTGTTGTTATAATGACCGTTTCTTGCGATTTGTTTTTGGTTCACATTCACATTCCCAAACTGGAGAAGTTGCTGCCACTCAACCTCCCAGGATGGGGGGGAGTTAGTGTGGAGTTTGGAGGTGTAGGGGGGAGACAGGGTGTGTTGTGTGTTTGTGGAGGTGTGTGGAGGGGAGTGATGCGCACACATTCTGTGTCCAGGTTAGGCTTCCGTTAGCATCATCACAATCAACATCATCCATCCGATCTGATCCGATGCCGTTTATCATCATCATCAACTGCGCCAGAAATAGCTCTTTTTGAGCCTGACCGACAGCTTACGATGGATGCGTAGCCTAACCTGCTCCTGATCCTAAGTATCGTCCGACATGAAGGCGTTCTGAGTCTTCGATTCCTCAATGCGGCGAATTTGCTGGCGCAGATACATGATTCTAAGGGACAACAGAAAACATATAATTTAGTTGGAAAGGGAGTTCAACAAGAAGCCTTCGAGAGTGTGTGGCAATGGTCCCCCGTCCTCCTCGTTCTTTCCCACACTCACTTTTGTTCTTGAAGTGTGGCATTGATCTCTGTGCTGCGTACCAAGCTGCGTGCGCATTTCAACTCCGCGCAGATCCGTGTGCAGTTTATGTCGCCAAAGAGATGCGTCTCCTCGCAGCATTTCTGCGCCTGCAGATGTGAAACATTGGTCCAATGATTATAATATACTTATCGCATGCTGCAAGCTTTGCTAGTTTTGTCTGCGAATGGCAATCCTACCTCGTGGCTTACCTGGCGCTCTAACACCTCCGCCTGCCAGTTGGTCACGTGGGCGATCAAATCAGCACGAAAATATTTGGCCAATTTGGGTGAAATTTCGGGTCCCCGTAGATTGGCCGCCTGCACAGAGGAGGCCACACAGCTTTGCAGCGTGCTCAACGTGGCCGCTGCGGCGGCATCCACTAAAATGGATGAAGAGGCAAGGAAATGGTAGAGGATTGACATTTGGATTAGATGCTGCTTACATTTACGCTGCTGTTGCGCCTGTTGCACGGCGTGGATCGTGGCCTGGGAAGCGGCTAAAGCGGCTGCGGCTGCCATGGCCACCTGTTGATGATGCTGCTGAGGGTCCAAGATTGAGCCACCGATATCCAACTCCTGTGTGGGAGTGGGCGGTCCTTCGCCAAGAATGGTCGCACTGCCGCAGCTGAGACTGTGACTGTTGCTGCCCATGGAGGTGATAACACTGATGCCGCTCACTGTGCCCAGCCCAGGTACGATGCTGCTGCTGCTGTTGCTGCTGCTGCCGCTGCTGGACATCATATTGCTGCCGCTGTGTGCGGGCGACGAGGAGGCAGCGACACCAACAACAGCTCCCCCAGCATTAGCGCCGCCGCCCGCCGTCACCACACTATCCACAGCCTTGAGGCCGAGACCAAACGGCGCATTGCAGGTGTAGGCATTGCTATTGCAGCTGCTCACATTCACATTGTTCGCGTGTCCCACCACGCCCACTATGGTCGGTATCGGGCTCTTGGCGAAGCTCAGCGATGGCGACAGGCTGTGGTGTGCATGTGGATGCGCATGCGGATGCTGATGGGCGTGCTGTTGGTGTGGATGCTGGTGGGCATGCTGCATATACAGCGGCGAATGCACGCTGCTGTTTTCCCTGCAAGATAAAAACAATCAGCGACGTGTTATATGGTGGTTCCAATCCCCCTTGGCGTTTATTACCTTAAGCTGCTTAAACTGCTGCTCCCGGAGACCGAGTTGTTAACTGAATTGTAGGCGTGATTGATGACAAGACCATCCACGGACGCCGCACTAATGCAGCTCTGGCTTTGTCCACCACCGCCGCCGCTGGCACTGGCGCCGCCAACAGTGAGCATATGATGCACCGGCCCTGTCATCGCATCCAGACTGCTCAGGCTCCCCAAGTGCAATTTTTGGCGCATTAGCAGAGATGATTGTTCCTTCCCACCACCGCCGCCGCTGGCGGCCAATAGTTTCCCACCTGGGGGCCCCGGCGCATTCGAGTTTAGGTGGTGCTCCTGATTCACCAGCGTCGGCACAGTTGTCTGTAAAAAGGAATTTAGAAATATGCATCAAAAACAAATCTAGGACATTTAATGAGGCGTATTAAAGTAGTTTTTCGCTCTTTGACACAAGGCACACAATTACTTGCTCCCTCTCTCTTTTTGTGTCTCTCACTTTTTGTTCTCAATAGATCGTCAGTCATATTACCGTTTTGTAGAGGGAAGATTCAAGAGCTTACATCGGTGTGGAAAACCACTTATGATCGATTTGTAAAAATGTTTAAAATGTATCAATATCGCCCAAGAGAAGGTGAAGAATTGTATATTGATATATGGAAGAACCGATATATATGGCGTGGACTCTCTCCTTCTTTCAGACGATAAACATGGAATAATTTAACTTACGCTAGAGGTGGAACCAATGTGGCCGACAACCGAGTTTCTAAGGCTACTGTTACTGTTGGCAATGCTGGGCGGCAGTGAGGCCAATCCGCTGGTGGGCAGCATGGTGGCACCGCTCACCGGTCCGCCGGCACCGACCGCAGCAGCGTTGTAGTGAAGGCCGGCTGTCGCCATAGACGCCACAAAAGCGGCATTCGGATTGGGATGCGAGGCGAGGCGCGGCAGGGCATTGCCAAGCGCGCCCTGCATGCCGCCCTGCGTCATAATTAACGCTTGCTGATCGTTTAGGCCAGCGCCGGCGGGGCCACAGCCGCCTACACCGATACCCCCACCCATGCCGACGCCGCCATTACCGCCGTGTGTGGTGGGCGTGCCGCTTAGCGAGTAGCTGGCCTCCGAGGTGGGCGTTGAGTCGCCACTGATGTCCATGTCAGCATTGTCGTTATGTCGTCCTATCGATAGATAGATAAAAGGTTTAAATTAGTACAATCCTTAGATCCCGATCCCGATCCCTGCACCTGGTGCTTACCATCTAAACGCCTCCGATGGCTGGGTGGTCCGCCGTCGTTGTCATAATTCCATCTCAGTCGTGAATTGTCGCGCGAAGAATTGGAATGTTTGTAAGCTGGAAATCAAGACGAGATTTGAGGTTGGGGTTACAATTGTGACAATCGTACAATGAATAATGTCATTGTCGATACTCACTCGACCTCGAAAAACGATCATCGCGATCCCGATCACGGTCCTTGTCGCGATAGTCCTTCTCACGATGCTGATCACGCGGCAGATTTCTGCTGCGAATGGAGAGAATGAAAAGGGAGAAGTTCTCATTGTACGATATAAACATGTGCAGTTGGTTCGCTTTAAGCATCACCTCTCTCTGTCCACCCATTCCTTAGGCTTCTCCCACTGGGAGACTTCCGTTTTGCAATTGTAGTAATACATTTTCCCTGGAAGCAAGGCGAGTCTCGCATTAAAATTACTATTCAAAACCATTGAAATTCGCACCCATACTGGCAGCCAGCTTACCCGACGAGCTCACATGTTCGCTCCAATCTCCATAGCGTGCCACCCGCTCACCTCGATCGCTGCGCTCTCGTTTGTCTATGTTTGCGAAAAGAGTTTGAAAGAGTTTTTAATTGGCCACGGCCACGCGGATTGCTCCTGCTCGCACCTGCATATTTATCCTTTTTGTACATGTCCCTGTCACGATCGGAGACACGATCCCGTTTATCGCGCATATCCCGCAAATCGCGATCACGCTCGCGATCGCGATCATCCGAGCCTGAACGCTTGTCGTTTTCACGGGATGAGCAAAGCTTGTTACCGCCTCCACCGCCGCTGCCGCCACCACCGCCGCCGCCACCTCGGCGATCCCTGTCATGGTTCGTGCGATAGGACTCCGAGTCGCGATCATTGCCGCGCCGATCACGCTTATCTGCAGAGTAAGAAACAAGACATGAATATTGTATATTGTATATCGTAAATCGCATATCGAACATCGATAATCTCTATAAATAGACAGTTTGTGGCTTACCGGAATACTTATCCTTCTTGTAGACGTCACGATCCCGATCCCGCATCTTTTGTATGAAGCTATAGCGCTCACCACTGCCACCACGGCCGCTACCATTACCGCCGCCGCCCCGATGATCGCCGCGATCGCGCAGATCATGAGAGCGGGTCGAGGGCGAATCTATATCCGGCGACTGGGATCGATAGCTGTTGCCATTATTCAGTGGACCACCGCCACCTCCTCCACCACTGCCGCCGCCACCAGCCCCAGGAGATATGTCACGATCACGATAATTGGAGGAGCGATCGCGTTCATAGTCGCGCTTTGAACTGCTGTACTTTGAGCTCTGTTTTAAGGAATACAAACATCGGAACCATTATAATCGCTGAGCATTTCGATTGAGGCTCAATTTCACAATATTTTTGCTGAACATTTTCATATGCCAATTGTTGGGGATAGATAACAATAGATAGATAGATATAAACAGATAGATAGATAGATAGGCAGGTAGATAGATAGATATATAGATAGATACAGAGTAGAAGATAGAATATAGGGGAGTTCATAAATAGATAAGTTAGTAGTAAACTAAAACTACAAAATTGTTCAACGCAAAGTTAATGCAAATTTTGTTGTTGGATTCGATTACTACGAGGAGACTTCTCTCTCTCTCTCTCTCTCTCGTTTGTATGATTTCTTTGATATGGATTTCGATTTTCAAAATATATGTTTTGTTTTGCCAATTTTGGTAAAATGCGTTGCCAATGTGATAAAATGAAATGCAATGGAATTTTGAAGGATTCATTTTTCTCCTTTTTTTTTAGATTTTTTTTCTTTCAACGTGGAGTCCCGAAACGAAACACAAAAAACGAACAAACGTAAAGTAAAAAACACATTTAGAAAACGATAACCGAAAAGGAATAAATATTATACATCTATATATATTTGTAGTACAATTTAAATTTCTTTTTCAGCTTTTCCTTGAACAACTGTGGGCAGGTGCACCATGTGGGCTGTTCCTGTTACTGTTCCGTTCCTTCTGCTGCTGCTGCGCGTTTTCTGGTTGACTTTTTCATCGCTTCTGTGCATGTGTATGTATAAGTATGTGTACGTATATGTGTGTGTATGCGTTGTGTGTTGATTTGTGTTCGAAATGAATGATCGATCGTTCGTCAAAGCTTGACTTTTTTACATCTGGGCTCAAACCAACTTTTTCTGATACTATAACATTCTCAAACTAGTTTCGACTGTGTATATTTTGAATTAAGAAAATGGTGTCTTAGTAAAAAAAAGAAACAAAAAAAGAAAGGAAGTGTTCATTCCGGAACAATTGGTTATATGGGAGCTATATTATGTAGTTGTCAGATCTGGATGAAACTTAACCAGCGTGCAGAGAAAAATAATCACCTGGTAAAAATTTCAGCGCTTTAGCTCTTAAGACTTCTGAGATCTTTGTGTTCAAACGGACATGGTTATATCGATTCCATTATAATGCTGATCAAGAATACATATATTTTTTATATATTTATATGTGATAAATAGGTATATTTATTGGCTTTCAGAAAGCGTAAAGCTTTTTCGAATCGGTTGTGGTATTCTCGAGTAAAGATCAAAGACGAAATTCGCCTCTGAAAAGAAGCTTTAAAAAATACTAGAATTTAAAAATTCTTTATGCTGACAGGCTGTTACCCAGTGTAATTAGTTACGGCCTCATATTTGTGAAAGATCAATAGATTCTTTTGGGATTGCGATTGGGATTACAACTCAAATAGTAAATACGTGAGGCTATGCGATCGATAACAAGTGATTGTTTGTATATCCTTGCAGGTGGATTACAATGCATAGGAGCCGTGTACGTTTGTACATTGAACTGCCTTCTAGAGATTGTATCGGGAGGATCGTGGTACCAGAACCGGGAGGTTCATAATTACATATGTGTGAACTATCTGAGAGGGTATGTGAAATTGTGTTTGTGTTTGTGCGTGTTTGTGTGTGTTATTAACTCCGTTGGCGCTTCCTGTTTTCTCTGGTGTTAGGATATCCTAAGACAAATTTGTCAACTTTTTGCTGCTTTTGTTGCTGTTTGATATTGTTGCTGTAGCTTATGTTGTTGTTGTTGTTGTTGCAATAGCTACTTACATCAACGCGGCAGATGCCAACTGCAGCGGGTGCTGCAGCTGCTGATGATGATGCTGTTGGCGTTGCACTGTTGGCTGTTGTTGCTACACTTTTGTTGCCATTGCCATTGCTGTTGCTGTTGCTGTGGCTATTGTTGTGGTTGTGGTTGTAGTTGATGTTGTTGTTGTTACTGCTACTGTTGCTGTTGCTGTTCGCGACTGGCGTTGCCACTGCGGCGGTCACCATGGATAGATCAACGGCCATATTGTTGTGGTGATGGTTATTGTGGGTGTTGTTGTGGGTGTTGCTGCTGCTGCTGCTGTGGTGTTTGCTATGGGCGGTGGCGCTTGTCATGGATGCAGCCGTTGTCCTACCGCGCAGCCTAGTTCGGTTCCTGGTGCCGGTGCGCGTCCTTAGTCTCCTGGTGGCCGCCGTTGTACTAGTGGCTGGTGGCTGCAGCAGCACGTCAATGTTGCTGGTAGCCGTCGTGGTGATGATATTAACTACTGTTCCTACTGCTGTTCCTGCTGCTCCTCCTCCTCCTCCTACTACTTACTCTATGTGTGGGTGTGGATGGGGGAGTGTGTGTGCGTGTGTATGCCGCTCTCTTTCGGCAAGTCTTTATTGAATCCTTATCCTTATTCCTGCTGGCCTCTGGCCCGATGAACACTGTGTGGATGTATATGCGTGTTTGCGTTGATTGATCTTGATGTTGATGCTGTTGTTGTTGTTTCCTTGTTGTTGTTATTTATTATTGCTGTTTGTTGTTGAAAATATGGCTTAGGCACGTTTGTGTTGTTGTTTTGGTTTGGTTTTGTTGTTGTTGTTGGCTTAGTCGTTTTTGCGAGTCTTGCTATTTTTTTTTTGTATTTTTGTTTTTATTTTGTATTTTATATTAAATTTGTAACGTTACGCGTCTCGTCCTCTTTAATAGATTTAATATTTTAATATTTGTTATTCGTTTTAAGGCTACGTTTGATTTTTGCTTAGGCAGCGTGCAGTGTTGTGGCTTTTATGCTTAGTTTAACTAATTAATGGAAATTGATTAAATGTTTATTGCTTTACGTTTGTTTTGGTCAATACAAAATTGTTGTGTCTCGGTTTGAATTTTATTTAGAATATCGCTTTAAAAATGTATGTAAATCGTTTACTTTCTATGTTCGCTTTAATATTTGTTGTTCATTCTTTATCGCTTCTAAAAATTGATTATTTTATTTATACGAGTGTAGGCATAGGTATATATAGTGTATTTGTATTTATATTTATATAAAAATGTTTCGTACTTTTCTTCCCTTTTTGGTTTAGCAAAATTTTAAAGATTTGCTCTCCGACGAGGCTCTCGATTACGATTATAACAGTATAATTGATGTTTTGTTTAGTTTTCAAAATATTTATAGGCGCTTCGTATTCATTAGAGTTAGATTTGGGTTTAGGTTTTGTTCGTTTTTTGTGTTGTTGCAACAATTATAATATTCCACTAGATTGCAATAGATTTGATTTAATGATGTAGATGCTGGTATAATTCTTGATTCTTGAAAGTTATTCGGTGTTTAATCACGGTGTTTTATCCTTCTATATGATTCAATGCATTCATTCATTCGATTTATTTATGAATTTGTTATTATATTTTCGTTTCGCTCCAGTTTCTGTTTCATTATTCTCTTATCCAAAAATTCTCTACTAAATTACATGTAATATCAGTTCGGTTCGCTGCAATGCCGCGTTCCCAATGGGTTAAAATGAAACTTTTGTCAGTACAAATGGAAAATGCCATGGCAGAGGGGGAAGGGGGGTTGGGTAGGAGGAGTAAGGGGAAAACATACATACATACAAACAAAAACAGACGCACACCCACGCACACATGCATACACGCCAGACATCGGCAGTTATACCCCAACCCAAACATGGTCAGTTAAGAAAAAATTAAAAAAAAAATACAAAAAAAAAGAGGAAATAATTATGTACTAAGCTAAAACTAACCGACATGATGCGCATAAGGAGAAGGATTTCAGAGAGCGAGGGATGCATCATATGTTTTGGCATACTATATAGTAATGTTAGTAAGATCAAGCTATGTATATCAGCTGCATGATTTCGCATCGACTGAAAAACATCGGCTGTGAAGTTTGCGAATGAGAAATGCTCGTTGTTCATCAATTTGGCCAACTACGAAACGTCTACAGTTATCGATATGTATATATTTATATAGCTACAAAAATTAACAAGACTAAACACAAACAAATTGCATCATACCAAGCCATTGCACAGTACATAGTTAACCGGCTAGCTCGCTCTTCCATCTACGAGTGTTTCCGTTTCCTACGGATGTTCGTTCGTATGGAACACAAAAAACAAAGTCGCTTCCCGCATCTGTCCGTCTATCGTTCTGTCAGCACGCTTGGGCGGATTTTCATACGGCTTTCACTATCATTCAGATTATTTGTTCGGCATTGCCGAAGCATTCCCATTGAAACTATGTTCTCGCACAGTGAGCGTTTCCATTCTCCGGTAAGATATCGCCCGCTCATTTGACACTGGGATTAGGTGCTTGCATTAAGATCGCGTTGTTACGGTGTTACCTTGCGATGCTAATATTTTGAATCACAAAAGTTATGCCCTAACACTAACTACTAGATGGACGGACATGGCTATATTGACTACCCCGTTTGGTCAGAAACGCTTCCTTCTTTTTTACATGAATTGAGTTTCTTGAGAACATTCTGATGCTCATTGGATATCTTAATGTGTGAAGCCTACTGACAACAGATAGCTCGACCAATCCAGTTCTTCAACCATATTTTATCGTTGTCCTATATAAAATCATCGGTTAACTACGCCATGTGTGGAAAGTTGAATAAATTAGGCCCATTAACTGAGATGTCATTCTAACTACAGAGATTATTAGTAGAAAAAAAACCATTAGAGGCATTTTTTGGCTTTCGTTTGGCGTTTGCTTTTGGGACATTGGCTCTGATGTGATTTGCACAGTTACGGTTGGAGGGCGGCTCACCTGGTAGGATGTGTGACTGGTATGCTTCTCAAAGTACCTGGAACGGAGACAAGAGAATGCGATCGATTAGTGAAAATGGAAGGAACGTTTTGATTGTTTTTAAGCAACATTATCGTATATAAATTACATATATAAATATATAACGGGGCGTTGAAGTACCATGCGCAGTTAGTGGACACTAAGTGGCAGGGTATGTTACGCGCGAAACACAGGCTAAAAGCAACTCAATCGGCCGAGGGGTGCTGCCGCTTAACATGCGACACGAAACGCGGTGGCGAAAACAAAAACGCGGACTTACTCGCTTACCTTCAATGAAAGGAAAGACGAACAACAAACGTTTGACATTATCTACGTGATAGGTGCGTTAGTACAGATGTTGCATTTGAATTAAGAAATTTGTTAATTAAGATGAGGTTAAAGAGATTGTTATAGTTAGATCTCGAAAGATCTCGAAGAGGTTCCTGCTAGGCAAATTTTGAATTAGAATGCTGAAGATAGATAGATAGACGTAGTTTCTAGTAGTTTTACGAGTTCATCATAGCCCCATATTTAATTTATTCTTCGAACTTTCTTCATAGAAAACGCATATACGATCAGATATAAGCTGCCTCTGTTTTAGTTCCGTATGCTGTTCCTTTTATGTGTTCGTTTTCATATTTATATTCCCGTTCTAGTCGCGTTCTATTTGCAGCTATTTTTAAGCTTCAGCCACACAAATGTTTTAGTACATATGAATGTGGGGATTATTCTTTGTTGTCCCAAGCCACCTATATATGTGTATATAGGTAGGTAAGTGTAGGCCTCTGCTCTGTCATATTGGTGGTACTAAAAACCGGTTTGGGTGTCCTTCAAAAATCGAGCCCGATATCAATCTTTTGCTCGACTAAATGGGACATTATGCTCCTGCAAAGTCATTTTTTATCAGCTGGTCGAAGGTAGCCTCCCTTTGGTTTGATTTGGATTCACTTTTTCTTCTGCTGCTGCTGAGGGCATCTCATCAACCATAATTTGAGAAGCTTTAGATATCGGCTCGGGTGGGGTCCGAGAACTAATAGAGCGAGAACTGCTGACTACCCTGTTAATCCTGGCAATGATGAGGGCGAAGGTTGCTGTGAGTTGTTGCATGTGGTGGGGGTTGGGGCCTGGGTGGGGGTAGAACCGGCATACGCCGATACTTTAGAAGCACCGGTTGAAGCCAAGGTACTTGCAAAAGTATCCAACATTTAATTAAGATTAGCTTTAACAGCAGCCAAAGCCGAAGAAGAGAACAAACTGACAGCCTGGTGCTCCCATCTGGCTGGTAGAGCGTAGTAGAAAAGGTAGCGCGAGGGGCGGCAATTGTTTGTCACTGATACACTCACCCCCGCCGCCTTCCTCTTCAAACACATGGGTTGTGTGGTGAAAAACGTTCTCAATGCACGAAGAATAGGAAATGAAAATGGGAGGAAAGTTTGGGTATGAAAATCCACAGGCCCATAATAACGTAACGTAGCGTAGGCGCAATGATTAATATTAGTTTGCATTATTTAGACAACACACACGGACACGGACGCGGCACGTGCTGAACATGTAGCTTGTTTTAGGGATTTATGTTTTTGGTCCTAGAAACGGCGAGAAGGGACGGCGCGGGTACGAGAAGCGCGCGCGCAACACGGCATGGCGAACGTAAACAATAAACTTCACTGTTGTTTCCACGGTAGAAACTGATGCAACTGCACACAGGAGGAACAAATGCAGATGCAGATGTTGGTACCTCGTGTACAATGCCAATAATGTAAATAATGCTTATTTGTTGTTGTTGTTGCTGTAAGCTGCAAGTGTAATTAATAATTACCCATCGTTCATACGCTGCGGTTTTCTAGCATGCATTACCATCAATGCAAATTTATCGCCGCGAATGCTGCTGTTGTTGTCGTAGCCGATCTGGAGAGGCAGTTCCCTTTTTCGGGGAGTAGCAGTCCTTGGGCGGGAGTATGCCCGCGTCGATCCCGGGGCGTGAACCCGACTGCTGTGACGATCTCGAATGCTACTGTTGTAATTGTTGTTGTTATTGTTTTGGTTGGTTATGGATCTGTTGTTTGCTTCAGATTTTAGGCTGTTGTGCCTCCTTTTGCTAAGCCACCAGCAGCAGCGGGTACTCCTCCACCAAAAGCAGCAGAGGCCGCCTGATTCTGTTGCTCCGGTTCCGCCTCCTCCTAAATAAGCGTCGTCGGATTGTAAAGCTTCTGGCGGCGTTGTAGCAACGACGCTAACGATAACAACAGCGACAGTGGCAGTGACAGTTGCGGGAGCGGGACTGAGAGTGGGAGCAAAAGCACCAGCGGAAGAAACAGCCGCGGTCTTAAGTATAGCGTGGATTTGGAACGTCTTCGTCTTGGCGTTGGCCCTGGGGTTCCTTTTCGCTTGTTCTGGTCTTGGATCCAAAGTTTATATTATGACAACAGTCACCACCTTTGTGCTGCTTATTCTGTGAGGGGCGGGGGCTTTGGCGCGCCTCCTCACCTGCGGCTGGGCGCTACTATGGCTCTGGTTCTGGGTGTGTGTGCTTGTGTACGCCTGTGACTGTGTGTATGTGTTGTGTGTCGTCGCAGCAGTTGCAGGGCCGTTCCGTCGATGTTGTTGGAATTATGTTGCTTCCCGTTCCTGAAAACGCAAAATATACACAGTGTGTTGGCCATCATCAGAAAGAGCGTATTTGGCAGGCATTTACATTTTTAAAGCGATTATTTTATGTGATTGGGTTCTGTGGAATGCTCGCCGCTTGCACTTTTTCACTGGAGAGGTGTAGTGTATGTGCTTGTGTTGGTGTTAGTTGGTGGGTCGCGCTGATTGGGGCTTGGGGCTAAGGCATACCGCTTGGCAATTTAGGTGGCGCGCTCGCCTAACAGCTTTCTTACCTTTAGCAGCTGGCGTGCACAGCTTTCATTGATGAAGCGAATCCGGAAAATTTTGTTATGCGCCCCGTATTGCTGCGTTCGGGATTTTGGCCTCTATACTTGATGATTTTTTTCAATTCTTTTACATTACGTTTTGTGCTCTCTGTTCGTCGGCCATGATTAAAAGAGTGTCGGAAAAGTGTATTGGGAAAAGAGTGTTGGGAAAAGAATGTCTGTTGTATGTAATCGCAGCGGTTGCCCAGCGGTGAACTGTAGATGGCGCGCAATTATGACTGTATGTTAGCGCACTCCTCGCTACGCTAACGCAAAAAGCGTTAACAGCAATTGACAATTGCTAATCGATAGAGTCAATTTGGGATATAAATACTTCATACATCAATATTTATAAAACATGCTGATCTCAAATGATCAATTTAAATTCTCAATTCGTGCCACGATACAAACTTGTATTACGTGCCAACTGCTATCAGTTTTAAGCAACGATAAGCATTTTTAAACTTCGATATCGATGAGTTCATGAGCAGTGCTGTTGCATTGGACAAGAGTACTGGGAAAAAGAGTGTCGGAAAAGTGAATAGGTATCGTTTCAACACAAATCAGTGTTGATGTGACTGAACATTAAAATAATTAAACGCAGAGTGCTGTGCGGCTTTGTTTTTTTCTGATTGAGGCCATATTCACTAAATACAATTATCGATGCAGTCGTCTTCGTATTTTCGCCGCTTGACATTAAACAAGAAGCACCAACAGCGACAAGAGCCCGCCAAGCGCAGCGACAAAAACAACGGCGATGCCATCAGCAATCGCAATCACATCATCTTGGCACAAGGGAACTACAACCGCCAGTTGCTGAAGGTCAGTAAAAATTAAACAGTTACGGCGATGCTAAATTAATATATATATGGTTCATAGCTGTGCGAACGCTGTCTTTTTCGGCAAAAAAAGGTAGTCTTGCTTACACAACGCAAGACCTTTAGCTGCAACCGCAGCACTGATTCCAACCATGACGACCTTTTTATGTCGCTACTCAACTTGGATGGCTTTTCCGTCTACTTGTTGACGGATATTGAGAGCGCGCCGCGCAAAATTGTGAACCTCTACGAACTCGCGCCCTATCCCAATGTAATTGTATTTGACCTGTTCTCTATGTTCGTGGAGCTGCTGAGTCGGCCATTACTGCAGCAGGACTCTACAACGACTATGGTGCGTCAAATAGCCAAGTGTGCAGGAGCCTTTTGCGAATATATCCATTTGGTGGACGCCACTAGAGCTCGACAGGATCAGTCAAAGAGGCACGTGGTGGACACCGTTGTTGTGATGCCATCACTGACACAGGCATACCCCTTGACTACCGGTCAGTTCCACCTGCTGATTGGGCTCTACTTTCACGACAGCAAGTCCTACACAAATTTCGATGAGCTGGCCGAACGCATCGCCTCCTCATAGTCACAGCGATTGCCTTAAGAGTGCATTCGCAGACACCAGCGAAGGAAAGTGTGACCAGCTATCATTGAAAATTGAGACTGAATAATAGCGCGCGCCAGAATATTGAATTATGTTATTTGTTCCTGGTGCACTTTAACCGAAATGCTCAGAAAACAATTCCTTAAATGTACATACATATACCTATATATGTACTTATATATAGTATTAATATGTATATTATGTATTGGTGCCTTTTTGATATAACCAGAATTTATACCATAACCAAAGCAGAGCCAATAGTGTTTGTACAATAATATTTATCGTATGATACTAAACTCAATATATGTATATCAACAAATATGAAAACATATTAATATATATATATATAAATCACATGGCATCCATGCAAAGCAAGTATGTGTATGTGTGCATAAGTTGCGTTACAAAGAGGCCTTGAAACAAGTCTGAAAATTGTGTATTTTTTGGTTCGCATTCGCATTTAAAAATAGCTTATATGTAAAAAAAAATACATTGTTACATCATTATTAAAATTATTAAAAAAAAAAAATCTATTTGAACATATAACATATAAAAGAAGAGAAAAGTGCGTAGGACATAAAGGTATTATTTAGCTTAGCTTTAATATACTTAGGCTAATAATATATATATATATATATATATATATAAGAATATATATATAATATAATATATATATATAATATATATAAGAATGTTTGTATCGCAAAAATCCCTGTACTATGACCTCGAAAGATTATCAGCCAAATGTGCAGCTGCAGTAAGGGTTTGGTTGGGCTCTTTGCTTCCCAGTTACGGATATCTAACACTATATTAAGCTAGATATTATCTGCTGCTAACAAACATTGTCCTAATTGTTGCAACTATTCAGAAATACGGAAACATACGGGATTGCCACGGACATATCTACCAACACGAATTATTGAATATATCTCTAAAGAAGTTTCTTGGAATAAAAGCACCCCTACCATGCGATATAATATATTTTAGAGTAATCTGCTTGCTTTTCGTTTTTAATATCTTCCAGTTTTGGGTTTTGTAGATTCGAAGTTGAATGTTTGAAGTTTTGCGAGCGAGCGATTCCGATTCACAAATCTAGAGTTTACCGTGGCACCCCAATTTAAAGTCAGTATCTCCGATCTGTCGGATCTTAACTTCAGCTAAAAAATGCTGAAGAGATTTCTGAAATACAAGACACTCATTTCTTTTAGGTGATTTCTAAATGCCACTTGGAATGGTATCAGCTGTGTGTGTGATATGGTTCTATCTTATTGGGATTCCTGAACATGACTTTAAACATCATCAAAAGACTGGACCTGCACCATGGTAGCTAAATGTAGTCCAGCATGCCGCTGATGATTTCAAAGGCATCACTGGCTGTTGATTCAATGGCGCTACTGGGCAGTAAATAGCCATGGACGCCGTTATCCGCCAGCTGCAGAGTATAGCTGAAGGGTATGCCTATCTCGTACGCAGCAAAGGCATCCGCACAGCCTGCAAAGAGCAGTACGAGTAGCTATATCAAATGTGAACGGATCCGGATGCGATCGAACTTACCAGAGCGTTGTTCTATCAAATCGTTGGCCGAGTCTACCTTGTAGCGGGATTTGCTGCCCTTTTTGCGTAAACCATCGGTGCCTACCATGGCCACGTCCAGGAAATCGTCCATGCGCTCTGCATTGAATGTGGAATTGGCCTTGACTGGAAAGGATATCACCTGGCCATAGGCCTGCAGCGATATGTACAGCTGCAAAGCAAAGATGCATTCATATATTACTCATCAATGGTGCCACCTCATCCAGGTGTGTGGAGCACCAACCTTTATCTGTGTGCGATAGTCCATGAGAAATTCGGAAACTGCCTTCGTTTCGGGCTCTGAGAACGGCGCCGGTCCTGCATAGAACTCATTGCACGGTGCTTTTGAGCTGCCCCGCTTGCCCCAATGGTACAACCAGTTGCGATCCAAATCAACGCCGTGGCATACCTTGTTGGCGCCACGTTTCTGCTGCAGCCAAGTCATGGCTGAGTCCAGCAGGCCGCCACCCGAAGCCTTCGCCACATGTTGTGAGCGCGATTTCTTCCAGAAGCGATCGTACTCATGGCTATAAGCATAACCATCCGGGTTGAGCACGGGCATTATATACCAGGTGGTGTTCCTTATAAATTCATGGTCCACATCGGTCTCTGCAAGAAGCATGTGTTAGCAAAATCCAACAACAGTGTAACCCTCTCCTCCCCCCTCCCCGACTACTGCCTAGTTTCGGTCTAAGTAGCCTGGCAGGTAAGCTTCAAGGCGGACTCCCTATCAGGGTCGCCATTTAAAGTCTGTCAGTGTCGTAAGTCGGTAGTCGAAATTTTTGTAACGACGAACACCTGCAATATACATCCAGAAAGTCGGGCAAGTCCCAACTATTGTCAGCGGCGAGTGGAGGGGACGATGCCCTCGGACAAGTGCGTGTGCGGTCCGAGTGCACAGGACTACGACTACAGCCTGGGCAATGCCTCGCGTCAGTTTGCTCGGCCTCGCTGTCCCTGCACCAAGTGCAAAGATCGGGCGAGAGATCGCGAGATAACAATGGGCAAACAGGTAGCAGCTGCAGGGCCAACTGTATGTGGGCAGTGCATTGGCGGCGTCCAGGTGGGTAGGCCACAACCGGGATCCACTGAAGTAAGCAAGTTTATGAGCAGCTGCTTGGGCGCCAGCGGGTCGCCTTGCGCAGTGGCGAGACACGGAGAGTCACAAGTGCAAAATCAGCTGCACAGACAGGGTTCAAGTCCGTGGCCAGATTCAGGACAAAATCTGGCCGAGTACTTCAAGTTTGGCCAGTGCCCTGACCGAAGCCAAAGCATGTTCACGCAAAACCGCAGCTACACCCAAGGATCAAACAGCACAGGTTCAACCTCAAGAGGCGAAGCTACCATTGCTTTCGGTGGCAGCGCCTATGGACGCCAGTCGAGCCAGATATCACCTGGCGGCTATGGTGGAACCCTTAACAGTATCAATAACGGTCAGCCTTGCATGACGAATCCATTATTCCTTGGTGAACAGGTGATGAGGGACGGCTCCACAATCTCATCCCGCTACTACGGCAGGGACACGTTTGGCCTGCCTGTACATCTCCATGGCAATGGCGGTCCCCTTGTCGGCGGCGGCGGCGGCGTGTGCGGTCCGGACATTTTGTGCGACGAGAACTGCGGCTATGGCACCGGCTGCGGTGCTGACTGCCACAAACGCAAGACTACTGATGCTCTTCGTGGACCCGTTGGTATCGATATCTTTGGCAACGAGCACCTTAACTTCTTCCTCACCTTCCTTATGGAGATGCTCGGCATATTGGTGTAAGTGACCCATCGTATGAGTCCATTATCACCATCACCCTATGGCCCATAACCTATCGCTATTTCCGTTTTGCTTGCAGATTCTTTGCCATCTGTACAATAACCTTCTGGATAACTGTGGGCTACTACCTGGTGTCGCTGCTGGTCGAGCTTAAGAAGGCCGACCGCAATGTGCAGTTGGCCGTTGCCGTCGTTCTGGCCCTCCTTGTCATTGCGTTTGCCACCACGCTGGTCACCAGCAAGACCGGTGCCTGCCACCGGTGTAAAGGAAAAGATAAGGTCAAGTCCTGCTGCAGGTTCAAATGGAGTTGGGCCAAAGCAAAAGGCAACCAAAAGTGCCAAGGGAAAAGCTCCAGTGGCTGTGCGGCCAAGAAGGTCGCCAAGCAGACGTGCCCCAACAAGAGCAAGTGCAAACTAAAGGAAAAGCCCATGGCGTGTACAGCCAAGAAACCTCGCTACACTGATTGCCAGGCCAAGCGCATCTTCATGAACTCGCGACGCTATGCCATACCCACGGAAATGAAACAGCCGCCCGTAATAATCATTTGGATACGCGACATTCTGCATCGTCTCATGTGCGGATATATTTCTTACGGCTGACACAATCGAAATTGAAACCGAATCCGTCTCCATCACCATCACAAAATTTCAAGTCCTAAATAAACTCCACAATTCCCACTGATACTATCTTATGACCATCACCATTGCCGATTGCCGTTCTCCCCTCTACTCACTGTTTGTGCGCATCAAGCGCAGTAGCTCTGAGATCATCCAGGTAGCCGCCGCTGGTCCAATCCAAGCCAAGCCCTGAGAGCCCGCCTCGATGAAGACGGCATTAGCCTGGCCGGACTTCCTCTTGTGCTTTAATCTCTTGTGGCCTGCGGCGGCAGCAGCATTGACGGCTGCGGCTGTTTGCCTGGATTCAATCTTGACGACTATAAGCGGTCGTCCCTCATAGGAGCGGCCAATGTGTATGAGCTCCACCAATTGGGCATGGCGCATGCGCATCGTCTCCAAATACCTGATGATGTCATCGTGCTGATAGTACTTGTTCCACGTGATAGGAGATGGTGGGGCCGGTATGGGTCTGGGCTTATTTGGCCGCTTCACTGTCGCCGGAGTGTGAGTTGTGTATAGGTAATCCTCTTTGGTCTGCTCATAAGCGATGGCTTTACCCACATCAAAGATGAGCACCTCATGGGCAATGCCCTCAAAATTAAGTGTGCCCTGGAAATCGACCAACATCTTTGGCGGCACCAAAACATCGGTGAGGCCCCTGTTCGAGAATGATAAATATGTAATGCCAGTTGCTCCGCATTGAAGAGCCCTACCTTAAGCTGGGTCCCTTTAGCCACTGCAGCTTGTTGCCATCCTCGCCCTTCTTGAACTGCTCTAGGGCGCGTACCTGAGCCTCATCCTGCGGCTTCAGGCGCCATATTTGATACTTGTCGTAGCTTATGCGACGCGGTTGATCCGATTCCGACTGAGGTGTTGTTGTCGTTGTTGGCATCCGGGTGATCAGAGCCTGCAGCAGTGGATTATGGGTGGTGGTTGATGTGCCAGCACCCGTTGAATTAACTATGTGGTGGGCCAATATGCCAATCCAGTTTTGCGGATTCCGCAATGGATCCACAATTGTCAAAATTGGCACCTGAGGTGCTGCTGGTGTTGTTGTCGTTGTTGTGGTCGTCGATGTGGTTGTGGTTGTGCGACGACCCGCCTTATTCTTTGGCTTCGAATCGAACCAGCTGAAGGGCGAAAACCAAGAACCTATCCGAGGAAAGGGAAAGATGGCGAGAACAAAAAGTTAATATAGAGAATATAGAGATCAGAACGCGTGCAGAAAGCGTAACGGTTTATATCTTCTTCTTCAGACCAGCTAGTTATAGGCAGAACCCCAATTGCAGCTCCAACCAATAGCTGATACAGTTAGGGGAGGGCCGAAGTCGACCAAGCTAAATTTATATAATTGCTCAGGTATCGAATTGGTTCAGGTTGGCTTTTGAGTTGAATGCTTTTATATGTGGGAATTCAGGAACGTAGTCAGTTGACATCATTATACTCTTCACAACAACAGCATGCATATTGGTTTTCTCAGGAAGCTTGCAACGCACAGAAGGAAGCGTTTCCGACAATATTCCAATTGGAAGCAAGAGTTTGGATCATGTTTGGATATCTTGTTCGGAAAGGGTTCTGTTCGAGATTATATGTATATGCCAAGGCTGCAAGATCGAGACCGAAGCTCGAAATGAACCTTAAGCCCCAAACGACATATTCTCAACATAAAAAAAAACAGAAATCTCTGCATGTAAGATTCGGCTATAATGGAATTGGATGCTCGCCTTGGTGAACTTTCTATGATCTTATAATCGAGCTTAAGCTCTACTCACTTTCGTCATCATCGTCGATGCTGGATGACTCTGATTCCGCCTCCGTTGCCTTTCCAAAGCCAAACCATGACTCAAGCCAACCGGGCGGCTCTGGTGTTGGTGCTGGCGGCACTGGCAATGGCGGACTCACTGTGGTGCTGCCAATCTTCTTAGTGCGTCGCCGCAGGCCAAACCAGGTGCTCAACCAGCCTGTTAGCGAACCATCGTCATCATCGCCATTGTCATCCTCGCCGACAGCCTCATTGCTGTGTGCACTGTGGTAGAGCGTATAGCTGGGATATTTGGGTTTGGCGGCGGCTATGGACTGAACATCATCGTCATCGTCGGACTGGCCTGTGAAATCGTCGAATATGCGTGTCACGGCCAACTGCACAGGATAGAAAATCATGCGAAAGAAGCCACTAATGCCTGTAAAGGAGGCAGCGTCGCCAGTGTCGTCCTCATCTTCAGTATCGTCATCGTAATACTCGTCGGAATCGGAATTAGCGTTGGCATTCGTGGCAGCTGCAGACGTATGTCGGCGACGTATGCGTTTCTTGCCCATGCTATGCTTGCCACTGGAGAAAGGCTCATCCGCCTCATCCCCATCATTGCTACTGGTGGTGGTGGAGGTGATGGTTCCTGGCAAATGCTCCTCCTCTAGGGCCCCAAAATCGGCGCCCTCCTCTGCTGAGCTGCTGTCCTCCTTGTTAGGCGTCTGCTGCTCCTCCATGCTGCTGCCAACCATTGGCTGTTTCACATCATCATTGTTATCCTCAACTTCGTTCTCATCCTCATCATCATTGTAATAGGCATCATCGTCATCTTCGCTATCATCGTAATCCTCGCCAGCCACCAGCTCAAACAAGTCAAAGCCTTCGCCACGTCGGTTTTGCTTATGCTTGTGCTGCGGCTTCTTTGTGGTGGCGTTGCTTCCCACAGGGCTTTGCTCTTGGCTGGAATTGTGCTTCCTGTGCAGCAGATGCACTGCATGCGGTATGGGTATGTGACCTGGTGCTGAACCTGAGCCGGTTCCTGCACCTGGACGCACTGTGGGCAGCTTTGGTTGCTTGGGCTGCGTCTTCCTGCCTGTCGGTCTGCGCTTGCTGCTGACCCTCCTGGCTGCAGCTGTGCCATCGATGTCGATGGATCTTCTGCTTAGGTGATGTGGGAACGCCTCCATATAACCGTGGGATACCACAAACGGATGTTGACTGAATATCGTACTTGTCGTCTGCGGCATGTGCGGCTTCTCCAGCTGCGTGGCCGTGCCTGGAAGAGGCAGTGGGCTTGCTGTGGTGGAGGTGGTGCTACTGCTGGATGTTCGCTTGCCGAGAACAATTTGTGGTTGGGGCGATGTGACGGTACTTGGACGCGGCGTGGTTTGCTTGTGGCCTGGTCGTCGCTTGGATAACTTCTTCTTCCTCTTCTTGCGCTTCTTTCGCAGCGGCTTAGTCTCGGTTGGAGCTGCAGCCGGCAGTGGCGCTTTCGTGGGAAGCTTGAGCAGCTGATCACTAACGGCGCCCAAAGGACTACTGGTGACCATCACTGGCGGAGGACGAGCAGAAGGCTTCGGTTTGGGCAACTTATTGCTTACGGTCGGCCTTTTGGGAAGCTTCAGTCGTATGATCTGTGGCCGGGCTGTGCTCCCAGAGGCTGGAGCACGACTAGGCGTGGATATGGCTAAAACTGAGCTTGAGGGCGGCTGCAGCTGGAGCTGGCCTTGACACTGCTGTTGAATTGCCGCCATGTCGGCATCGTACTGAGCCTTGGTTACGTAGATGCCAATGGCGCCGCCCGTATCATTGCGCGCCTGACTGGTGGGACTGTGGCCCACCTCGCTGATGGCATAAACAATGCCAGTGGCAGGATTGGTAAAGAAAATGGGAAAACTGCTGCCATTCAACAAGGCAGATGGATGCATTTGGGTATGTGGATATGAATTAGCTGGTGACAATGCTGATGATGATGATGATGTTGGTGCTGGTGAAGCTGACGCAGCGTCGGTAAATTCCAGCAGCTCGCTTTGAACTTGAATGCCGGAGGAAGGTAGCGGCTGGATCTGCGCCTGCTCCACCGTCTCATATATCACTGGCACTGCCTGCTCATCATCGCTGAACATCTGAAAGTCCAGTTCTGGTTCTGGCCGTCTAATCATTTGGTCTTGGCTTAGCTTGGACTCCCGATATCGAGGCACAAAGCGTGGCCAATCCTGTTTGCGCTTGGCCAGCAAATCTCTTGTCCAGCTGCGCGTGTCTCTCAGGAGGCTGTCGAGTTCCTCTGCACTGGGCTGATAGCCAAAATCATAAGCCTGGCCCATAAGACTGGAAAAACTAGCCACGATCAGGCACAGCCTGAGCAATGCCCAGCCACATGACAAGAGGCCAAACGACATGACACTGACACGGACACGGACACTAACCGGCGGCGATGAGCTGGCGACGATTCTTGGAACTCGTATTGAAATCGGAACTGAAATTAACGTATGCGCGACAGACAATTCGTTCCTATGCGCGTCTCGCTAAGAAATGAAACAGAGGCCCAGCCAGCTCCACTCCACTCCACTCCAGCTCAAGTTCGAGTTCGAGTTGAAACTAAAGCCAGCTACTTACTTAGCTTGGAGAAATTGAAACATTACCCTCCCCCTGTCATTCCACCACCTCCATGTGAGTTTCGGCCGTTTGGCTTTTGGCCCTGGCCCCACCGTAACGTTTCAGTGATCCATCTGTCTCCTCTCCCCCCTACGCCTCGTCCTCCTTCTCCAGTCATGAGCCATGTCTCGTCGTCTGTGTCGGTTTTGTGAAATGTTCTGGAGTCAGTCTCTCTTAAATGAACCCTGCGACAGTTATCGAAGCATTGAAAATTGCCGCCGATATAATCATACACCACTGCACAGTGCACAGTGCCGCTGCCGCCGCACAGTGGGTCGGCTTACTCTACCAGTACGAGTATAAAAAGCATTCTAAGACAATTTCATGATGAATATCAGAACCTTAAGATTTCAGAGGTTAGGGCTCGACATATGTATTGTATATTCAACTTATTCATTCCACTATGCGGATTCCCAAGCCACTGCTAATACTAAGTATGGAACCACTGGCCAACAAGTGGTTTTGTAACTCGGTCAGGCAATTGGCTTCTTGGCACACTTAGAAGAAGATACTGACACTGACAATTTCAATGACTATAGCAGTGGCATCGGGAACATTTCTGGATTTCTGGTTAAAGGATATCGCTGTGCCAATAGCTTCATCTTGTCAGAGTCAGTTCATCAACAACGAAATATTATATTTTATCTAAAATTTACTGAAATTGGATTTCTTATTGAACATTTTGCGTGGGGATATTCGAACATGCGTGCTGGGGAATGAACTTGTTAACCTCAAGTATTACCTTAAGATCTTTCACTTTCTACGTATTCGGCAATTAAAACTTGTACGTCGACGTCGAGGCCGTCTTTGACTTTCGCCGTAGTCACTGTGACAGCACATGCCCAAACCCCGTCAGCGTCCGCCGTAACTGTCACAGCTCCGCCCTTCATTCATTGAAATGGTAAGGCACAACAGGTTGGCAGCAGAATCTTATGATTTCTAAAGACTGCAATTACTCGAGCGTTACTAAAAAACGTTTAAGCCAGCCGAGCCCCATCCAGTTTATTCCGGGGCAGCGGGTGGTGGGTTGAGCTTAGGTTTGGGACAGTGCTACCTGCACAGCAATAGCGGCGGGGCCTCAAAACATTTAATAACAATAATATGTATGTACTTACTTGCGAGTACTTTGCTGCTTATGAATAATACGAGTAGAAACAATAGGAAAAAAGCCAAGCCAAAGCATTTAATTGCATGTTTTCTTTTTATGCCCAAAGAAGCCTAGAAAGAGGCCGCAAAATATGATGATAAGCCAAGTCATAACCCAGACAAATGGTCCCCTTACCCCGTTCCAGTCAAACCACACGCTGGCTGGGTTTTGGTTGAGGCCTCAAAAACAACAAAAATAGAAATCCAATGCAGAAAAAATGTCACTGGCTTAGTTAGACTTAGGCTTAGTCAACTCAACATCGATTTATAATTATGAGCAAGTATGTAGTAGTAATAGTAGTTGGAATAGTAGTAATAAAGGTAGTAGCAGTAGTAGTAGTAGTAGTAGTAGTAGTAGTAGTAGTAGTAGTAGTAGTAGTAGTAGTAGCAGTAGTAGTAGTAGTAGTAGTAGTAGTATGTAGTAGTAGTAGTAGTAGTACCAGTAGTAGTAGTATTTTGTAGTAGTATTTTGTAGTAGTAGTAGTACCAGTAGTAGTAGTAGTAGTAGTAGTAGTAGTAGTAGTAGAGAAGTAGTAGCAGTAGTAGTAGTAGTAGTAGTAGTAGTACCAGTAGTAGTAGTAGCAGTAGTAGTAGTAGTACCAGTAGTAGTAGTAGCAGTAGTAGTAGTAGTAGTAGAAGCTGTAGTAGTAGTAGCAGTAGTAGTAGTAGAGTAGTAGTAGTAGTAGTAGTAGTAGTAGTAGTAGTAGTAGTAGTAGTAGTAGTAGTAGTAGTAGTACCAGTAGTAGTAGTAGTACCAGTAGTAGTAGTAGTACCAGTAGTAGTAGTAGTACCAGTAGTAGTAGTAGTACCAGTAGTAGTAGTAGTACCAGTAGTAGTAGTAGTACCAGTAGTAGTAGTAGTACCAGTAGTAGTAGTAGTAGCAGTAGTAGTAGTAGTAGTAGTAGTAGTAGTAGTAGTAGTAGTAGTAGTAGTAGTAGTAGTAGTAGTAGTAGTAGTAGTAGTAGTAGTAGTAGTAGTACCAGTAGTAGTAGTAGTAAGTAGTAGTAGTAGTGAGTAGTAGTAGTAGTAGCAGTAGTAGTAGCAGTAAGTAGTAGTAGTAGTAAGTAGTAGTAGTAGTAGCAGTAGTAGTAGTAGTACCAGTAGTAGTAGTAGTACCAGTAGTAGTAGTA